>CAJQUW010009130.1:0-342222 GCA_907163375.1 Prostheceraeus crozeri | reverse complement strand
GGGGGTGGGGGCCTGCGCGCAGGGGCCCCTGCTCGGGGGGAGTTTGTGATGGATTTTTGTTGAGAGATGGAGGGGGTTTGTGTAGGAGTATTGGTGTTTGTATAATTTTTCTCTCAATTCCTTGCAATTCCTCAGGAATTTTCATGAAAACAATACCATCAATTACTTTGTTAAAAACGACGTCAAGCTGATGAAATTCAATTGTTGCCAACACACTTAATTGAAGCATAATTTTGTAGAATTCTTGGAATGGCTCTGCTTCAAATTATATATGCCTTTATAGTGTTATCGCTGTCTGCCTCCCTTTCTTTACCAATTATTGATTAATAAATTGTATTTATTGGCAATCCTGGTGGGAGTTGGTTGAAAAAATCGCAGATTGCATGCAAAACAGTAAATCAATACCAGCAACAAAACAGGTATCATTCATGGAAATTATAGGGAGAGGCGGGTTCATTGGCCCTTTTTTTCAGGAGGCTGTAGAATCGAAACGGATGGGTCTATTGACAACATACCACATGCATTTTGTAGCTGTGAGATTAGACACAACATATGAGTGCCGATTGGATCTTGGTAATACTTTTTGCAAAATTACAAAAAATAGAGTAAAAAAGTGAAAGCGGCCAATGATGCCGACTGGTTGTCTTCATTGGCCGGGCCCGGGGGTTGGTGATCATTGGCCGGTTAGTAGGTTTTGTTTCAAAGGACAATTTATCAACTGATATTCGAATACTAATTCCCTAGATCATATATACTAATTATTGGTTAGCAATAATTTTCAAATTTATCGACTTGACATTTCGGCACCGTACCTGTACCGGTACCAGTAAGCGTTGCTGATGTTGAAAACAAAATTACTAGTTAGAGAAAATATTTTCATAAAAATATCTTTGTATGTAGGCATTAAGTCTCAAATTTAGGGTAATTTATACAAAGATGAATATAAAAAACACAAAATTACAGACACTTCTTTAGATCACACAATTAATTATTGTATTGGAATTACAGTTTTCATAGCATACCGATCGATACGTGAGTCTAGCAACGCGTAGTCTACAAGTTAAAACAGTCAAGAGAGCAATCGAATCGGTAAAGTTTGCTGGAGCGTGCAGTTGACCCTGTCGATGGGATAGGAAGTTTGATGAGAATTTCATCAAGTGTTGCTACCGCAACATCGTCAATGTCTGGGAAAAAGAAAACTTGCTCACGGTCACGCTTTCTCCATGAACATAAGCATTATTTCAGGAGACATCTGCAACACTTTGCACACATAGTTTTCGGATGAACACTTTCCCGACACTGTGGCCACTTCAAGGTCTCCAACATTTAAGTCCATATTCCTTGAATTATCCGATATTTCAGCGCGTTTTATTATCTTCTCCGCCGGTTCTTCCTCCTCAAGCTGGTCATTGTTCTCGTTCTCGAAACATGGTGTCATGTGATCGACATTAGTAGTTTCCTTTTCGGCTTCTTCGACATCTGCAGTTTGGAAGATTCTCGTTCTTCGAGAAGAAATTTTTCTGGGCTTGATGTCAACACTGTTGAGCTACCCCTCTTACGTCCTATCTTCCGTTCTGTTACTTGTAGGTAGTGATGCAAATGGAAAATTTTCCAGTGGAAAATTTTGAAATTTATTTTTTTGGTGATTGACATTTTTTCCTTTGTTTTGGAGACTTGTTGTAGTCGCTTGAAAAGACTATGCAATATGCAAAGACCGAAAACTTCTCTTTCATCCCTGCATGTTAACTTTTTGGGACCAACTGCACCCTCCATGTCTATTTCAGATCTTTTTAACTGAATATCAGACATTAAATAGATTTCAGATTTCTCTAATTGAATTTCAGATATCTGTCAGAAACTCAACTTTGAAAGGATCTTAGATTCAACTGGAGAATCTCCAATTCATCTGGAAAAGTCTGAAATTCATTTAAGTAGATCTGAAATCGATTGGGAACTATCTGAACCAGCTAGAAATGGAATGTGTAGCTTGTCCTCCACGAAGATATCGGACAATACGCCAGAAGTTAGAAGCTATCATATAGATATTTTCTACTCATCACAGATATCTTTAGTTTCCAAATATCTCACGAGTCTACAGTCTTTATATCTTCCAATATATGGTCGCTCATGTATAATGCTGTGTTGGACTGTGTGCTTGTGCTTCACATGTTCATCAACACATGGAGAATTTGTATCATTGCAATCAAGGCTGCATAATAAAGCTTAACTTTCAAGCCATAAATAAACTCCCAAATAAAGTGCATTATTTCTGCTTCCAGATCTTTCACAATGCATGAAATTATACCCCTGTAAAGGAAAAAATTCACGTTGTCCCAAAAGATGTCTGTGTTATAAATTATAATATTAAAAATGGCAACAAATTGCCACAAGCCACTGGTGGCAAAGGAATGTTCAAAAATCCGCGGACGGGATTCGTATTGCTACGATTGCAAAGAGTGCGATTGTTTTAATCGAAATGATATGATGAAATCAAGAGTTTTATAACAATTCTATTGATGTGTCTATGCCTCGGCTGTGATAGAAAACGTAAAAATTGTATCACAAAAATTCAAATTTCTTCATTTTTCAAAATCGTTTTATTCAAAATAATGATCAGAATCACCAGTTTTATAGACCCATTCTATTGGTATGTAGCTGCCTCGGCTGTGGAAGTGGTCAAAGCAGGGCCTATCACAAAAATCAGAACTTTCAAAATTTTCCAAAATTTTCCGATTTTTTCCAAAATTTTCCATGGAAAATTTTGATTCAAAATTTTCCGGAAAATTTTCATCACTACTTGTAGGACGGGCAAGGAAGGGTCTGATGGTTTCAGGAGAGACAACTTCATTAGATGGTCGTGAAGGCTCCATCTCGTCGTCAGGAATGCTTAGCTGAGGAATATGCACACTTGCTGGAAGAAAGTCAGCTTCGTCGAAAATATCTGAACTTAGTGGAAAGATTCCCGTTGCTCGGAACCCGCTACTTATGTTTCTTCGAGTAAATGACAGATCATACGCCCGTCCATAGAGCTCTCCCATTTCGTACAGGGTGACTCGAGTCCCTGGGTGGGCCAATTGCCAATCATGCACAGATTTTTTTGTAAAAAGCTTTCAGCGGGGGCCGTAAACGGAAGCGTCCAACGGCTGCATCCTGTGTGAACAATGTGGGGGAAATGTCACAGATGGATGCCGTTTTCTCTGCAATACAAAACTGTGCGCAGGCTGACATGTCTTGCATGGTTATCTAACAAAATGATAATAGGATTCTCCTTCGTTGCGCATGTGTGCTTCACGATGTGCGGAGAACGTCATCCGAAAAAATTTCGGCTGTCATCCATCCGGTCCATGTAGCTGAATTAACTCCCAATGTTCCAGCAGGTGCTCCATGAACGAGACGAGTAGGAGAAACCTTTTTGAGGGGAAATACCATAACTGGTGGTACAGTGCTCCCGCCGGCCGAGATTATTCCTAGAACACAGTGACCATCAATCCGCGCTCCGCAGCCGTTACCATTCCTACTTGCTTTCTTTCTGTTGGGGCGATAACTTTGGAACAAACATTTACGTTTGTTATTCCAGTTTCGTTCAAATTATAGACTCGATTCCAATCAATATCGTAAGTATTCATGGTTAGAGTAAAACTGTCAAAAAACTTTTCCACGGCTTTCTTGTTGAAACCAGTTGCTCTGGCCATAGACGTGGCTTCCGGTGTTCGAAGGGAGAGATTAGTACGTTTGAGAAATCCACGAAGCCAATCCTTTCCTGCACATTTCATACTAGTCCACGATGACGGCATCTTATCTTCGGGAATAATTTTGGCGGCAAACTCGGCAGCAAGCCGGCGCGCTTCCATGGCAGTGAGACCATAGAAACGGTGGACACACTCAGTTATGAAAGCTGCTAGTTGGCGCTCTTGGTCAGGGCTGAAGACCAGCCTGTTCATCAATTGCCCATGTACAACAGATGACCCTGGGACTTGAATTTTTGTGCCGGCGTAATGACCGTACACGAATCTTTGTCCATTCAGAAACTTTCGGCAACGAGGCACCGTCTTTAATCATGTCCTGAGCGCGTGCCATATCCTCCGCGGTATATTTTGCTCGCTTGCTCATGATTGCCTGAAAAGAAAACGAAGTGTCTGGATGTCATTAACTGTAGCCGGAATAATTCTAATAATTCCTAATTAGAATTCTTAATATTCTTAATTAATTAAAATCCCATCTGTAGTTATAGATCTAGTTATAGTAGTTATATCCCATCTGGCCTTATAGTGCTGACTCGGCAGAGAATGCAATCAATCACAAGTCACGAGAAGAGAGGGAGAGAGCTCGTCGCTCATTGCCTCACGCACCACGTCATACACCAGCCGATAGCGTGCGTCACGTTTAAAGAACCTTGATTTTGGTGGTGAACAAAGATTCTAGTTGCTTGTGAGCTGCTTCACCGCACAAGTGTCTTACAGCTAAGATGATAAAGCGTTCGAGCCCTCAGCAGTCTAAATTTTTGTGATTTTTGTATCTTGTTTATTGTCATTGATTTTTCGGACAACTTTATGACCGCATTGTGCTGAAATACTTTGTAACACTATTACGAGATTATCAGGACATAAACCGAGAGTTTAATAAACTGATGTAAATGCGAGAGGCTGTACTTAGAAGTCTGCATTCTTAATTTTCTTATTCTCTTGAGAAATATAATAGTATTAAAAGTAGGCCTTCCTCTTCTCTGCTATATGTCTATTTTGCTGTAACAGCATGTTTTTGTTCCTTCTATACGTACCTAATATAGACTTTTATGCCTACCTAGGAAACCGGTAGCTATATGGAAACCCTCACAACTGAAAAAACGTATCGGTAGTGGTAGTGGTTATCATACTATGATAACCAATTTAAATTTTTCATGTAATAAAACTTAGGAAATAATTGAAAAATTATAACAGTGACATACAATGGACCCTTGCCAGAGTTTTAATTAAATACCTTGTAGAACAGACGAAACAAATTTAATTTTTGAAAATTACAAGGCGGCCAATGATCCCCACCCCCAAACGGCCAATGATCCCGACCCCTGGTAGTCCGAACAAATCATTGTGTAGACTAGGGAAAATCGATTAATTGGTGCAATCGAGCAATGTCATTTGATAGAAGAAGTTAAACTCTACCCATTAATAATATTCGTTTCAATCTCGGTCACGATTATTCTCGTAAGATCCCCCATTTTCGTAAAGTCGCAAACATTTCGAAATGAGTGTGATTTTTTTACTTACAACTGACTACCATAGTTTCCATTTCCTGATGTTGATATTTGTGGCACGTTTTGGTATTGCCCTAATGATGATTCTCTGAAAATACCGCTGGTGCAAGATAGATAGGTTTTAAGAAAACGCAGGGTGGCCAATGAACCCGCCCGGCCAATGAACCCGCCTCTCCCCTAACCTTTATTTTGCGATAGCATCTTGATTAGAGTCAAAAGAGTTTTCTTACTAGTGGCATGTTACTGTCATAATTTAATTGTCACTGTCACCAATACTCCATTTGACTTTTCGATAGACAAAAAAAGTCAGAGCAACATTTAATTTTTTGTGCAACAAATGGAATTCATAAGAGCATTTAAGGCATCCAGTTGATCAGTGTCAAGAGCCAATACTGAAAATACAAGTCTGATGGTGATATTGTATCAGATTTCCACCCACTCAGTCGAGGCAGTGACGAATGGACATGCTTCATATGTCAACAGTAGTAAGTAAAACTCCACTTCTGGACCGCGCAAGATGGCCGCCATCGAAGAATTTTCGCTGACGTCCCCCCCTCTGGAACGACAGTGTCGTGGTGTGCCGGCCAGGTTGGTCCACGTTCACAAAATGTTCGCTGACGTCCCCCCCTCGAAAACGACAGAGTGTGAGACTCGGGTGTGTTGGTCTCGTGTGGCTTGTCGTGGCCGACCGCCTAGGTTGACGTGGGCGACCGTCTAGGTTGTCGTGGTGGGATGGTGAAACGGACTTTAGATTCGTGATCAGCGTGAAATTCTGCATCGGTATGGTGAATTTGAACGCAATCGGAGAGAAAAAATTTTCGCTGACGTCCCCCCCCCTCGGGAGAGCTACCTTCGATTTTGGCTTCCAGTGGACGGATTTTGTCGTGCAATAGCTCGTTTGAAAGCTAAGAGTGAGACAAATTCAGTGAAACAAACGGCTTGTCAACAAACACTTGCACAAACAATTGTCGTGCAATAGCTCGTTTGAAAGCTAAGAGTAAGACAAATTCAGTGAAAGAATCGGCTTGTTCATATCTGTCTTCGTTTAAATGTGAGACGCCATTTAAGATTTTGGGACATTGGCGAAAAACGACAGAGTTAGAATTTGGGACGTTTTGGGCTGTAGCTTCAAAACGAAGCATCGGATTGGAAAACGGATTTCAGATTTGGAATCAGCGTCAAATTCTCTATCAGCATGGTGAGTTTCAAGTCAATCGGAGAGAAAAAATTTTCAACATTTTTCGAAAAAACGACAGAGTTAGAATTTTGGACGTTTTGGTCTGTAGCGCCCAAACGAAGCATCGGATGGGAAAACGGAGGCCAGATTCGGATTCAGCGTGAAATTCTGCATCGGTATGGTGAATTTGAACGCAATCGGAGAGAAAAAATTTTCGCTGACGTCCCCCCCCTCGGGAGAGCTAGCTTCGATTTTGGCTTCCAGTGGACGGATTTTGTCGTGCAATAGCTCGTTTGAAAGCTAAGAGTAAGACAAATTCAGTGAAAGAATCGGCTTGTTCATATCTGTCTTCGTTTAGATGTGAGACGCCATTTAAGATTTTGGGACATTGGCGAAAAACGACAGAGTTAGAATTTGGGACGTTTTGGGCTGTAGCTTCAAAACGAAGCATCGGATTGGAAAACGGATTTCAGATTTGGAATCAGCGTCAAATTCTCTATCAGCATGGTGAGTTTCAAGTCAATCGGAGAGAAAAAATTTTCAACATTTTTCGAAAAAACGACAGAGTTAGAATTTGGGACGTTTTGGGCTGTAGCTTCAAAACGAAGCATCGGATTGGAAAACGGATTTCAGACTTGGAATCAGCGTCAAATTCTCTATCAGCATGGTGAGTTTCAAGTCAATCGGAGAGAAAAAATTTTCAACATTTTTCGAAAAAACGACAGAGTTAGAATTTTGGACGTTTTGGTCTGTAGCGCCCAAACGAAGCATCGGATGGGAAAACGGAGGCCAGATTCGGATTCAGCGTCAAATTCTACATTGATTTGGTGTATTTCCAGCTCAATCGGAGTACTAGAACCGGAGATAGACGGGTTTTAAGTTTTTGGATGATGGGTATTACGTCATCAGCTGATCGCCACAAACTATATAAGCGGGGAACCGACAGAGACTTTTCATTTAGAGGAGAGCGATTGTCAAAGGTAGATCGTCTCTCTGAGCTCCGATGATAGCTTCGGACATTCCAAATTCCGGGTTCCTGTAAGAAGCCGACTTAGAAAATTTCATTGCTGATATCAGCTAAGGCGTCAGACTTAGAGGTTCATCAGGAGATGGCCTTCTTCTCCAGGCCATAAAAGACTCCAAAACTTTAAAGGCTTGTAACTTTGCTTCTACAAGTCCGTTTGACTTGATTAAAAAAATTTCGGCCGCTATTGACCTGCCCTAAGTGATAGACTACTTATAAAATTTCATAAGTAGTGCTAAAAAGTTGAAAAATTTAAATTCACTAGTTTTGGAGGTTTTCTGGGGTTTTCGACCCTGCTGAAGTCAATGAAAGGATTTTTAATGATGACTGAGCCAGTCTTCTCATGATACAAGCGGCTTTTCATTGAAAGCGAGCAAGACACGGAGAGTTTTGCTGTAATATTCCACTGACAGGGTGTTCCTTCGGGACGGCGGACGATGCCGTAGTGACAAGTGTGGCAAGTTTAGTGGGAGTGTGTCATAGTTTAGACCGTAACCGCTGGGACAACTCATGTCTCATGTTGGGCATTTGACACAGTTCTCAACGTAGCACTTTGAACGCCAATCGGTTGAGTCTTAGCTATCTTGTCATGGGTGGCCTCTAAACATCTCCATTGCAAAACGCTGGTGAATCAAGCTCTATACGGCTTGCTATCAAGCTGCTCAAAGTCTGTCAACCTCTTACCAACTCTACAGGTTTTCATGTCTGAGCCAGTCTTCTCATGGTATAAGCGGCTTTTCACTGAAAGCGAGCAAGACACGGAGAGTTTTGCTGTAATATTCCACTGACAGGGTGTTCCTTCGGGACGGCGGACGATGCCGTAGTGATAAGTGTGGCAAGTTTAGTGGGAGTGTGTCATAGTTTAGACCGTAACCGCTGGGACAACTCATGTCTCATGTTGGGCATTTGACACAGTTTTCAACGTAGCACTTTGAACGCCAATCGGTTGAGTCTTAGCTATCTTGTCATGGGTGGCCTCTAAACATCTCCATTGCAAAACGCTGGTGAATCAAGCTCTCTACGGCTTGCTATCAAGCTGCTCAAAGTCTGTCAACCTCTTACCAACTCTACAGGTTTTCATGTCTGAGCCAGTCTTCTCATGGTATAAGCGGCTTTTCACTGAAAGCGAGCAAGACACGGAGAGTTTTGCTGTAATATTCCACTGACAGGGTGTTCCTTCGGAATGGCGGACGATGCCGTAGTGATAAGTGTGGCAAGGGAGTGTGTCATAGTTTAGACCGTAACCGCTGGGACAACTCATGTCTCATGTTGGGCATTTGACACAGTTTTCAACGTAGCACTTTGAACGCCAATCGGTTGAGTCTTAGCTATCTTGTCATGGGTGGCCTCTAAACATCTCCATTGCAAAACGCTGGTGAATCAAGCTCTCTACGGCTTGCTATCAAGCTGCTCAAAGTCTGTCAACCTCTTACCAACTCTACAGGTTTTCATGTCTGGCGAATACTATCATTAAGTTGAATCTGCTATCAGTCAACTTGAACGTTGCAAATGAAGTTCGGTGTAATACTTCCTTTCGACGGGCGTTCCTGTAAAGGGCGGCGGTGAAACCCGTAGCTATGTATACCGCAAGGGACATTCGGCAATGGTCAATCTTGTTAAACCTCTCTGCGTCATGTTTGCAAGTGATTGCCTCTGTCTCAACGTAGTATGCATTCGCGCCAGGGCGACATTTAGCCAGCTGTCGAAGGTTGCCTTATAAACTATCCATTGCATACGTTATGAGAACCATGAGTTCTACCTGTCTCTATCAATGAGATGAATTGATGAATGGAATGAAATGGGAGGACACTCACGCGCCACACGCAACATAACACACTTCTCTCTTCCGTAGTCTAACAAGCTCTTTACACATGGATCGCAGTCGATTGCTATCCCTGTATCAGAAGTGTAAGCTATCTTAATTTTATTTAACACTATTTCAACTACCATCATCACCCATATGAAATGTTATAAGGTTTACAAGTTAAACTAAGCGTGCTACTATTTCCAAATGAAAAAGTATACATGGTTAAATCATCCACTGAAGCCCCATTCAAGTAAGTCAGTATGAAAGCAAAGATAATACGAAATAAAAATTTATTATGGCATGTATTTCAAAAGGTCTTCATCGTCAATATCGTCCCAGAGTCTGCCTTCACACAGATCACAAAAACAGTTCACTTGCTTCAATTGTTCTTCTACCGCGAGCC
This sequence comes from Prostheceraeus crozeri, assembly GCA_907163375.1. Lineage (NCBI taxonomy): Eukaryota > Metazoa > Platyhelminthes > Polycladida > Euryleptidae > Prostheceraeus > Prostheceraeus crozeri. The sequence continues at coordinate 332,560 of CAJQUW010009130.1, read as the reverse complement.
TCACTTTGTCGATGTACTCCCACTCCGCCATAGTTCGTGGCTGGGAGTTAGGGGTGTACCATCCCATAATTGATGGAGGAATTTGGTGCTGGTGATCTCCATCACATCATCAGTATCGTACTGCAGATACTTCCATCGTATGCCTGTTAGGTCGGGACACTCCTTCTCACATACACTCTCCTCTTCGTCATCCGCTGCTAATGACAACTTTCTAATGTTGTCGAGTCGTTATAATTTCTCCACCTTCCCCTTCGTTGGAGGGTTTGGTGCAACGAGCGCCTTTGGCGATGAGCATGGAGAAGAGAACTCCAATTTGTGTTCGATGTTTTTGGAGGGCTTGTCATGTTGACTGTGAATAATGACTTTGAAATGTTTTCTAATTCTTAAGTATAAACAAGCAACCAATCAGAATGAACAGCCAATGAATGATGAATATGAAAGTATATATGCAAAGTGACATTCGTGTCATTTCACTCTGTCTTTGAGACGTATAAGTGAAGTGTTCTCTAGCGAATTCTATATTTGAGGCGTACAAGTGAACTGCTCTCTCGTGAATTCCAAATTTGAGAAGTATTATTTGAGTGAAGTCTCTATCTTGTTGAAGTATCAACCTTAAACTTGATTTCGTTGAAATGGTAAGTTGAAAATTTCTTCACTCATCTCCCTCAAACGTGTGGCTAATAGCATCTTCCTCAATTTCAGGCATCAACTTCATCACCAACGCCCTCCCTTCTCGAGGAAAGTTTAGAGTTGTTGAGTCAAAGTAGGTTGTAACAATACACTGAGACTTGAACGGAGATGATAGAATGATTTCTCTTTCAGGTGATGTGAGTTCCAGCTCAGGACTCTCGCGACAAGGCAACGAGTGGGAATGTGCCGACTGCGGACATATGTTTACAAGGAAGCACAGTCTCCTTCGACACATCAAACAACGTGTGTGTCAACGCAAAGCGGCATCAATCTCCGGAGGTGAAGTTGATTCTGACGATGACATCTCCTTTCCTTGCGATTTGTGCCCTCTTTCTTTTGATAGTCACTTTCAGCGATCTTCGCACAGACTTCAACACACGCATGCAAATGATCACTACACCAACGGTACCTCTACCATCTCCCTCATTAATTTTCACATAATAATTTAGTACGCGACTACTGCATGGAGTCCAATACTCAAATAGTAGATTTTCCTGAGTGGCTCCTTCAAAATTCTAACATTATCGAAGCGCTCTTCAACAATTTAGACAATTTTAGAATGAAGGCGCTCATCTACCTTAAACTAAAATATATTAAAATAGATTTTCAAACGGGTCAAGTGACGGAGAGAATACAGTTTCATGTTCCTTCCTCTTCCGCAACCGAAGTTGTAGACTGCGAGTCTTGGCTAAATTTTCACATTCAATGTTTAAAATCAAATGTAGATAAATTCAATCAGCGCGACAGCGCTCTCATTTTTGATGGTGTGGACTCAACCATATTCAAAATTTCCCTATTAGAAAGTCATGCAGCTCGAGGCACATTTAAACTACCAAAAACGTTGTATAATAAGAAAGCTGTCATCAATGTCGATTGTAAATCACAGTGTTTCAAATATGCAGTCCTATCCATCCTTCACTATAATGATATCAACGCGCATCGAGATCGCACCTATAGCTATAGACAGTGGGAGGATGAACTAGACTTTGAAGGTTGTGATAGTGACAACATGAAAATCAAAGATGTAGAAACGTTCGAAAAACATAATAAGATTAAAATTGTCGTTCACGTGTGGGAGAAGGGGTTGAAGGGTGCCCGCTATAATTCACGTTCAACTTGTTATGAACGTGTAGTCAACCTCTTATTAGTAAAACAAGATGATAGCGAGGAATGGCACTACTGTGGTATTCCCAAAATCTCTCGCTTGTACACTCACTTGGGGCACTCTAAAAGAGGTGAACATTTTGTATGCGACCGCTGCATCCGCTCCTTTTGGAGTAAAGATAAATTTGAAACTCACTATGAATGGTGCAAGCGAGATAAATTACAAATGGAACGCATGCCCAAAGATAAAATATTTTCACATAGGGATAATGGTGACGAATTAAGTCCCCCGCGTATCATTTACGCAGACATAGAATGCTACATTGATGATATCATCCACAAACCAGCAGCCATATCCTGCTATGAAGTATGGCATGACCACTTTAGGAATAGACAAAACAAAATGCATACTTGGCAAGGTGAAGATTTTATTTCAAAATTTCTAGAATTTCTCGATAAAGCTGCTAAATTTCAACAATCATATGATTCACAATTGCAGCGTAAGTCACTACATATGTCAGATGAAGACAAACAGAAATTTGAAAGTTGCACATCGTGCCCTAAATGTCATAAAACGTTTGATGACGATAAAATTAAGAAAGTGCGTGATCATGATCACATCACTGGTAAATTTAGAAACGCACTCTGCTCCAAATGTAACTTTTCACTTAGGTTGAGACGTCGTGTACTACCCGTCATTTTTCATAACTTTAAGGGCTATGACAGTCATATGCTCATAAAAGGAGGGTTGAGCCAGATGAAATCGTGGCAGTTCAATGTTATAGCACAAACGAGAGAAAAATTCATGGCAATGACAGCAAAAGTACCAGTAGATAAAACTAAAGAAAATAAGACAGTCTTCTTCGAAATAAAATTTTTAGATTCATTTCAATTCATGTCAGCGTCACTAGCTTCTCTCGTTCGAAATCTCAAGTTTCTTCCCCATAGTCAAACTTTGAAGAAACACTATCCAAACTTAACGGATGACATGATCACTCGCAAAGGAGTCTTTCCCTATGCGTATTTTAGCTCAATGTCTAAACTATATGAAACAACCCTTCCTTCCATTGACAAATTCAAAAACGATTTGACGGGTGAAGATTGTCCAGTAGAGGACTATGAACATGCTCAAGAGGCATGGTTAAAATTTAATTGTAAAACGTTTGGCGATTATATGATCGCTTACTTAGAATTAGATGTCATTTTGCTGGCTGATGTCTTTCAGGAATTTCGACGAGTGGCATTAGAAGAAGACAAATTAGATCCTATCCACTTTGTCAGTCTACCAGCCATGTCCTTTAAATCAGCCTTTAAAATGACTGGTGAGACCATTCATCTCTTACAAGACCCGGAGATGTATAATATATTTGAGCGCGGAATACGCGGTGGTCTCACATTTGTAAATAAACATCATATAAAATCTAAAACAGTAGGTGATGATCATATCCACATAAAGTACTATGACCAAAATAATTTATATGGCAGTTCACTGTCTAAACCACTACCTCATTCCGAGTTTAGTTGGTTAAAACAAGATGAGCTTGAGTATTACTCCAACCCTTCAAACATACTGAAGATTCCAGATGAAGGTGATTGGGGATATTATTTTGAAGTGGATTTGATTTATCCAAATAGTATTAAAAATAAAACTGCTGATTTCCCACTCGCACCTGAATCTGGTGAAGTGACTGAAGATATGTTTTCACCATTCATGTCACAATTTCATAATAACTTAACAGAGTGTGGACAGCCAAGGTACAAACCATGCCGCAAACTTTTACTCACCCAATATGATAAGAAAAATTATCTCGTACACTTCTGCATACTAAAATTCTATTTAGAAATGGGCATGCTTCTAAAGTCAGTTCACCGCATTATCAAATTTAGACAGAAAGCCTTCCTCAAACCCTACATAGATAGTAACAGTCAAAAACGTGCACTAGCCCAAAATAATTTTGAAAAAGATTTTTATAAATATAAGAATAATAGTCTTTTCGGAAAGACCATGGAGGATGTTAGAAAACGCATAAACTACAAACTAGTCACTGATGATCAAAAATATCGCAAATTGACCTAATCACCTCTTTTCATTGATAGAGACATTATCGATGAGGATCTTGTAGGTGTTAAAATGATAAAATCTGAAGTTGAGTTGTGCAAGCCCATCTATATTGGCCAAGCTGTACTAGATTACTCTAAGCTTGAAATGTACCAACTCTTTTACAAAATACTAAAACCATGTCCTCTCGTAAAAGAGGTTCGTTTGTTGGGTGGTGATACAGATAGTTTCTTCTTAGGTATTACCACTCAAAAAGATTTAAATTTTAATGAAGTAGCTAAGTCATTAGAAAAATATTTCGATACATCTAACTACAATCCCGCTCATCCACTCTTTTCCATACAGAATAAAGCCAAACTTGGTTGTTTTAAGGATGAAACAGCAGGAAAGGAAATAGATGAAATGATTCTCCTCCGCCCTAAAATGTATTCCATGAAATTAAAACAATGTGCAGATAGTATTAAGAGTGCTAAAGGAATATCAAAATCAATTGTCCAAAAAATGAAACATCGGTCCTATAAGAAGGCCTATAAAAATAAAAATATAACGTTTGTCAATATGACAATCTTAAAATCACAAGTTCATACTGTGAAAACGTACACATTTAAGAAACGAGCGCTTTCTGCATGGGAGGATAAGAGGTGTTGGATAGCACATAACACATCTCTCCCACATGGACATCCTGATACAAACATACCTCCACCCAAAAGAATAAAACTCACGCTACCACATTCAGGAGATGTATTGACATAATCAACTTTAACTCAGTATTTTGATGTTGCTTTTTGTAGATATACATGGTTGTTTTATGTATCGCATGAGATCGTTTCTTCCTTGTGAATATATGCCTACAGTTAGCCCATTCCCCCTATATCTGTGAAAAGACTTTTTCATACGCATATTTTTATTTCAATAAACATATCACAATGACTTCACTTTGTTTTCCGAAACACTAAAGTTACGAGGGATTTAGTATCTTCCACATGGATGCACTCTTGTAAACCATTGGTAATTTTGATGGCAATAGAGGGTATAGTTTGTTTGACGACGGGTTGATAGAAAATAGATTCAAACATCTCGACTATTCCATATGAAGCGTCTTTATCATGAATGAAATCACGTAAAATGTATTCTTTTTTCTCACCAACAGAAATAGGTAGAATCAAATCACTTTGGGGTGATCATATCTTTTTCAAATGACTGTGGAACATTGATTTCCATGATGAAGATTTAAACAGTTAGATTCGATGACGAACAAGATTAACTAGTTTGCAAGTTAAACTAAGCGTTCCACTATTTGTAAATGAAAGATATAGTTTCAACAGTTTACAGATTACAAAATAAAGTTTCAATAGTGTTTGTGTTAAAAATAAAGTTTAAGCTGTTTGTGTGTTAGAAATAGAATAAAGTTTCAACAGTTTGTCGATTAAAAATAAAGTTTCAACAGTGTGTACGTTAGAAATAAAGTTTTAGGCGTTTGTGCGTTAGAAATAAAATAAAGTTTCAACCGTTTACAAGTTAAAAATGAAGTTTCAATAGTGTGTATGTTAAGAATAAAGTTCTATCTGTTTATATGTTAGAAATAAAAATGAAGGTTCACCAGTTTACAAGTTAAGAATAAAGTTTTATCTACTTGTATGTCAGAAATGAAATAAAGTTTCACCAGTTTAAAAGTTAAAAATAAAGTTTCAATAATGTGTACGTTAGAAACAAAGTTTCAATAGTTTACAAGTTAAGAATAAAGTTTCAATAGTGTGTATGTTAGAAATGAAGTTTCACCAGTTTACAAGTTAAGAATAGATTTTATCTGCTTGTATGTTAGAAATGAAATAAAGTTTCACCAGTTTACAAGTTAAGAATCAATTTTATCTGCTTGTATGTTAGAAATGAAATAAAGTTTCACCAGTTTACAAGTTAAAAATAAAGTTTCAATAGTGTGTTCGTTAGAAATAAAGTTTCAATAGTGTGTATGTTAAGAATAAAGTTTTATCTGTTTGTATGTTAGAAATAAAACAAAGTTTCAACCGTTTACAATTTAAAAATAATGTTTCAGTAGTGTGTATGTTAAGAATAAAGTTCTATCTGTTTGTATGTTAGAAATAAAATGAAGTTTCATCAGTTTACAAGTTAAGAATAAAGTTTCAATAGTTTGCAAGTTAAAACTAATGTTTCAATAATGCGTATGTTAAGAAAAAAGTTTTATCTGTTTGTATGTTAGAAATAGAATGAAGCTTCACCAGTTTACAAGTTAAGAATAAAGTTTTATCAGCTTGTATGTTAGAAATAAAATGAAGTTTCGACAGTTAACAAACTAAAAATAAAGTTTCAATAGTGTACGTCAGAAATAAAGTTTCAACCGTTTACAAGTTAAAAATAAAGTTTCAACAGTGTCTACGTTAGAAATAAAGTTTTATCTGTTTGTAAAGCACGATCGTAGGATTTACTAGTTTGCAAGTTAGACTCAGCATTCTACTAGTTGTAATTGAAAAATATCGTTTCAACAGTTTACAGATTAAAATAAAGTTTCAATAGTGTGTATGATGGAAATAAAGTTTAAGCCAAATACAAGTTAAAAATAAAGTTTCAAAAGTGTGTACGTTAGAAATAAAGTTTTAGCTGTTTATATGTTAGAAAAAAAATAAAGTTTCAACAGTGTGTACGTTAGAAATGCGTTAGAACTTTATTTTTAACTTGTAAACGGCTGAAACTTTATTTCTAACGCACAAAGCGCTTAAACTTTATTTCCATCATACACACTATTGAAACTTTATTTTAATCTGTAAACTGTTGAAACGATATTTTTCATTTACAACTAGTAGAATGCTGAGTCTAACTTGCAAACTAGTAAATCCTACGATCGTACTTTACAAACAGATAAAACTTTATTTCTAACGTAGACACTGTTGAAACTTTATTTTTAACTTGTAAACGGTTGAAACTTTATTTCTAACGTACACACTATTGAAACTTTATTTTTAATTTGTAAACTGTTGAAACTTCATTTTATTTCTAACATACAAGCTGATAAAACTTTATTCTTAACTTGTAAACTGGTGAAGCTTCATTCTATTTCTAACATACGCACTATTGAAACATTAGTTTTAACTTGCAAACTATTGAAACTTTATTTTTAACTTGTTAACGGTTGAAACTTTGTTTTATTTCTAACATACAAACAGATAAAACTTTATTCTTAACTTGTAAACTGATGAAACTTCATTTTATTTCTAACATACAAACAGATAGAACTTTATTCTTAACATACACACTACTGAAACATTATTTTTAAATTGTAAACGGTTGAAACTTTGTTTTATTTCTAACATACAAACAGCTAAAACCTTATTCTTAACATACACACTATTGAAACTTTATTTCTAACGAACACACTATTGAAACTTTATTTTTAACTTGTAAACTGGTGAAACTTTATTTCATTTCTAACATACAAGCAGATAAAATTGATTCTTAACTTGTAAACTGGTGAAACTTTATTTCATTTCTACCATACAAGCAGATAAAATTTATTCTTAACTTGTAAACTGGTGAAACTTCATTTCTAACATACACACTATTGAAACTTTATTCTTAACTTGTAAACTATTGAAACTTTGTTTCTAACGTACACATTATTGAAACTTTATTTTTAACTTTTAAACTGGTGAAACTTTATTTCATTTCTGACATACAAGCAGATAAAACTTTATTCTTAACTTGTAAACTGGTGAACCTTCATTTTTATTTCTGACATATAAACAGATAGAACTTTAATCTTAACATACACACTATTGAAACTTCATTTTTAACTTGTAAACGGTTGAAACTTTATTTTATTTCTAACGCACAAACGCCTAAAACTTTATTTCTAACGTACACAATGTTGAAACTTTATTTTTCATCTGTAAACGGTTGAAACTATATCTTTCGTTTACAAATAGTAGAACGCTTAGTCTAACTTGCAAACTAGTAAATCCTACAATCTCATTTTACAAACAGATAAAACTTTATTTCTAACGTACACACTGTTGAAACTTTATTTTTAATCGACAAATTGTTGAAACTTTATTCTATTTCTAACACACAAACAGCTTAAACTTTATTTTTAACATAAACACTATTGAAACTTTATTTTGTAATCTGTAAACTGTTGAAACTATATCTTTCATTTACAAATAGTAGAACGCTTAGTCTAACTTGCAAACTAGTAAATCCTACAATCTCATTTTACAAACAGGTAAAACTATATTTCTAACGTACACACTGTTGAAACTTTATTTTTAACTTGTAAACTCTTGAAACTTTATTTTATTTCTAACACACAAACAGCTTAAACTTTATTTCTAACATATACACTATTGAAACTTTATTTTTAATCTGTAAACTGTTGAAACTATATCTTTCATTTACAAATAATAGAACGCTTAGTTTAACTTGCAAACTAGTAAATCTTGTTCGTCATCGAATCTAACTGTTTAAATCTTCATCATGGGAATCAATGTTCCACAGTCATTTGAAAAAGATATGATCACCCCAAAGTGATTTGATTCTACCTATTTCTGTTGGTGAGAAAAAAGAATACATTTTACGTGATTTCATTCATGATAAAGACGCTTCATATGGAATAGTCGAGATGTTTGAATCTATTTTCTATCAACCCGTCGTCAAACAAACTATACCCTCTATTGCCATCAAAATTACCAATGGTTTACAAGAGTGCATCCATGTGAAAGATACTAAATCCCTCGTAACTTTAGTGTTTCGGAAAACAAAGTGAAGTCATTGTGATATGTTTATTGAAATAAAAAGTATGAACTTGTGATTTTAAGATTGTCATATTGACAAACGTTATATTTTTATTTTTATAGGCCTTCTTATAGGACCGATGTTTCATTTTTTGGACAATTGATTTTGATATTCCTTTAGCACTCTTAATACTATCTGCACATTGTTTTAATTTCATGGAATACATTTTAGGGCGGAGGAGAATCATTTCATCTATTTCCTTTCCTGCTGTTTCATCCTTAAAACAACCAAGTTTGGCTTTATTCTGTATGGAAAAGAGTGGATGAGCGGGATTGTAGTTAGATGTATCGAAATATTTTTCTAATGACTTAGCTACTTCATTAAAATTTAAATCTTTTTGAGTGGTAATACCTAAGAAGAAACTATCTGTATCACCACCCAACAAACGAACCTCTTTTACGAGAGGACATGGTTTTAGTATTTTATAAAAGAGTTGGTACATTTCAAGCTTAGAGTAATCTGGTACAGCTTGGCCAATATAGATGGGCTTGCACAACTCAACTTCAGATTTTATCATTTTAACACCTACAAGATCCTCATCGATAATGTCTCTATCAATGAAAAGAGGTGATGAGGTCAATTTGCGATATTTTGATCATCAGTGACTAGTTTGTAGTTTATGCGTTTTCTAACATCCTCCATGGTCTTTCCGAAAAGACTATTATTCTTATATTTATAAAAATCTTTTTCAAAATTATTTTGGGCTAGTGCACGTTTTTGACTGTTACTATCTATGTAGGGTTTGAGGAAGGCTTTCTGTCTAAATTTGATAATGCGGTGAACTGACTTTAGAAGCATGCCCATTTCTAAATAGAATTTTAGTATGCAGAAGTGTACGAGATAATTTTTCTTATCATATTGGGTGAGTAAAAGTTTGCGGCATGGTTTGTACCTTGGCTGTCCACACTCTGTTAAGTTATTATGAAATTGTGACATGAATGGTGAAAACATATCTTCAGTCACTTCACCAGATTCAGGTGCGAGTGGGAAATCAGCAGTTTTATTTTTAATACTATTTGGATAAATCAAATCCACTTCAAAATAATATCCCCAATCACCTTCATCTGGAATCTTCAGTATGTTTGAAGGGTTGGAGTAATACTCAAGCTCATCTTGTTTTAACCAACTAAACTCGGAATGAGGTAGTGGTTTAGACAGTGAACTGCCATATAAATTATTTTGGTCATAGTACTTTATGTGGATATGATCATCACCTACTGTTTTAGATTTTATATGATGTTTATTTACAAATGTGAGACCACCGCGTATTCCGCGCTCAAATATATTATACATCTCCGGGTCTTGTAAGAGATGAATGGTCTCACCAGTCATTTTAAAGGCTGATTTAAAGGACATGGCTGGTAGACTGACAAAGTGGATAGGATCTAATTTGTCTTCTTCTAATGCCACTCGTCGAAATTCCTGAAAGACATCAGCCAGCAAAATGACATCTAATTCTAAGTAAGCGATCATATAATCGCCAAACGTTTTACAATTAAATTTTAACCATGCCTCTTGAGCATGTTCATAGTCCTCTACTGGACAATCTTCACCCGTCAAATCGTTTTTGAATTTGTCAATGGAAGGAAGGGTTGTTTCATATAGTTTAGACATTGAGCTAAAATACGCATAGGGAAAGACTCCTTTGCGAGTGATCATGTCATCCGTTAAGTTTGGATAGTGTTTCTTCAAAGTTTGACTATGGGGAAGAAACTTGAGATTTCGAACGAGAGAAGCTAGTGACGCTGACATGAATTGAAATGAATCTAAAAATTTTATTTCGAAGAAGACTGTCTTATTTTCTTTAGTTTTATCTACTGGTACTTTTGCTGTCATTGCCATGAATTTTTCTCTCGTTTGTGCTATAACATTGAACTGCCACGATTTCATCTGGCTCAACCCTCCTTTTATGAGCATATGACTGTCATAGCCCTTAAAGTTATGAAAAATGACGGGTAGTACACGACGTCTCAACCTAAGTGAAAAGTTACATTTGGAGCAGAGTGCGTTTCTAAATTTACCAGTGATGTGATCATGATCACGCACTTTCTTAATTTTATCGTCATCAAACGTTTTATGACATTTAGGGCACGATGTGCAACTTTCAAATTTCTGTTTGTCTTCATCTGACGTATGTAGTGACTTACGCTGCAATTGTGAATCATATGATTGTTGAAATTTAGCAGCTTTATCGAGAAATTCTAGAAATTTTGAAATAAAATCTTCACCTTGCCAAGTATGCATTTTGTTTTGTCTATTCCTAAAGTGGTCATGCCATACTTCATAGCAGGATATGGCTGCTGGTTTGTGGATGATATCATCAATGTAGCATTCTATGTCTGCGTAAATGATACGCAGGGACTTAATTCGTCACCATTATCCCTATGTGAAAATATTTTATCTTTGGGCATGCGTTCCATTTGTAATTTATCTCGCTTGCACCATTCATAGTGAGTTTCAAATTTATCTTTACTCCAAAAGGAGCGGATGCAGCGGTCGCATACAAAATGTTCACCTCTTTTAGAGTGCCCCAAGTGAGTGTACAAGCGAGAGATTTTGGGAATACCACAGTAGTGCCATTCCTCGCTATCATCTTGTTTTACTAATAAGAGGTTGACTACACGTTCATAACAAGTTGAACGTGAATTATAGCGGGCACCCTTCAACCCCTTCTCCCACACGTGAACGACAATTTTAATCTTATTATGTTTTTCGAACGTTTCTACATTTTTGATTTTCATGTTGTCACTATCACAACCTTCAAAGTCTAGTTCATCCTCCCACTGTCTATAGCTATAGGTGCGATCTCGATGCGCGTTGATATCATTATAGTGAAGGATGGATAGGACTGCATATTTGAAACACTGTGATTTACAATCGACATTGATGACAGCTTTCTTATTATACAACGTTTTTGGTAGTTTAAATGTGCCTCGAGCTGCATGACTTTCTAATAGGGAAATTTTGAATATGGTTGAGTCCACACCATCAAAAATGAGAGCGCTGTCGCGCTGATTGAATTTATCTACATTTGATTTTAAACATTGAATGTGAAAATTTAGCCAAGACTCGCAGTCTACAACTTCGGTTGCGGAAGAGGAAGGAACATGAAACTGTATTCTCTCCGTCACTTGACCCGTTTGAAAATCTATTTTAATATATTTTAGTTTAAGGTAGATGAGCGCCTTCATTCTAAAATTGTCTAAATTGTTGAAGAGCGCTTCGATAATGTTAGAATTTTGAAGGAGCCACTCAGGAAAATCTACTATTTGAGTATTGGACTCCATGCAGTAGTCGCGTACTAAATTATTATGTGAAAATTAATGAGGGAGATGGTAGAGGTACCGTTGGTGTAGTGATCATTTGCATGCGTGTGTTGAAGTCTGTGCGAAGATCGCTGAAAGTGACTATCAAAAGAAAGAGGGCACAAATCGCAAGGAAAGGAGATGTCATCGTCAGAATCAACTTCACCTCCGGAGATTGATGCCGCTTTGCGTTGACACACACGTTGTTTGATGTGTCGAAGGAGACTGTGCTTCCTTGTAAACATATGTCCGCAGTCGGCACATTCCCACTCGTTGCCTTGTCGCGAGAGTCCTGAGCTGGAACTCACATCACCTGAAAGAGAAATCATTCTATCATCTCCGTTCAAGTCTCAGTGTATTGTTACAACCTACTTTGACTCAACAACTCTAAACTTTCCTCGAGAAGGGAGGGCGTTGGTGATGAAGTTGATGCCTGAAATTGAGGAAGATGCTATTAGCCACACGTTTGAGGGAGATGAGTGAAGAAATTTTCAACTTACCATTTCAACGAAATCAAGTTTAAGGTTGATACTTCAACAAGATAGAGACTTCACTCAAATAATACGTCTCAAATTTGGAATTCACGAGAGAGCAGTTCACTTGTACGCCTCAAATATAGAATTCGCTAGAGAACACTTCACTTATACGTCTCAAAGACAGAGTGAAATGACACGAATGTCACTTTGCATATATACTTTCATATTCATCATTCATTGGCTGTTCATTCTGATTAGTTGCTTGTTTATACTTAAGAATTAGAAAACATTTCAAAGTCATTATTCACAGTCAACATGACAAGCCCTCCAAAAACATCGAACACAAATTGGAGTTCTCTTCTCCATGCTCATCGCCAAAGGCGCTCGTTGCACCAAACGCTCCAACGAAGGGGAAGGTGGAGAAATTATACCGACTCGACAACATTAGAAAGTTGTCATTAGCAGAGGATGACGAAGAGGAGAGTGTATGTGAGAAGGAGTGTCCCGACCTAACAGGCATACGATGGAAGTATCTGCAGTACGATACTGATGATGTGATGGAGATCACCAGCACCAAATTCCTCCATCAATTATGGGATGGTACACCCCTAACTCCCAGCCACGAACTATGGCGGAGTGGGAGTACATCGACAAAGTGAGGCTCGCGGTAGAAGAACGATTGAAGCAAGTGAACTGTTTTTGTGATCTGTGTGAAGGCAGACTGTGGGACGATATTGACGATGAAGACCTTTTGAAATACATGCCATAATAAATTTTTATTTCGTATTATCTTTGCTTTCATACTGACTTACTTGAATGGGGCTTCAGTGGATGATTTAACCATGTATACTTTTTCATTTGGAAATAGTAGCACGCTTAGTTTAACTTGTAAATCTTATAACATTTCATATGGGTGATGATGGTAGTTGAAATAGTGTTAAATAAAATTAAGATAGCTTACACTTCTGATACAGGGATAGCAATCGACTGCGATCCATGTGTAAAGAGCTTGTTAGACTACGGAAGAGAGAAGTGTGTTATGTTGCGTGTGGCGCGTGAGTGTCCTCCCATTTCATTCCATTCATCAATTCATCTCATTGATAGAGACAGGTAGAACTCATGGTTCTCATAACGTATGCAATGGATAGTTTATAAGGCAACCTTCGACAGCTGGCTAAATGTCGCCCTGGCGCGAATGCATACTACGTTGAGACAGAGGCAATCACTTGCAAACATGACGCAGAGAGGTTAAACAAGATTGACCATTGCCGAATGTCCCTTGCGGTATACATAGCTACGGGTTTCACCGCCGCCCTTTACAGGAACGCCCGTCGAAAGGAAGTATTACACCGAACTTCATTTGCAACGTTCAAGTTGACTGATAGCAGATTCAACTTAATGATAGTATTCGCCAGACATGAAAACCTGTAGAGTTGGTAAGAGGTTGACAGACTTTGAGCAGCTTGATAGCAAGCCGTAGAGAGCTTGATTCACCAGCGTTTTGCAATGGAGATGTTTAGAGGCCACCCATGACAAGATAGCTAAGACTCAACCGATTGGCGTTCAAAGTGCTACGTTGAAAACTGTGTCAAATGCCCAACATGAGACATGAGTTGTCCCAGCGGTTACGGTCTAAACTATGACACACTCCCACTAAACTTGCCACACTTATCACTACGGCATCGTCCGCCGTCCCGAAGGAACACCCTGTCAGTGGAATATTACAGCAAAACTCTCCGTGTCTTGCTCGCTTTCAGTGAAAAGCCGCTTATACCATGAGAAGACTGGCTCAGACATGAAAACCTGTAGAGTTGGTAAGAGGTTGACAGACTTTGAGCAGCTTGATAGCAAGCCGTAGAGAGCTTGATTCACCAGCGTTTTGCAATGGAGATGTTTAGAGGCCACCCATGACAAGATAGCTAAGACTCAACCGATTGGCGTTCAAAGTGCTACGTTGAAAACTGTGTCAAATGCCCAACATGAGACATGAGTTGTCCCAGCGGTTACGGTCTAAACTATGACACACTCCCACTAAACTTGCCACACTTGTCACTACGGCATCGTCCGCCGTCCCGAAGGAACACCCTGTCAGTGGAATATTACAGCAAAACTCTCCGTGTCTTGCTCGCTTTCAATGAAAAGCCGCTTGTATCATGAGAAGACTGGCTCAGTCATCATTAAAAATCCTTTCATTGACTTCAGCAGGGTCGAAAACCCCAGAAAACCTCCAAAACTAGTGAATTTAAATTTTTCAACTTTTTAGCACTACTTATGAAATTTTATAAGTAGTCTATCACTTAGGGCAGGTCAATAGCGGCCGAAATTTTTTTTAATCAAGTCAAACGGACTTGTAGAAGCAAAGTTACAAGCCTTTAAAGTTTTGGAGTCTTTTATGGCCTGGAGACGAAGGCCATCTCCTGGCTAACCTCTAAGTCTGACGCCTTAGCTGATATCAGCAATGAAATTTTCTAAGTCGGTTTCATACAGAAACCCGGAATTTGGAATGTCCGAAGCTATCATCGGAGCTCAGAGAGACGATCTACCTTTGACAATCGCTCTCCTCTAAATGAAAAGTCTCTGTCGGTTCCCCGCTTATATAGTTTGTGGCGATCAGCTGATGACGTAATACCCATCATCCAAAAACTTAAAACCCGTCTATCTCCGGTTCTAGTACTCCGATTGAGCTGGAAATACACCAAATCAATGTAGAATTTGACGCTGAATCCGAATCTGGCCTCCGTTTTCCCATCCGATGCTTCGTTTTGCCTGTACAACAGGCAGCCATCGCAAAAATTCTAACTCGTTTTTTCGAAAAAATTTTGTGAAGAAAAATTTTTTCTCTCCGATTGACTTGAAACTCACCATACAGATAGAGAATTTCACGCTGATTCCAAATCTGAAATCCGTTTTCCAATCCGATGCTTCGTTTTGAAGCTGCAGCCCAAAACGTCCCAAATTCTAACTCTGTCGTTTTTCGCCAATGTCCCAAAATCTTAAATGGCGTCTCACATCTAAACGAAGACAGATATGAACAAGCCGATTCTTTCACTGAATTTGTCTCACTCTTAGCTTTCAAACGAGCTATTGCACGACAAAATCCGTCCACTGGAAGCCAAAATCGAAGCTAGCTCTCCCGAGGGGGGGACGTCAGCGAAAATTTTTTCTCTCCGATTGCGTTCAAATTCACCATACAGATGCAGAATTTCACGCTGAATCCGAATCTGGCCTCCCCGTTTTCCTATCCGATGCTTCGTTTGGGCGCTACAGACCAAAACGTCCAAAATTCTAACTCTGTCGTTTTTTCGAAAAATGTTGAAAATTTTTTCTCTCCGATTGACTTGAAACTCACCATGCTGATAGAGAATTTGACGCTGATTCCAAATCTGAAATCCGTTTTCCAATCCGATGCTTCGTTTTGAAGCTACAGCCCAAAACGTCCCAAATTCTAACTCTGTCGTTTTTCGCCAATGTCCCAAAATCTTAAATGGCGTCTCACATCTAAACTAAGGCAGATATGAACAAGCCGATTCTTTCAGTGAATTTGTCTCACTCTTAGATTTCAAACGAGCTATTGCACGACAATTGTTTGTGCAAGTGTTTGTTGACAAGCCGTTTGTTTCACTGAATTTGTCTCACTCTTAGCTTTCAAACGAGCTATTGCACGACAAAATCCGTCCACTGGAAGCCAAAATCGAAGGTAGCTCTCCCGAGGGGGGGGGACGTCAGCGAAAATTTTTTCTCTCCGATTGCGTTCAAATTCACCATACAGATGCAGAATTTCACGCTGAATCCGAATCTGGCCTCCGTTTTCCCATCCGATGCTTCGTTTGGGCGCTACAGACCAAAACGTCCAAAATTCTAACTCTGTCGTTTTTTCGAAAAATGTTGAAAATTTTTTCTCTCCGATTGACTTGAAACTCACCATGCTGATAGAGAATTTGACGCTGATTCCAAATCTGAAATCCGTTTTCCAATCCGATGCTTCGTTTTGAAGCTACAGCCCAAAACGTCCCAAATTCTAACTCTGTCGTTTTTCGCTAATGTCCCAAAATCTTAAATGGCGTCTCACATCTAAACGAAGGCAGATATGAACAAGCCGATTCTTTCAGTGAATTTGTCTCACTCTTAGATTTCAAACGAGCTATTGCACGACAATTGTTTGTGCAAGTGTTTGTTGACAAGCCGTTTGTTTCACTGAATTTGTCTCACTCTTAGCTTTCAAACGAGCTATTGCACGACAAAATCCGTCCACTGGAAGCCAAAATCGAAGGTAGCTCTCCCGAGGGGGGGGGGACGTCAGCGAAAATTTTTTCTCTCCGATTGCGTTCAAATTCACCATACCGATGCAGAATTTCACGCTGAATCCGAATCTGGCCTCCGTTTTCCCATCCGATGCTTCGTTTTGACGCTACAGCCCAAAAGCGTCCAACATTTTAACTCTGTCAAAATTTTGAAGAAACATTTTTTCTCGCCGATTGACTTCAAATTCACCATACCGATGCAGAATTTTACGCTGATCACGAATCTAATGTCCGTTTCACCATTCCACCACGACAACCTAGACGGTCGCCCACGTCAACCTAGGCGGTCGGCCACGACAAGCCACATGAGACCAACACACCCGAGTCTCACACTCTGTCGTTTTCGAGGGGGGGGGGAAGTCAGCGAACATTTTTTGAACGTGGACCAACCTGGCCGGCACACCACGACAGACCACAACCTCTGTCGTTCCAGAGGGGGGGGGACGTCAGCGAAAATTCTTCGATGGCGGCCATCTTGCGCGGTCCAGAAGTGGAGTTTTACTTATTACTGTCAACTTACTTTTAAATTTTTGAGGCAAAGCATTATTCACCCTGACAGTCATGGATAATGGTATGGATTGTCAAAGATCGACCATTATCTTTGGGGATGGTAGTCTCTTTATAGAATTCAGTTGTTCAATGTCAAGAGATAATACTGAAAATGGAAGTCTGATGCTATTGTTCTATCCATAGAAATAAACTGTTTATCTGAAGTTCACTAGAATGGAAGTTGACTCAAGGTCGCGGCACATCCGGGGGAACTAAGTTGGGGCATGAAGAACCAATAAGAAGCTTCGATTTACTCATGTGACTGATTCTAACCCAATGATGCAGACGTTGGCAGGTGCATCTAAGTGAAAATGCGTGCGATTTATGTGCCACTATTGTGCATTGCATGAAGCTTAATTCCATTCACGCAGTCGAGGCATTGACGAATGTACGCATGATCATGCTACCAAACCACTTGTCAGATGTTTAAAAAAAGTACGAATAGCACATCGGTCGAACATCCAAGCTGAAAGATATTTGATAATCATGGATTATAAATATAATGAAAACGACAACAATAGGAAATGTAGGAGGCATAACTATTGATCATTAAGTGAATAATCATCGTATGATATCAGTGCTTTGTGTCAACCAAGAAATATGGCACAGTTTTTCACGCACATGGTTTTCACTACAAAAGTAAGTCAATACCAAGGGACGCGAACACTTGGAAGTACATAGTGGAAGTTGGCTATTAAAATGGAAATGTTAAATTGGAATAAGCATCGAATTTAATGCTAATCAAGAATTTAATTAAATGCTTATTTTAATTGTTTAGATGTGTGAATATTCATCTGACAAACGGGTGGCTATTCCAAGGAGCTTTGGCAACTACTGGCGGTGGGACATAGAGACATGTTTCATTAATATTTTCCTTATAAAGTAAATAATTAAATGACTTTTTTGTTAACTACACTTAATGAAATTAATAAACATTTATCTATAAATTAAATGAATTAATAATTATCAGTATGCCGTAGTTAACTCAGCTTGCATTTGTTTTGAACAGTTGTTAATTATATCCTTAAAAGTACGTCTTCTAATACAGAATGTTTCATAAAAAATGGATCACCCTTAAACATCGCCTTAACTTCAACTTTGTCTAACTCCGGCAAACTTGAACGAATTTCTCTGAAATTTGGAAGATATGTCAGTTGTGCTTACTAATATCATTGTTGGAAATTTCAAGCATGAATATTGAGTTGTTTTCCTGTTATAGATAAAAAAGTAGTAGATAATTTGATCTTCATTTAGCAATGTGACACAAAATCATAACTCACTCTTGTAAAATTACATTTGTTTCCTTTGTTATGTAATATGTTGTTCTACAAGCCAAAAGCTATCAAGCAAAACAAAAATAAAGAAAATCGGTCAATCAGAGCCAGTATAGGCCTAGCACCATTATTCATAAACAATAATGTAACTGCTACATGTGATTAACTGGACTTCATGTTCCATAGCTTCCTGACTTCGTTGCGGTGGTGTTGGCAGCACTCCAGATTGCTTTCAGCTAGAAATCTATCTCTTACCGGTTGAAAACAATACAAGCACAAATGAACAATAACGAGATCGCATTCACAAAAGGCAAAGTGTCAGCCTTGCTAGAACTTAGCTGGCTTGCATAACCCAATTAATTGTATAGGAAAATTTTTATCTTTTCTCTCGATCCGCACAAAATTGCGGGAATTTTCAAAATTCCACAGGTGTGTGTTAGACGCATCTATTTAATCATTCTTGTTTTAAGTTGTACAGGCTGTAATTAATCGCATGCCGTGAATATATTTTCCACGGCAAACAGATGAAAATGTTTATCGATATATTGATCATATGGTAACCGAAAACTGACCAATCATGGGACGTCGTTGGTCAAATGAAAAATTCAAACTATTACCAATAGTTTTGCCGTTGTAAGTCGCGAACTCTCCTCCTTCATGCGGGGAAACATAAACGAAGCGCATGCTATTCATCAATGGCCTTTAATAAGAAAGTAAGTCTTCCTAGTTATGCCATTGCATGTACTCGTCAAATGCCTTCACTGTCTTACAGAGTTTTGAACAAAGTAATAGCTTCAGCTTTCTGTTAACAGTTCAGGCACATGACGGCATTCACCTGTCGAGATATTCGTATTTGCATTGATATCTGTATAGCCAGTAAGCAAACGGTTTAATGTTGAAGTGGAAAATTTTACAATACCTCCATTGAGTGGTCCCAATTTTGGAAAAAACATTCAGTGGCGGCGCCAACTTCACATCACCGCCATTGAGCTTTCGGGTTGGTTTTCCACCGACTGTGGTGGGATTTTCGTGAAATAAACGAGTGGCACATGCTGGCACACTCCATCTAGATCGATTCTGACCGTTGGTTTGACTGGCACATGCATTTTTCAAGATGGCGGTGCCAACTTCACATCACCGCCATTTTGTGGTTTCGGGAACTAATTTCTCAGCAAGTACGGGAATTTAGGTGCTGAAACTTGCTGGCACAATGTTTTTGATGGTCTTCTATCTGTTGTGCGTGTTTCGTATGTTTTAATTGCGTATTTTGGAAGAAAAATTTAGTGGCGGTGCTAACTTCACATCACCGCCATGTCGAACTTTCAACCAGCGATTTCTCCTAAACTAGGGGGAATTCTTTCAAAATAATGGGTGGCACATGCTGGCACACTCCATCTAGATCGATTCTGATCGTTGGTTTGACTGGCACATTCCATTTTCAAGATGGCGGTGCTAACTTCACTCACGTGATCGCATTCACAAAAGGCAAAGTGTCAGCCTAGCTAGAACAAGGGTTTTCTTTGCGAGCTGCAAGCAAGCGACTAAATGTCCCTTACACAAATGTGCATCGATGGCATAATGATGATTTTCGACTCTGTCGTAAAGAGGGCTCTGGCCGTCCACGCAAAACATCCAAACGTAGAGACCGCCTAATTTTGAGATTTGTTAAAGTTGATCCAAGTCTCTCGTTAACTGAGATGGCTGCACTAGATACTCTATTTCTAAGTCCACTATTCGTAGAAGACTTATTGAGTCGAATTTCAAGAGCTGTAAGAGGCCCTCTCAGATCCAATTATCAGATCAGCATACAAAAAGACGTCTCAGATGGTCAATGAGTCATTGTCACTGGCGAAATCAATGGGATCGGGTTGTTTGGTCTGATGAGGCATCAGTCCGTCTGAAGGATAGTGAGGGTCGATTGAGATTATGGATAAAATCTGATCAGGAAATTCCGAGACATTTACATCGTCCCCGGGTACAAGGTGGTGCGACTCTACTAATTTGGGCTGGCATTTGGACCAATGGCCGCTCTGAACTTCACATGCAGCAAGGAACCATGAATTCTGAACGCTATGTTAATGTTTTACGAATGAACATTGTCCAAATGACAGATCAACTTGGTGATCCATCGACTTGGTTATTTATGGATGATAATGCTACGTGTCACAGGAGTAGTAGAGTCAACTTATGCAAGTCTCAATTAGGGCTTAGGACATTATCTTGGCCAGCTTGTTCTCCTGATCTGAATCCCATAGAAAATGTATGGAGTATTCTAAAACGTAACGTTCGTCGTTCACTGCTACCTACAGATGGCGTATCACAACTTACGTCACTGTTAAAAAGAGAGTGGAGAAAGTTAGATCAGTCAAAAATCAACGATATCATCGAATCAATGCCTAGACGAATTGGTAATGTCATTGACAATAAGGGTAGGGCCACAAAATATTAGCTTCTTAAGAACCGTTACTGTATCATAGCTTATCAGATTATATAAGGACATTTAAATATACATATTAGGGACATGAAATAACATGAAAAATGCTTTCTGTATCATACTTATGTTTTATTTAGTCAAATTTTAGGATGATCCACTTTTTATGAAACGGACTGTACGTACAGTATGCAATGCTCTTCTTGACGTATATAGTTGCGGATCTAAAATATATTAGAAACATTTTCAAAGTTTCCTTTTAATGTGTTTCATTCCAGAAAACATTGAGGGTACTTTATTAAGGTACTTTAACATTAAGATATATTGAAGACAACTTGGAAATAGAATATTTAGATACATGCATCCTCGTTGAAAAATGAGAACAGACCTGAATAGCCACCATTACATTAAATATCAGGAATCATCCCCAGACCTAGTCGCCTACATATCACTGAAAATTAGCAGAACTCCCGAATTAAACTTTCAGCCATACACCAGAGTGAAAGTAGTAATCACATCCGAGGCGCAAGTCCAAAATGTGCAACGATGAGTCATCCCCCCCTCTGGAAGGAAGGTGAGGGAGGTGGCCAAGGATGTGTTGGGAGGAATGGGTCCGAGAGAAGGAAACAGTTCCCTACCCCCCCCCTCTGGAAGGAAGGAGTTTTCCGGTAAGGGATGGGAAGGAAGGTGATAGGAATGTGTGAGGGATAGAGTTGGAAAAGGGTGGGTGTTGGTGGTTTTGGGATGAGAAAAGTTGGAAAACGTCATGAAGGAGGGTTTGGATGTGAAAGTGGAGTTTAGATTTGGAATCTGCGTGAATATTTGGGTGGGGAAGGAAGGCGGGAGGAGTTTTCCTGAGAGGCAAGGGGTGGAGCGGCAGAGTTGGAAAAGTCAGGTGTTGGATGTTTTGGGATGAGAAAAGTCGTTTTTCGGCATGAAGGAGGTCTCGGATGGGAAAATGGAGTGCAAATTCGGACGTTTTGGCCAAAGTTGGGTCTAGGAACATCTTCCCAACTCAATCGGAGAGAAAAAGTTCTGACCCCCCCCCTCCTTTCAGACTTCCAAATTTGGTGTTAGAGATCGTAGAAAGTCGTGCAATACCTCATTTGAAAGCTAAGAGTGAGAAAAATGCAGTGGAAAGCTCGGTTGGGTCGACTTTTCCTGGGTTGAGGGAGGAAAATGTCAGAGTTGGAAACGGCGGGTGTTGGATGTTTTGGGATGAGAAAAGTCGTTTTTCGACATGAAGGAGGTCTCGGATGGGAAAATAGAGTGCAAATTCGGAGTCTACGTGAAATTTTGGGTCTAGGAACTTATTCCCAACTCAATCGGAGAGAAAACGTTCTGACCCCCCCCCCTCTGGAACGAGACTTCCAACTTTGGTTGTAGAGATCGTAGAAAGTCGTGCAATACCTCATTTGAAAGCTAAGAGTGAGAAAAATGCAGTGGAAAGCTCGGTTGGGTCGACTTTTCCTGGGTTGAGGGAGGAAAATGTCAGAGTTGGAAAAGGCGGGTGTTGGATGTTTAGGGATGAGAAAAGTCGTTTTTCGACATGAAGGAGGTCTCGGATGGGAAAATAGAGTGCAAATTCGGAGTCTACGTGAAATTTTGGGTCTAGGAACTTATTCCCAACTCAATCGGAGAGAAAACGTTCTGACCCCCCCCTCTGGAACGAGACTTCCAACTTTGGTTGTAGAGATCGTAGAAAGTCGTGCAATACCTCATTTGAAAGCTAAGAGTGAGAAAAATGCAGTGGAAAGCTCGGTTGGGTCGACTTTTCCTGGGTTGAGGGAGGAAAATGTCAGAGTTGGAAAAGGCGGGTGTTGGATGTTTTGGGATGAGAAAAGTCGTTTTTCGACATGAAGGAGGTCTCGGATGGGAAAATAGAGTGCAAATTCGGAGTCTACGTGAAATTTTGGGTCTAGGAACTTATTCCTAACTCAATCGGAGAGAAAACGTTCTGACCCCCCCCCTCTGGAACGAGACTTCCAACTTTGGTTGTAGAGATCGTAGAAAGTCGTTCAATAGCTCGTTTGAAAGCTAAGAATGAGACAAATTCAGTGGAAAACACGGCTTGTTCCTATCTGCCTTCGTTTAGAGGTGAGACGTCATTGAAAATTTTTCAACATTTTTCCGAAAAACGACAGTTAGAATTTTTACGATGGCTGTGGGCTGTAGAGCCAAAGCGAGGCATCGGATGGGAAAATGGAGGGCAGATTCGGAGTCAGCGTCAAATTCTACATTGACTTGGTGAATTTCCAGCTCAATCGGAGTACTAGAACCGGAGATAGACGGGTTTTAAGTTTTTGGATGATGGGTATTACGTCATCAACTGATCGCCACAAACTATATAAGCGGGGAACCGACAGAGACTTTTCATTTAGAGGAGAGCGATTGTCAAAGGTAGATCGTCTCTCTGAGCTCCGATGATAGCTTCGGACATTCCAAATTACGGGTTCCTGCAAGAAACCGACTTAGAAAATTTCATTGCTGAACTCAGCTAAGGCGTCAGACTTAGAGGTTCATCAGGAGATGGCCTTCTTCTCCAGGCCATAAAAGACTCCAAAACTTTAAAGGCTTGTAACTTTGCTTCTACAAGTCCGTTTGACTTGATTAAAAAAAATTTCGGCCGCTATTGACCTGCCCTAAGTGATAGACTACTTATAAAATTTCATAAGTAGTGCTAAAAAGTTGAAAAATTAAATTCACTAGTTTTGGAGGTTTTCTGGGGTTTTCGACCCTGCTGAAGTCAATGAAAGGATTTTTAATGATGACTGAGCCAGTCTTCTCATGATACAAGCGGCTTTTCATTGAAAGCGAGCAAGACACGGAGAGTTTTGCTGTAATATTCCACTGACAGGGTGTTCCTTCGGGACGGCGGACGATGCCGTAGTGATAAGTGTGGCAAGTTTAGTGGGAGTGTGTCATAGTTTAGACCGTAACCGCTGGGACAACTCATGTCTCATGTTGGGCATTTGACACAGTTCTCAACGTAGCACTTTGAACGCCAATCGGTTGAGTCTTAGCTATCTTGTCATGGGTGGCCTCTAAACATCTCCATTGCAAAACGCTGGTGAATCACGGCTTGTTATCCCTCTCTACGGCTTGTTATCAAGCTGATCAAAGCAACGACTTGCTTACTCTTACCAACTCCACCGGTTTTAAAGTTATGGACGGTGCAAGTCGCGGAGACTTTCGGTGTCATACTTCCTGTGGGTGGGCGTTCTTTCGAGACAACGGTGAAGTCCGTAGCGATGAGTACTGCACGGGACGTGGGCAATGGTAATCCTTGTGAAAGCTCTCTGCGTCATGTTTGCAAGTGGTTGCTTTTCGTCTCAACGTTGTACTCTGACCGCCAGGGCGACATTTAGCTATCTGCCACAGGCTACCTCATAAAATCTCCATTGCACTTGTCTCCCGACAGTTGCCCAACCATGCGAGAATGAACCATCAGTTCTTTTAAGAACTGTCTCTATCACGGAGACGAAATGATGAAGGGATGAAACGGGAGGCCACCCTTGCGCCACACGCAACACATCACAGACTTCTCTCTTCGCTAGTGAACAAGCTCTTGTCAGTGTCGTCAGAAAGTGCATCATGGTTTGCAAAAGCAAAGTTTAGTCAAATAGTTTGCCGTGACACACGTTTGTAAAAGTAAAGTTTGATCATTGAAGTTTTATTCGTAAGTCTAGTCAGAAAGTGTATCATGGTTTGGAAAAGTTTTACTGCAGCACAGGTTGATGTAAAGTTAGAAAGTTTGATCATGACGTTTATTCGTAAGTCTAGTTAGAAACTTTATCATGTTGTACAAAGGTTTTACTGC
This sequence comes from Prostheceraeus crozeri, assembly GCA_907163375.1. Classification (NCBI taxonomy): domain Eukaryota; kingdom Metazoa; phylum Platyhelminthes; order Polycladida; family Euryleptidae; genus Prostheceraeus; species Prostheceraeus crozeri. The sequence continues at coordinate 307,748 of CAJQUW010009130.1, read as the reverse complement.
AGCACAGGTTGATGTATAGTTAGAAAGTTTGATCATGACGTTTATTCGTGAGTGTCGTCAGAAAGTGTATCATGGTTTGCAAAGTAAGTGTAGTCAAATAATTTTACTGCGACACCCGTTTGTGAAAGTAAAGTTTGATCATGACGTTTTATGAAACACAAGTGTCATCAAATGTAGGCGTCAGTGTAGTCAAATAGTTTTTACCGCGACACACGTTTGTGAAGATAAAGTTTGATCATTGACGTTGTATGGCTGACCGAACTCATCACAGCACTAGAAAGTTTTATCGAAAAGGTTTTACTGCACAGTGTAGATTGTCTTGAAACTTACTTTCACAGTGTTAGAAAGTTTTATTGGAGACAGTTGGCAAATGTTCCCTATTAGAAAATTCAAACTTCATGACTGTTAGATTAACTTCATCAGGTTTACTAAAAGCAGTTTTCTACTGCAGTGAGACTGAGAGTTTAGAATGTTATATGAAAAACAGTGTTTACCACAGCGCTAGAAAGTTTTACTGCACTGTGTAGATTGTTTCACAGCGTTAAAAGGTCTTATAGTCAGCGTTGAATGTTTTATAAAACCAGGTAAAGTCTTGTCACAAACGTTGAGTGTGTGAGAGCTAGTTCCATGACATTGAATCGCATGGGTTGTAAAAGTTTTGTCCAATGGTAGGCTCCTCTACGGTTGGATTTAGGGTTTTATATCACATGCGTTAACCATTCGTGTAGACTAAGTGAAGCACATGTTCTCTTAAAAGTCTAGACGCAAATGTTGAAATAAGTTTTGTAAAAAGTCTTTGACAGGTTGTTGTGAAACTTAGCGAACGTTAAAAAAAGTTTTATAAAATGTTTCTGCAGTCACACTCGTTAGCGTACCAGCTTTACTAAATGTGTTGTTTGCCTTCATCAAATTGAATGCGTGTAGACTGTTTTGTAAATAAAGACAGATAGTGTTTTTGCAATCTGCATCGACAGCATACAAGTATACACATAACAACCTGTAACGTTGTTAGTCGAATGCATATGAGTTGGGAAACACTCAAAGCATGTGTGAGATAAAAATCAACCTGCTAGATGAAGTGAAACACAAGAGTGTCACAACTAGTTTACGGGAAATAAAGGAGAACTGTGACAACGTTTACACTCATCATAGACAGATGAACATATAGTCTAACTTTCTGACATTCAAATGAAATTCGTAAACATGAACCGTGGTGTAAGAAACTTTATGACAACAACTTTATGTTGGCAAAACTTTGATAGATTGCAGTCGTGTTTAAAGCTGATATAAAGACCTGTAGAAACGCATAAGTCTTAGTTCAACGACTCGGCCATTGAACTCATAAAATGAACACGTCTGTGTAGAAAACTCATCAGTGGGAAACAGCACAGCACGTCATTGAATGATCAAGTCTGTGTCAGTGGAATTATTTCATGAGTATGAAACAGCGAACATTAGGACTGACCATGAGCATGAAAGGTTAGAATCAAAGTTTGCTTTTCATGTACATAACAAATGAAACCGTGTCTCATTTCTAAACGAATCGTGCATTGATCATAGAATCAACATTGAAACCTGCATCAAGTGATTTTCTGTGCGAATGCAGACGATGTAAAAATGACACACGGATTGACATTTAACATTGCTTGCAATTGTCAACATGCTGCCATTCAAAACGTTTATCATAAAACCTATCAGTGAAACAGATGTTCCCCTCCTGTGCACACAAAGAATCATAAGTGCACTCTGACGCCTGTTTGTCGCGCTAGCCCCTCAGCAGATAGAGTAGAACACAAAGATGTGCGCGCTCTCTCTCTCTGGCTTCCGTCTGTCACATTAAACAGAGATCTATCGCATCTGTCCCACGAGCAAGGATGCAGGAACGCATCATCATCTCAGACCTCCCACCTAGCTGATCCCCACACAGCTCATTGCTATCGCGCCGGAGAGATTATCGTGGGCGACTGAAAGGATTCTCACATTGACAATTCGTTGCTGTACACTCCGCGCGCGCGCAAGTAACCATTTGCTGTTAAAGCATGGACACTGCCGATTAGTTCAATTCTTCAATGCCTTGCTGGACAGTTACAAAAATGTGGGAGAAATATAAGGGAGACGTTCACACTCATTCATCAAATACAAGTCGTTTGATGCAATGTCGTTCGACATCGCTTTCTTTGACATGAGCCGAACCCTTGAGCTCCGCTGTGGATGCAGAGTGAAGATGGGGAAAGTCTGTCTTCTGGCTGCTTTGCAGGCAGCGAAAAGCGAAGCAATTCCTTTATTTAGGGATATGGTGCTAGAACATCTGGCGTTGCTGAGAAATCAGCGTCCGGAATACTTCGAGTAATCGAAGTATTCCATCGGTCCTTCCGAGGGACCGGTCACCAATTCGTTGGAGGCCACCCTATTAACAAAGAAAAGTTACAGACTGTGCCACACAGAAACACTAGATTCAAGGATCTCTATCTTTCTTAGAAAATGAAGAAGCTCTTCTTAAATTCATCTGATGAGAAAGCAACTTCATGACAAGTGTTAAACTTGTCCAACACACATCTTCAAAGGTCTAACTGCAATGAAATCATCATGTTTAAAGTTTTAAAGCCCATATGATAAGTAGCAAGGATCCTTTACATGGTGTGAAATATAAACGTGTGTAGAGAGAGGTTTTGACCTGAAGTCATGAATTTATTTCTTCACTACCCCTCAAATGGAAATAGCAAGGGTGGTGGAAGAATCATCAGAGCAACATGTTCTATAGTAATGCAGGCAATGACAGTCGCGGTTGGACTTAGAGATTTAGTGTTTTATATAACATACATCAATGATAACTGTTGTTGTAGAGTGTATACATGCATTTACTAACTTAGCCATTGGTGAATGACATATCTAAATTGCTATAGTCCATCATCTAAGGGGTAGGGTTACCTACCGTTGGATTTAGGGATTTCGATAATACAAACTAACGATCTCTTTTAGTGTAGAATGCGTGATGCATATGTTCGCTTTATAAAATGACTTTGAAGGCAAGACTTAATTTTCATGGTGAAAAGACAGATTTCATATCGTTGATGAGAGATAGTTACATACTCATTATGTTATACACTTTATATTTGATGTGATCAGCTGAAAGGTGATTGATGCATGTTCAATAGAAGAGTTGTATGTAACTTAGTGATTGGAATCATAAGTGTGTAAAGAGTTGATGAGGAAAATATATAATAGTCAACGCAGGAAAGTTTCTTGTTATCCAAGCTAGGAATATATGAACATCATTCATCAGTCAGTGTTGTATTTTAAAGGTCGTATACTGACAGAGACATAAGTTTACTAAATTATACAGCAAAACTCCTAAATCCATAGGACAGGTGTCCCTGTGTTCAGATTTAGGGATTTAGCGTTTTAAAAGTGTAAGTTACATAGATAAATCACTAAGTCCATAGCATAGTCAAGCCTATGACAAGACTTGGCGTTTTATATGATCCATGTCAGTAATATCTGTTCGTGTAGAATGTGACTCAATGCGTATAGTCAGATAATGTATCATCAATTTCATTCACTTGGTTAGATGATGAAGAAAGTGTGAGATAGAAGTGAAAGCGATCTCATAAAGTTTAGAACACATAGTAGTAACATTGTAGGAATAAATAAAGTGAAAGTTATGTCGTATGAAATGAGCTATACAAGACTAGCTCACATTGAACTGGATTGTTGGTGTAACAAAAAGCTGTGTGGGTTTCAATAACATATCATGTACATACTGTGTCGTTTTCTTTTCATATAAAGTTGGACTTCAAACAGAGTGGATTGACTTAGTAATAAAGTTACAAGCATTTCACTGTTTGTAACGTTAGAAATGAAGTTCATGTTTGTAAAGTTTGAAATCGTGCTAGAATCCTTTGAGCATTTGTAAGATAGGGGACGTATAAAATAATGCTAGAATCCTTTCAGCATTTGTAACGTTAGAAATAAAGTTGAAGTGGGAGAACTGTATTCCAGTCATGGTTAAAGTGACAATGTGTGTGTGTCAGAGAGATTGAGTTCAACATTATTGACAGATATAACTTCATGCGCGGCGTAAACGAACACTTTATAAGACGATGCCAGTCCAGTGAAAGCTTATACACTTGTATAAACACATAAAATTGAAATGTCATGGGAATGCAGTATTGAATTTTACAAGCATCCTTCGAATGAAACACTGAATCAAGCCTCTTCGAAAGTGAGCATGATATAAGAAAACATTCAAATGGTGTGAAGCCCCTAAGTATCATAGTGAGCATCTGTACGTTTGTCATTCCATGTATTTTATCACACGCTAGGAACTATTCAATCTTTTCATCTTTGTATACATTCAGTTCACTTGAGGATCATACAAACTTCCCACTCAGGATAAAGAGACCGCTGTCACAAAGCGTGAGCCGAGCGTCATTCCCCTTCCGTCACAACAAAGCGAGAATGTCCATTTATGGCAATCTTGACTCCCTGCGTCAGTCAGGAAAATCAGCGGTTGAGATTCCAAATATTGCGAGATGAAATCGTTTGAAGGAGACATGACCAAATTTGGACATTGGCATATTCTGTCTTTGTGAGAGAGAAGTATGTAAGGGGCTTCTCCCTACCCAATTTCACTCCTGTTTCCTCCTTTCAACGGTGAGTCGTCCGACGTTTGCTACCAAACGCTCTAAGTTAGAGATTTAAAGTCAGATCTTACAGGCATCACTGATACACTTTCTAACACTAGGGTCTTAAGGTTAGGGTCATCATTGTCTGTCCTATGCCATTTATTACAAACATGTTTCTGATAAACAGTGCTTTCTTGTGAGAACTGTAGTAAATTACTAACTTTTATCTTGCAGTTTCAACATGGTTTTATCAAAGTCTTCGCGCTACAGTGTCACAAAATGTTCATGTGATAAAGTATACAGAGGGACCGAATACAAAAAGCACTTGAGACAGGTGGAACACATTGGGGAGCATAAGAAGGTCTTTGAAATAAAGACATGCGTCCATCATGCTGTGGAAGCAGACTCTGACTTTGTCAAATTTAGGAAAAGACATGACCAGTGTCCTAGTGCGTCTATTTCTAACTGCCACTTCAAAAAGTGGTTTGATGACTTGTATAGACGAAGGCAGGAGGAGAGGGCGGCTGTAAGACACATTGTCGACTTGGATGATGATGGGAGCGATCATTTCCTCAGCGATACAAGCAGCAGTGAGGAGGAAGGGGAAGTACAGGAGGTGAGAGCCGTTTTCATGAGTGGTAAACAGGAATCTGAACATGTATCTGAACGCGCATCTGAACATATAGAGGAGCCACTTAACACTTCTACGCCAAAGAAAGGCGGTATACGCGAACAAACAAGAGCTCTAGATAGAGATGAGTTGAAGGCGAAGGCATCACAGCAAGCCCATTACATGCTGCTCAAAGATCGCTATGAGGCCGTGAATAGACAAAATAAAGAGATGGTGCAGGACATAGCCAAACTAGAAATTTAAGTGGGAATGGTGAAAGTCTTACAGGAGGAAGTATTACAGCTGCAGAAGAGAGAGGAAACATTAATGAAAGAGAGGCGGGAATGGAAGGAGATGGAGATCGCTTATGAGGAGGTAGTATCCGAGTTGAATCATCAGAGGCAGGAGGTTGATAGACTTGGTGTGATAGAGAGGAACTGTCAAGGGATGAGAGAAGAAAATCATGACCTGAAGAGGAGACTTAGTCAGGCTGAAGACATCAACAAGGAAATGAAGAGAAGACACGTAGAGGTACACCTGCCAATCTACAGAAACCAAGTATGTGACGTGCCTACTGTTACAGATGATTTAAACACCACGCAGGAGTGCTACGAGGGAGGTGGGGTCACCTGCATTCATATCAGTATGGAGGTAGACGGTCGACTGTGTGATTTTTCAGTGAGAAAAGTGAAGAGGAAAATTCCTAGTAAGTTACTCGAACGTCATTGCCTCTCAATCAACTCTAACACCATTTTTCTTTCTTACAGAGATCTTCGAGCAAAAGTAGAGAGGAGTCGGAGAACGCCACAAACAGCCTTCATGAGGCTAGTGAATGTCCCAAACAGCCTTCATGAGGCTACCCATAATGAGGCCAGAAAGTGTTTTCACTTTCTGACGGTTCCAAGCCCGTTGAACTCAGAGGATGGTTTGAAAATTGATGAAAGAGATGAAAGGATGGCCACTCACACGCCAAACGTATACAGATATCAAATTTCTATCCTCATTAGTTTGCAATCTCTTCACAGTGTGATGATTTTAAAACACTCATCTTCAGCGAGCTAAGAATGAATAATCAAAGTCTCCATTAAACTAGAGTTATGAAGTAACTCATACATGTTACTAGACATAAAAGCATCAAATGTTACTCATGTAAATTGAAATGAACAACTGAAGCATGTTAGGTTCTCATAACCATCTCACACCTGAGTAACAGGAATTTACAGGTCTGAGTCATGCACGTGAATGCGATACAATTCACAACAGTCATTGCAAAGTGATTAGAGTGCTAGAATACATGGTAGGGATTGTGTTGAGACCACTGCAGTAACATTGTGGGAATAATTAAAGTGAAAAGTTGTGTTACATGAAATGAGTGATGCAAGATTAGCTCACATTGAAATGAATTGTTAGTGTAACAAACAAGCTATATGGGATTCAGCATATGTTTGAAGACAAGCACTGTTAAAGGGTTTTGAGATGATGAGAATTTTATCACATCATGTATATGGATATAACAGAATGAATGTTTCTACTGGTTGAGTGTATGAGATAGAACACATAACATAGTTGTTGTATGTAAATTATAGGTTCATATTCGATGAAAGCAAAAGATTGAGATTGCAAAGTTTGATGAATAGGTAGTGTAATTAACTGCTTGAATCAGTGACATAGTTAAAACAAACAACAATAGCATATCGAGACATAATCATATAGCATCAGGACGTTTGGTTTATTCATGTAAAAGTTAGATAGAAGCAACTTGTTGATGCAGCATGACATCATGAGTGCGAAACCAGGAATAACATGCTATGACTGGAGCATCCGTTGAAATTGATTGTATGTCAACTGTACATGAAAAGTTATTTCCAAAAGCTTGACATGGACACATTAAGAGTTAAGTCACTGCAAGCCTTTCATATTGATGAGCATGTAGTCACACATGATAGAAAAATTACTAATGTCATAAATGTGGGAATCAGTGCATGTTTAGAATCAGGTACTGCTAGTTGTTTCATGATAGTATTTGATATCGAAGATTTAATGTAATGTATCACATGTCAGTAGATTTCAGGTGTAATAGAATAAATGTCGTTGCAGGTTTTGAGTGTATAGGATAGAACACATGAAATGAATTGGTAGTATAACAAAAAACTGTGTGGGTTTCAATAACATATCATGTACATACTGTGTCGTTTTCTTGTCGTTTCAATAGAGTGGATTGACTTAGTAATAAAGTTACAACCATTTTACTGTTTGTAAAGTTAGAAATAAAGTTGATGATTGTAAAGTTAGAAACAAGGTTATAACCATGTCGCTGTTTGTAAGATAGGTGAAATATAAATGAAGTCAGATTCATTTCACTGTTTGTAAAGTTAGAAATATAGTTGACGTTTGTAAAGTTAGAAATAAAGTTGATGATTGCAAAGTTAGAAATAAAGTTACAATCATGTCGCTGTAACTTTGCTTTTACAAACCATGATACACTTTCTGACGACACTCACGAATAAACGTCATGATCAAACTTTACTTTCACAAACGGGTGTCGCAGTAAAATTATTTGACTACACTTACTTTGCAAACCATGATACACTTTCTGACGACACTCACGAATAAACGTCATGATCAAACTTTCTAACTATACATCAACCTGTGCTGCAGTAAAACCTTTGTACAACATGATAAAGTTTCTGACTAGACTTACGAATAAACGTCATGATCAAACTTTCTAACTTTACATCAACCTGTGCTGCAGTAAAACTTTTCCAAACCATGATACACTTTCTGACTAGACTTACGAATAAAACTTCAATGATCAAACTTTACTTTTACAAACGTGTGCCACGGCAAACTATTTGACTAAACTTTGCTTTTGCAAACCATGATACACTTTCTGACGACACTGACAAGAGCTTGTTCACTAGCGAAGAGAGAAGTCTGTGATGTGTTGCGTGTGGCGCAAGGGTGGCCTCCCGTTTCATCCCTTCATCATTTCGTCTCCGTGATAGAGACAGTTCTTAAAAGAACTGATGGTTCATTCTCGCATGGTTGGGCAACTGTCGGGAGACAAGTGCAATGGAGATTTTATGAGGTAGCCTGTGACAGATAGCTAAATGTCGCCCTGGCGGTCAGAGTACAACGTTGAGACGAAAAGCAACCACTTGCAAGCATGACGCGAGAGCTTTCACAAGGATTACCATTGCCCACGTCCCGTGCAGTACTCATCGCTACGGACTTCACCGTTGTCTCGAAAGAACGCCCACCCACAGTAAATATGACACCGAAAATCTCCGTGACTTGCACCGTCCATAACTTGATCGCCAGGCATGAAAACCGGTGGAGTTGGTAAGAGTAAGCAAGTCGTTGCTTTGATCAGCTTGATAACAAGCCGTGATTCACCAGCATTTTGCAATGGAGATGTTTAGAGGCCACCCATGACAAGATAGCTAAGACTCAACCGATTGGCGTTCAAAGTGCTACGTTGAGAACTGTGTCAAATGCCCAACATGAGACATGAGTTGTCCCAGCGGTTTCGGTCTAAACTATGACACACTCCCTTGCCACACTTATCATTACGGCATCGTCCACCGTCCCGAAGGAACAGCCTGTCAGTGGAATATTACAGCAAAACTCTCCGTGTCTTGCTCGCTTTCAATGAAAAGCCGCTTGTATCATGAGAAGACTGCTTATAGCACTACTTATGAAATTTTATAAGTAGTCTATCACTTAGGGCAGGTCAATAGCGACCGAACCTTTTTTGAATCAAGTCAAACGGACTTGTAGAAGCAAAGTTACAAGCCTTTAAAGTTTTGGAGTCTTTTATGGCCTGGAGAAGAAGGCCATCTCCTGATGAACCTATAAGTCTGACGCCTTAACTGAGTTCAGCAATGAAATTTTCTAAGTCGGTTTCTTACAGAAACCCGGAATTTGGAATGTCCGAAGCTATCATCGGAGCTCAGAGAGACGATCTACCTTTGACAATCGCTCTCCTCTAAATGAAAAGTCTCTGTCGGTTCCCCGCTTATATAGTTTGTGGCGATCAGCTGATGACGTAATACCCATCATCCAAAAACTTAAAACCCGTCTATCTCCGGTTCTAGTACTCCGATTGAGCTGGAAATTCACCAAGTCAATGTAGAATTTGACGCTGACTCCGAATCTGCCCTCCATTTTCCCATCCGATGCCTCGCTTTGGCTCTACAGCCCACAGCCATCGTAAAAATTCTAACTGTCGTTTTTCGGAAAAATGTTGAAAAATTTTCAATGACGTCTCACCTCTAAACGAAGGCAGATAGGAACAAGCCGTGTTTTCCACTGAATTTGTCTCATTCTTAGCTTTCAAACGAGCCATTGAACGACTTTCTACGATCTCTACAACCAAAGTTGGAAGTCTCGTTCCAGAGGGGGGGTCAGAACGTTTTCTCTCCGATTGAGTTGGGAATAAGTTCCTAGACCCAAAATTTCACGTAGACTCCGAATTTGCACTCTATTTTCCCATCCGACACCTCCTTCATGTCGAAAAACGACTTTTCTCATCCCAAAACATCCAACACCCGCCTTTTCCAACTCTGACATTTTCCTCCCTCAACCCAGGAAAAGTCGACCCAACCGAGCTTTCCACTGCATTTTTCTCACTCTTAGCTTTCAAATGAGGTATTGCACGACTTTCTACGATCTCTACAACCAAAGTTGGAAGTCTCGTTCCAGAGGGGGGGGGGTCAGAACGTTTTCTCTCCGATTGAGTTGGGAAGATGTTCCTAGACCCAACTTTGGCCAAAACGTCCGAATTTGCACTCCATTTTCCCATCCGAGACCTCCTTCATGCCGAAAAACGACTTTTCTCATCCCAAAACATCCAACACCTGACTTTTCCAACTCTGCCGCTCCACCCCTTGCCTCTCAGGAAAACTCCTTCCGCCTTCCTTCCCCACCCAAATATTCACGCAGATTCCAAATCTAAACTCCACTTTCACATCCAAACCCTCCTTCATGACGTTTTCCAACTTTTCTCATCCCAAAACCACCAACACCCACCCTTTTCCAACTCTATCCCTCACACATTCCTATCACCTTCCTTCCCATCCCTTACCGGAAAACTCCTTCCTTCCTTCCAGAGGGGGGGGGTAGGGAACTGTTTCCTTCTCTCGGACCCATTCCTCCCAACACATCCTTGGCCACCTCCCTCACCTTCCTTCCAGAGGGGGGGGGATGACTCATCGTTGCACATTTTGGACTTGCGCCTGGGATGTGCTTGCTACTAGTAAAGTTGAGATGCATAGACGCAATTCAATAACAATTATTTGAGTACCATGTATCATAATTGAATATTCTGGTCTGCTCTCATTTCTAACTGATGATGCAACTCAATATCTACAATTTGCTTTCAAAAAGCATCCACGCTTATTATGACGGTCAAAATTAGACAGCATTGTGTTAAAAAAAGTGGTATTATAAAATACCTTGGGAAATTGGCGCAATATGCTGGTTGTATATCCCAAAGCAACTTGAAATGCAATGACTCGAACCGCACTGACGAGCTATTGTGGGTCGACACTGCAGCGTCTGTGTCCTAAATTGCTCAAGTCTGAGGACATCATTGCATTCTATGCCGAGGCAAACTGGAATTCTGCAATCCTTATGATTATCAAAAACAACTTGTTCTATTTTTCTTAACAATTTGCTCTTTCTTATTTGCATTCGTAAAAAAATAGCACAAGATACTTACTTTTTAATATTTAACATTTAACTTAAATACATTTGAAACCATATGTCTTAGTCTACAATCGCATTGTCTCCATCTTTTCTATATTTTGTGAAATGTTCATAACTGAATAAATTGAATAATGATTAAATAAATGCTAAAATTACTGTGGAAGTGATAACATCAATAATCCTTTTCCGTAAATTCGAATAAATGTAAGAGTTATCATCACAAATCTTGTCAACATTTTCATCTTTCCATTGATGATTACTTTAAGTGCCGCCGATTTGTAGAAAGACAATTTTTATGTTTGTGCAGTAAACCAGGTGGTCAATCTTGCAAAGGAGGGAATTTTTTCTTATCTTTCTCCTGATGCAAATAAAAGGATATCAATGCATGTGATCTTAGTCTAGGACTTTTATTTTCGGTCATGCATACGTGTTGTGTGTGAGGTATATTTAACAGCAATAGTAATCAGAATTGGAAAATGCCGACAAAACTGTACTTTTAAAAGTTAGTGACCTTGAGACATGAGAAAGCCGCCACATACCTCAGTTGCATGATTCTAATATTTACCTCAAACTGAAGTCCTAAAAAGTCATGCATGTCCCTAGAGTCTATGCTGATAGTTTAAGAAAATTTGCTATCAATTGGGCATCAAATAAACAGACCATCTGCAAGCATTAAAATTAGCAATCTTTGCAGCTAAGTTATTAAGCCCCTGGACATCGGGCTTATTAAGAAATACAAGTATAGAAACACCATAACGTGTGCGAATGTGCGTTTTTACATGCACTTTTGAAACTGCACTTTTTGAAATAGTCATTGATTAATCACATTAAGTTAACAGCATGACGTAAAAATCGCTTCATTTCTCAGGATGAGTTGAGTTGAATAGAAATCCCGAAAAATCAGACTGAAGTACGGCAATAAATTATGACCAAGAGAAATTGCTGCAAATGCAGCATGACTATAAATGCCTGACTGTTCTAGTCATACTATCAAAATTTTCTCGAGCCTTTGTTCCTCTGAATTTTCCTTGCAAATGCTCCGTAGTAGCCTGCAAGAAGATCAAGAAGTATATCAAAGATATTGAGAAGTGCTGCTGCAAGAAGTATCTCAGCTATTCAGTCATCACTAACTGTTACAGTAATTTTAAGCTAAGCGAACTCAAGCACGTATTGATTTCATAAACAATAGAACAAATTTAATTTAGGCTTTTTAGGAAAATATTTTGTCTACCTCACCCACACCTACCAAAATCGCAGATAGGCCTACTAACACGTTAGGAATGGTGCTGCCTTCATGTAGACTAGTTTCAAGAGGAACTTTCAACAGGTTAGAGCTTCTATCTATTTAGTGAGTTAACACAAGCATTTTTAGGCACTTTTTTGGGCAACGTTATCATTCATCTGATCTCCATCGCGATAAAAGGTATGACGAAATTATTGATTCTCATTTATACTATCTGTAGAAATGTGTTTGTTTACGTACACTGCTCAAGACTTTGTATGTAGAGGATATATCAATACAAACATAGGGTTATGAAGAAGGGACGTTAAACGTATGATGATGATGATGATGATGGTGATTCTCACAAATTATACAAAATCGATGTCCCAAATTTATAAAAGGAGATCTAAGCGATAGATGATGGTATTAATGCATCCGGAGCTTCATGAGACATCTATGAATGTATCCCTGCCACATCAAGGGTAAATTTTGTATTAAAATTGAATAGCACCCAAATGTAAATTAATAATCCCTAAAATCATTGAAATAATCCTGTCCCAAAATTGACAGTCTCATGTTTCAACGATTCTTTCTTCCATAATATGGTTTCCAGCTGTAAGAATCTTGGTTTGTTATCACAATTGCATCTTATTTTAGACATCTATCTTGAGTTTGGGTGGAAAACAATATTCCATCCCAATTTTAGGACCCACCATATACCTGTCCCAGGAATTTTGTGTAACTCGTTCGATGCATAGTTGGTGAAACTTATGCGAATTTTTCTCTTTGCATTCTATGTTTCAGAACATCTAATGAGCACGAAATATTATCATAGGCTATGTGTGCATCAGAAATACAGGAGATATTCTTGTGGCATTTAATGATTTGCATGATATCGGATCATATACATAACCATCTCTTTTAAGTGAGCAGAGTTGGAGGTAAGAATAGTTCAATCAGCTTGTGCTTAAGAAGCACCCTAGGTATGTATAACAATCACATATTAATTTTCTCCGAAACCTCTTCAGCTTTGGAAGAAGACTCTAAAGATACCACAAAATGTAACTCGTTCGATGCAAGTGCATCGAACGAGTTACAAGATGCATCGACCGAGTTACGCGCGAAATTCAGATTTACTATTTTGTCTTTTATTCAACATGATATGACTCACATCATGTCTCGACTGTGCGATGAACAATGACTTAATCATATTGCTTACCATTGCCAGTGTCGGGTCGCATAGATATCCACAAAATGTCCATTCTGATTGCGAGTCAACGCTCTCTTACGTTCGTGTCAGTATTTTGAAATAGTCAAAGGAATATCTATGCCTGTTTTTGCATGGCAACAATTGTCAGCGAGATATCGGAACGTTTCGACATTGAAATATATTCTTCATTCGTCGTCTGTGTCAACGTCAACGAACAGTTAAACTCATTTTGATCGGAAACTGAGGAAGCAACGGTAAGTGTTAACATCTGGTTTTCTGCTTTGTTTAGAATCGAAGAGAATCATGTCTACACGCTATAATGCCGAAACAAAAAAGCCAACCATTGTATAATTATAGATTTCCTTAGTAAAAGAGATGTATCATACTCTTACATGTAGGCAAATCGATATATGCCTTAGAGTCACTGGTAGATTGCCGATATACAGACCCATACATATGCTCCGAGAACAAATGACAGTTCAATTTCCTTTGCGCTAGACGTTTTGCTCTCGACACTTGTTTCAGTCGGACAAAATTTTTGGTGTCAATCTTATCAATGTAGCTCCTTAACCCGATTCTTGGGGGTAGGAGCTTCTCCACACCTCTCTAAGGTTAGCTGACATGTTTAGATTTAAAAAATATTTAAAATCTTTGACATGATGCTTTTTATCAATGAAACAATCAAAGCGTCATTCTAATTCTGAAATCTTGTTAATATTCAGGAATGATTGCTTTCATTTAGATAGTTTCTCTACCACTAGACTCTATAGGCTACAACCATCCAGTCCAGGCTGGATTAAATGCGCGTTTTAAAAGAAACATATTAGGGCTCAAAGCAACAAATAAATTAAGAATATTCATAATCAAACTTCCCACAGATATTTCGGCTTATGTTGGTCTGATATTCAAAGAGATTTGGAAGAGGAAATCAGATGGAAAAAAACTCGGTGCTAACTCACTATTTTATTATTTTAGTTGGTACTACTATCTCACGATTTTAGATGGCGTCTCGAAAAGCTAATAAATAATGCAGGCCTATTTCAAGATACTGGTACTGTACGTCAAATAAATGGACTGATAAATCTTTGTTTATATGTCATCAGCATGCCTCTGGTGTTGACCATGTGTTAAGTGAGCAGAACAAATTGGTTACCACTTAAGCTAACACCATTTAGTAGCTTTTTACCATTTAGGTGTTGTAGCTCTTTCAGGCGCTTATAAGCTTATATGAAGCAAATGATAATTTTTAACCGAGATGTATTTAAGAGTTTGAATAAACATAATTAAAAGTTCTTAACATTTCGCACTTAGGATTGTTCACGAGGTGAAATGGAATTGGTAACGAAGATATTTGTGTATTTATTTTGTATATTCTTTTAATGTAATGCTTTGGGCATCTTTTAGGACACATCTCTTCGATAAAACAGTAGGCCTATATTATGAATATGTAGGCATAGCTACTACTACAACTCCTACCTTTTACAGAATGGCACGAAAGCTTACTCCAGAGCAGCGGCAAAGACAACGAGAAAGGGACCGAGAATATCGGTGGAGGAAACCGGCTTCCGGAGATCTCGCCTACTTCGAGAAGAAACGAGCAATCGATAGGAGATCCATTGCAACACACAAAGACCGTCACGATTCTTGAGCAAAGCGAGAATTTCTACGCGATAGAAAACTGTACATGCGTGAATATAGGAAAAACCGAAAGATAGAAGCCGAGACGTCATTTTCGAGCACCAGCACTGTCAGTAAATCGACAACTGTATCTCTTAGAGAGGGGAGCAAACCTTAAAATAGCAAATTATGCTACAGACTTCGTTCAAGCAACACAGGATTGCAACATTACTATCGGCCTTGTTTCTGGTGATGATGAGAAACGACATGAAGATGTGTTGTTGCGGAACGACCGGCTTGTTCCACCCGCTCCGAGAGTTTCCTTTTATTGTATTTTTTGCGTTGCTTTGTATGCTAATTGATTGTAATTGATCTATTAGTAATTAGTAGATCTATTGTAATTGACTGCTAATTGAACTTTGTATGCTAATTGTATGCTACTATTTTGAAATTCTTATAGTTGTAATGAAAATTGATTAATCATAACTGCTTTGGCTTGCTACATCGATTTCTTTCAGGATATTGCTAAATGTGCACATAACAATGAACGGTTAGTTTGGTCAGCAGCTGAAAACCATTGACAAGTAAGCTTATACACCAAAATCATGCATCGATGTATAAATTTTCCCATAATGCATTTTACCCGTATTTTTCCTCTTCAGGCTCATAATGTGGAATGTGTTGTTGCGGTTATGCAAATGCAGAAGTGTCTGTGTCTGCTACAATGCACGCACGTGGAAACCAAGGATCCAAAGGGAGCCAGCAAGCATGGGGCCAAGTCCTAAAGTGGAGAATGATGATCGACAAGCTGAAACTCGCCTTTGCAAAGCTGCAGCCCTCAAATATTTCAAGACATTTAGATAGCCATTCCCCTAGTTTTAGATTGCATGCATACTTTTAACCCTTGGAATAAAACTTTGTTTTCCGAAGACTAGAATTTAAGCAAATGTCTAAGGAGGGGGTCAAATTGATGAGAGATCCATGCAGCAAGCTACACTGGTTATGCGCAAAAATGGCACGAGACAATCTTATTAGAGGCAAAGTAGGGTCTAACATCAAAAAACGTTTCGCCAAATGTTCGTTCCACGATACGCAAATGTTTCATGCAAACTGTAACTCGTTCGATGCAAGCTGTAACGCGTTCAATGCAACATGTAACTCGTTTGATGCAACAAAATTTTAAATTTCACATATATACTGAAATACAAAATTGGTGTGATCCCGTTATACTCTCTGCTATTTGGTCGACATCTAGAGCCCAAAAAGTTAGGCTACAAGAAATTTTGGAATGGTGACCTTCCAAGACAAATTTCGATGCAAATTTTGTATAATTTGTGAGAATCACCCTTTATATATCTTTATGAGCATACGTGTATTATAACTGGAAGATCGAGTTTTGAACAGCTTCTAACCACGTGGGCATTTGTTTCTCCGATATTTTGACTGTGCCCTTGTTGTTACTGAAGGAGTGAATGAGCAGGAGTTGTGCGATAAGTAGAATTCAGATCAACCTGAAATCAAATTCAGAAGAGAAGAGGAAGAACTTTCTATGCATGGACGTCGTCATTGACCGAAGAGAGACTGAATTCTCAACATTTGTGTGCAGAAATTCCACCAATACAACACGTTTACTCCACTATGATATGAGTCGAATCTTCCTCATCAAGTCAAAACAAGCATAGTCAATGCTTTATTTCAAGGGCCAGGCCACCAGGCATATTTGTCAACAAAAACAGCCAACACAAAGTGAAGCGATTCATTCAGCGAGTATTCTCCAATAAGGGCTATCCCCTATATTTGGTATCCAAGTGCATGAAGGAGGGCACATGATTCTCAAAGAAGGGAAAATGGCTGCCAATGAGAAGAACCTAGTCTGCCTCAATTACTGCAGAGGTACCAGTGAACGTTAAAGTCAGAAGCATGATTTACACATTATTTACAAACCTAATCCAAGCTTAAGAAACCTTCTTGATCGTGCAAAAGGCAAGAAGGATCCTGGAGATCAAGTAGAGATAGTGTATTGCATCCCGAAATAAAAAAGGAAAATTTGAGTGCTGAAATATTACATTGGAGAAATCGGATGAATGACAAACACGAGAAAAGGAGAGCATATTCGAGACATCAAGAATATAAGTTATAAATCGGCTGAGTCTCAACACGTTGACGAGAATAGCCACCGCACAAACATCACGCCTCAGATGGCAAATATCAAGAAAATCTGGCATGGGAGACGTGTCCATGAGGCCATATACATTTGGGCGAATCATGCCAAAGCAAACACTTTGTACCAAAGTTTACAACAGAGAATAAGGTTTAGAACTCAATTCCGCTGAGGTACATGTACTATGTGGAAACCCTTCAACTATGACAGTCACAATTTCTTCTTTGACATTTTGACATTAAACCATTGTCATAAAAGAAGTTTGACCCTTTGCAGTATTTGAAAAGGAAAAACAACGCGAAGTGCATGCGAGGCCTTTCGACCGGCTCTCTTTCAGGCATCACACTGGTATGAAACAGATACACTAGCATTTGAAGTTTCGTACACTATGGAAATGATAAATCAGTGATGTGTTTAAGCAAACATAAGAAATCATTAGAAACTAAATTAATTAGAGTAAATTACCAAGGTAAAGCTAAAGACAAAAGGTTTTCTTTTTGAACACACAAATTCGGCCGGAGGCGTTTGCTATACAATGCCTCGGCAATGCGCAGACGTAACAAATTGCTGCGCTACACATGAAACAACACACTAACAGCCGTTTCTTCGGGTTGACACTTTTGCTCCAGTACATGACGTGTGATAGAGCTGGACGGAGGATGTTTGGCACGTGGTCGAGTGTTACTTAAACGTAGCCACTTTGGCAAGTGCTCGTTTACACTTTCTTGAAGATGCCGACTTGTTCTGCCGATGTATCTGCATCCGCAAACACACACAAAAGAATAGATAACGTTTGATTGGGCAGTAACAGGAAGGTGATATTTCAAAGGGGTCACGGGAACTTAACACACAGAGAAGACAACTTTCAGTTCAACAGCTGGAAAAACAGAAAAAATACTTTTTACACCTCTGCAGAAAAACTGGCTGTACTGTCTTCAATAAGTGGGACTTTGATGACAATACATTTTCTGTCACACCCAAAACAGGAATTTTGTCCTCAAGAGCACTTCATATAACGGCTGATAAGAAGGGAGGGTAGCCATTCGACATTCAAAGTTTTTCAATATTGGAGAGCTCACTGTCTAGACATTCAGGACAGCAAATCTTGCGACCACGAAAAGTGAGTGTCTTTACAAGAGCAGCTTTGTAGCTACGCGGCACAAAACTAAAAAGATCGTGTATAAGCCTGTCCAAGTTGACTTCCTGTAAATACGAGTTCGAACACCATCATCAGGACAACGAGTGCTCAAACATCTAAAAAAGGGAAGACTGCTGTCCACTTCCTGTTCAACTGTGAACTCAACATTTGGATGAACAGCATCAAAAGTGCTCAACAGTTTTTGCACATCAACCGCATCAGGAACAACAAGAAAAACAGTCATCAACGTAGTACACTTTATAATTTCTATCAATGACATCTTTAAGCTTTAGCTCAATATGGCTCATGAATATATCAGCCATAACAGGTCCGAGACAACCACCCATAGCTGCTAAAAGATTAAAATATAGCTAAAAAAGATATAGGATGTCTGATTCGATCTGCTTCATGTCATTTTATCATTCATTACTAAGATGTGCTACTGACACCATCGAAAGCTCGACAAACACAGAATCTTACAGCAATTGGAGAATTTTGCAAATCTTAGAGAGAAAAATATCATAGCGTACCACAGTGTGACAAAATAAGATAACTGCTTTGCATAAGACACATTTGCATCATGATTGGGATTCGGTAGTGTAATTCTCAAGAAAAGAAGTTCTTCGAATCCAAAGTTATCTTTAGAAAACTAAAACTTCGGCCTGTAAATTCTAAGCTTTTTAACTTGCTTTCTTGAGAAGACATACTTTTAACGACATCTCGTGTAAGTTAGTGCATCAGTAACTATATATATATATATATATATATATATATATATATAGTATGTTGATATTTGAATGTATGTAAATTGAATAATCAAATATCAAGTTGCTGTATCAGTTGAAAAGCGTGAACAAACCTAAACAGCCGCCATTCTATACAATGCCAGGAATCATCAGCAGTCCTATCCTAGTTCACCTACCTCAACACTGGCACTATCTTCTTATTTAAACGAGCAGTCAGACCTAGAGTCTGTCACAATCATATGAGACACACAATCAGCATAGTACGCTATGTTAATTTTCTCGGGTATTCACTAAATACGATTTTTAGCCAGGGTGGGTAAAACATGTTTGGAAAAAACATATTTAAAACGTTTTTTTAAATTAATATGTTTTTTATAAAAATGTTTTTTACTGTCCTTGCAATCGATTGAAACAATGTAAAGTTATCAACTATGCCGTTGAATAAATAGATTTAGCATTTACTACAAAAATCATTTTGGATTTATCAAAATTCGATGAAAGGTTTTGGAGAAAAACTTTTTATTCAATTTTTGATGAAATTTGAGATTGTGATGATGCTTGTATTAGGCTCCGTTAGTAGCCTAAATAGATAGTGTTACTTTACTAAATAGTCAACAGTAACTGACATTGAATTTACATTATCGAAAGAGTAGGTCTACACGTTTAGTTAATATGACTATGTAGGTCTACTGCTTACATCCCATGAAAGTAATGCATTTAGGTTATAATGGAAATGCTGATCATGAAGTTAAATGACTCTTGGTATTTTATTAAGAAATATCACGGTGCGTGATGCTGAAATAATCTAGAACAAGTTCGGTATGTAATAAATCCATCGTAGTCATTGTTATACAGTAATATTTAGTGGTTCATCTGCTCAGTACACTGAATATCTAGAGAGAATGACAACTATTAAGTTAATACAAGACACCAACACCCTTGATTCCCCGACCGCAATCGCCCGACCTAGGAATCGAACCGAAGTCCGCGGTGGAGACGAGCTTGCACCTTCTACACTAGGGCACGCTGACGGTTCACAAGGATTGCGAGTGAAGGCAGAAGTCATCTCCAAGTGATATTGACAGCTTACTGTCCTATTATTATTATTGAGAGAAAACTGCCAGCATTCATGTTGTAGCGAGACAGCATATCAGAATGTCATACGACTACGTCACACAGTAGATTGACAACAAAGGTCTGTCACAGTACATTGAATATCTAAAGAGAATGACAACTATTAAGTCAACACAAGACACCAACACCCCTGATTCCCCGACCGCACTCGCCTGACCTATGTCTAATGAGAATGACGATGTGAAGTGGATACTACACGAAATATATCGCAAGCTTCACAGTGAGCCATCTTTTCATCTCGGTCCTCCCAAATTAGAAATGATTACTGACGACCGCAGCCTTTTCAAACATCATGATAAAATGCATTTACACTATTTTGCTTGTCATAGCCACTCTCAAGAAAAAAGCATGTGTGAGGAGTACAAGGTAAAATGAAAATTTTGCTTTTGGCATGTAGTCGCATTTAGTTGCCAATGAAGTTGTAATTGATTTTTAGATCCACTATTTTCATGGTTTATTCTACAATGTATTTAATTTCAAGAAAAATCATTTAACAAGTTAAAACACAAACCGATACAATTCTAACCTTGATTTTAACTATATCAATCATCAGACAGGATGAGCCGGGATGCACATTTACTATCTTCGCGAACGCAATTCTGTCGGTATACCGCCACATGCACATTTCGATCTCTGAAATGTACCGTACTACGAATTCCGTATGGTATTTGTAATTCAATTTATTTGTCTCTAACCATAGCAAAGTTCTTCCCAGTAGGAATAACCTATCAGAATCCAAAGAGGAAGTCGTTGGTCGAATTTCTAATGCAAATAGCGATGGGATATTCGATAAAACTAACGTTTCAATCTGATTGGGACGAGGTTCAAATAATCCGCGTAATTAAGAATGCTTCAACCAGTTAACGATTCAATCAGTAAAGTTTACTGTAGCGATTATCTCAATTCGCACCATCTTTGACTTAAAAGTGACATTCTGTTAAGTGCTGACCGATCGTGGATATATATCAGTTTACCTTGAGTTTAAATTGAAAATCGAGTAATTACTTCGTAATGCTTGTTTAGACAAATGAATATGGAAGATGCTGTCTAATGCTACAGGTGCAGAAAATTCAGATCTCATTTATCTATTTGAGAACAAAGATGAAATGAACGTTTCCGATAAACCAATGTTTCGAATTCAACCAAGACAAATTGTGTTCGGAACATTCCTGTCCATTTTTCCATTGCTTACTATCTTTGGTAATGCCTTGGTAATATTTGCAGTTCTCAAAGAGCGCTATCTACGAACAGTGACTAATTATTTCATTGTTTCATTAGCAAGTGCGGACTTGCTTATGGGAAGCATGGTTATGCCATTTGCTGTACTCTTAGAAGTCACGCGTGGAGTTTGGCCGTTTACTCAAGTATTTTGTGATATATGGCATGCCCTTGATGTTCTCAGTTCTACGGCCAGTATCATGAATCTATGCATGATTGCGTTAGAAAGATACTGGGCTACAGAAAATCCAATTTCTTATCCTAATCAGCAAACAAAATGCAAGTGCTTCATTATGGTGGCAGTAGTTTGGATTTTATCAAGTGCCATTTCTTTTCCCGCTGTCATTTGGTGGCGATTTGCTAGTGATCCTGCTATTCATCGACCAAATACCTGCATATTCACAACAGACCGCCTATATCTTATCATTTCTTCAATCGTATCATTTTATGGACCACTCGTTGTAATGCTTGTGGTTTATCAGCGAATTTACAAGACTGCAACTGAATTAGTCAAGAGCATGAATGCTGGAGCTAAAGTGATTTATAACAATGGAGAACATGGTGAAAAAATGGTCCTGCGAATTCATCGAGGGAATGGCCATTACATGAACCATAATCTACCCACACCTCATGTCCCATCAACATCTTCATCTATGTTGCCACTCACAAGTCCGACGTCAACATCAATGTCCACATCTACTTCAGTCAATTCAAGACCAAGTCTTGCATCTCATGCTGGAGGGGTAGTTCAGTTGGACGACAGTCTGGATGATGAGAGTCACATCCACACGGCAATTACTTGTCCAACAGAGCGGACAGCATCAGTATCCACGAATGATCAATCGACTAGTTCTATGAGTCGTCGAATTCGGAGCAAAATACGTCGCTTCGCTTTAGGCAAACGCCTAGGAAAATTTGCGAGAGAACAGAAGGCTGCAAAGACTCTTGGCATCGTAATGGGAGTATTCATCATTTGCTGGTTGCCCTATTTCGTATGCAATGTAGTCATAACTATAGATAAAAAACTGGTTTCTCCGCTTGTATTCAGTCTTTTCACATGGCTAGGATACATTAACTCCTGTGTCAATCCAATGATCTATGCTCATTCTATGAGAGAATTCCGTCGGGCGTTTATAAAACTTTTGTGTTGCTGTTACGTGCGACGGCGAACTTTTCGGGCTGGCACCTTTCGCATGTATCAGGCGCCCGCATGCTCAGCCGCGGTTACTCTTTCATCGACTCTAGCCGCTCAACGCTATCGACGAGCTGCTCATTCAGCCCGCCCAGTCTCTCTAACTGTGTCGGAGAATTTAAGCGCCACTTTGCCACGCATCGCAGACAACGAACGTTGTAGGATTAGAGCTCATACTCCACAATTTTGATTTTGAGTAATCGAATGTATTTATTATATTGCGTCATTAATGGTCGAATAGAATCAATCGAAAACGTCATCCTTCCTCTTATAAATACTATGGTTTCAGTTAAAGTTAATGTGCTTAATGTGAAAAAACAACATGTGTGAATAGAAAATACGGAGGGATAATTTTATAATTTCATTTAGCGCAAATTAGGTGAATCAGACCATCAAAAGTGTACATCAGTTTTAAAAAATTGAAGGCTAAATTACAAGAATTGAAGTTACTTATAGAAATACAAAATTGCATTGCTGAGCTACGGTGAATGTTCTAGAGATACGAATTTCATTTCTTAAAATTGTTTTTAGACCTTTACTCCTTATTAAGTATTTACCGATTACAATATTCAATAACAAGAGCAGATAATAGGAAATAAAAAGGTTTTGCATGCCATGAAACATTTATATAGGCTAATATGCTGTTAAAATGGAGAAGTGAGTTTATCAAAAACTGAACTGTTTCAAGCTAATTATGTACAAAGGAAAATTTTAAAAATCTTCTGCTTTTACGCTAGAACAAATGCTTTAGTGATTTATTGCTAAACAAATCTATTTGTAATAATTCTCAAATGGAAGTTCAAAAGAAGCTCACATCCAGTTGAAAGTCAAACTATTTTTCATTATTTCATTCCTACATGTTCGTCTTTTCAAGCGGCATCTTCAGTACTCCGAAGCGACCGGAAAGGGGTGCACTTTACAGTTTTAAATCTATCATATAAAATAGCACGACTTTTAACCAATTAAATCTACGAAGTATAACGTTTACCATCTACACTTGCAGTGGAACAATGTGCTAGTAAGCCTGAATCAGTGTGTTTTCATCAGACAACTTCAACAACTTTTATTGCACGTTGTAGGCATATTTATTCAATTATCACAACTATTCTTTTCGACAGTTGACAGCCTTGTCGATTAGTTCACTTCAACAGTGAACGGAGAATGCATTCAAAACGCACGTATACCTTTGAGTACTCTTGTAAACATCAAAAATGTATTACTCGCAAAATGAAATAATGAATATATAGCAAAAGGGTATTTCAGTTAGAAATACATGTTTGTTCAAAGTAATCATTAAAGTACCCCGGCAGTTGTCTACAGTGCTAGTGATGCATGTAGTTGTCTCTTTTTGTTCCTGTGTTGAAATTGTTTTACAATAAATTTATTTCGATTTTGATACAATGATATTAACGGTCTAAGGAAACTTGCGAGAATTTTTCTGACTTGGCGCAATTTTAAATTCAAATGAAGATGCATGAAACAGACGAAACAGTCCAAGTATGAAGCAATAATATTAAACTAGAATTATTGAGTTCCACCCGGCCATCTGCTAATGGGGTACTGAAGCACTAAATCAGTGAAGATGACGATGAATAACTTAAATCGGTTATTGGCGTATATTACGAAGTGGCTTGTAAGAAATTTTACATTTTGTTCTACGAATGTTTTACATGTTTTCTTCCCCAAGCTGAAATTTATAATAAGGCAAATAATTACATGAATAAAAATTACATTATGGATTATTAAAGCGCATGTTTTTCGTTGACTGTCAACAGGCTCTGACTTTGGATAGGAAAATTGTGAATATACAAATTCAGGCACATCTGCAAAATTTTGTGCGTATACTTAGAAAGAGTTCGCACAGTCGTACAGGTAACATTCCAACACATGCAGAACTAGTGATATGAAACTAGTTCCTTCTTGTGAAAATAGCGAAGAAATGTTGTTGATGCTATCTAGGTATGTTCAAGTTGAGTTAGCCATCGTTCAAAATTTTCAAAGTTAGCAAAATTCCAAAAATTCAGAACTCTTCAAAAAATGTCTTCTATCCACCATTCTAAAGTTGGGGGTGGATTCAATGGCACAGTGGCTATGTGAATGAATTTGTGAGCGATCCGTAGTGTGGTCGAATCCCGAACATCATTGGAACATTGGAATTCGGTCGTAAGGGCATCCGTGATTAAGGCATCACAACGAGTCAGCAACCCTCCAATGTCAGCGTTCTCTAATGCCTAGTGGTGGATTAAAGACGCTAGTAGAGTTCTGATGCTCAATGTCGCAAAGCTCATTCCCGCCAGTGATGTTCCTGAATGGTTCCAGTGACTTCTGATACCCAGTTCTCTTACTGCCTTTTACTTTGTTCAGTCTTGTTTGCTAGGCCCTTTCTTTCCGAGTTGTCAAATCGACCTTGGCAACTCCAAAAGGCTATTTAGCACACAGGCTTGCACATTTCACATGAACTTTTTATTGAAGATTTTATTCGAAAGTCGGTCAGAGCCCGTTTATTTGTGAAAAGTTTGCCATTTCAAATTTAAAAACAAATTAGAAATACGAGGGGCCCAGAAGTTTTCGGCTCGGTTCATTATTTTCATAATTCCTACTGAGCCGAGGACTCCTGAACCACTCAGTATGTTGGCATGTGGAATATCTGATTTAGCCTTGTCACAAATATTTTGATGAAAATAATCCAGGGTGTCGATAGATTTTTTATCTTCGTTTTCCCGGTTACAGCAATATTGCTCCCAGGGTATCAATTTTGCTGTAAACTGACAGACAAATATCAAAAGTCAAGTATATGAGTACCTAATGGAATGACTACCCTTCTTTATTTGCTGTAGAACTGAGAAACTCTTTCATCTATGTCCATACCCATGTTATCAAATTGGAGATCAGTTACTACATATTTGACCCGGGGTAATTGTTACATAATGCTGAAAATTTGAGGCTTCTTATGTGTGAATTGTGTTTGTTCAGGTAAGATGCTGACTACACGACAGTGACAGACTCAATTTCACGTAATTTGTATTCACAATTTAGCCAGCAGCAATTTTTCAAATTGAGTAAAACAGTTTTCCAAAACTCGAATCTTATTGCTTATAGCTATTATGTAGCATACTTTAATTATTGACGTTACTGCTCAAACTATAGAATGCAAATTTTTTCGTTTTATCCGAGCATTTGTTTTGTAGTTACTCAGGGAATACTCAAAATTTACCGGTGTTATGACCATTATCAAGGGTTTAATCCGGTTTTCTGGCGACCTCTTGCAATTCCCGGCTTTTTCCCGGATTTTCTGGATTGTCGACACTATGTAATATTCTAAATTCTTTTGATTTTGCTATATGGTAGGTAATGCAAAAATGAAGGTTGAAGCATCATCACACATGAACTAGCAGTACATAGTTCAATATTGATCTCTAAAATACTGTTAAAATTATAACTATCAATAAATAGATTAATTAATACTACCGGTAGACAAAAAAGTAATACTATTTTTCAATTCCTATCTATAATGTAGTAAATAATTTAAAATTTCTGCAGATCAATGACAGCTTGATCCACAGTGCGTTGATGATTCAATGAAATATTTCATCATGCAGTCATAAATAAGTCTTTTTCTCGTTTAGAGTCATGGGCCCTCGATGTTTATGTGGAATGAAACAAAGCATTGATATAGATTTGATTAACTAGATTTGCAGGCCAATATAAACTTTATTTTTGCATGTAGAATCCCAGATGTTGTTAAATGAAAATAATCAATATAAACCAACCTGAAGATTGATTCTTTTCATTTCATCCCAGATTGCACATCCATTAATAGAGTTTATATTGGTCTGCAAATCTAGTTATGTATTGTTTCATTCCATATAAACATCTAAGGGTGATGACTCTAATCGAAGAAAAGACTTAATTATTTATAACTGCATCATGAAATATTTCATTAAATCATCAACGTACTATGAATCAAGCTTGCGACTGACAGTGAACTTGAATCAAGTTCACTGTCATCGCTCAGTTCACTATAAAATGTCAGGTCATTCACATGTATAAGACGTATGTCATCGAATTTTACACAGATAAGGTGTTTGCGCTTATCGCCTGCATGTATATTGAGAATCAACGCTCACATGAAGAAGCCATTCATTATACTCTCGACCATTATTGCCTATATTGATATGGGCAATATCTCTCATTTTATAAACACAAAATATTCCGAAAAACAGACATGCCAGAGAATACATCCAATCTCATAGACAGTTGACTAAAAATCTCCCATCGATTTTTTCAATATCGTCTTCTCTCTCATTGTCGCAATCAATTCCTTATTTTTTCAAATATATATCTGTTGAGTCAATACTGAATTGACCGCGATAGTGATGAAAGTAATTACTTCTGTTGTCAATTCGAAAATCAATTGAGATATCACAAAATTGACAAATTTCTCTATCTTCTAATTTTTTAAATAAACAACGCTTGCAATGAATTGTAGGAAATTGAGAAACATCAGATCAATTCGTTCATTAGCAAATAAACAGCAAAGGCTTAATTCAGTTCAGTTCAATGGTCGCAACTAGAAAATGCCGTTCGCTCAGTTCATAATTGGACGTCTCAAAACTTCGTTCACTCACTCATAAGTTTGAATGCACTGGAGTGTGACGTGCCCGTGTAGATATCAAAGCCCTCACTGTATATTATTAACTCTAGCCTGGTGAGCGCTGCTATGCATGAAAATGCATCTCAAACTTGCTAGCATTGCTTTCTGGTTAAGGCAACATTACAAACAATTGATGGCAAGACGAAAGCAGCTCAAAGGTGCCTATTTTTTTGAAAAATTGTCACTGGATATCACAGGAATGAAAGAGCTAGATTTCTGCCTCAACGTTTCAAGATTATTCAACGAAAGAATATTTGTAATAAGTTGATTAGTTAATCATTATAATTAATTCTTTAATATCCTCACTAAAGAATCTCGAAACGCTGAGTCAAAATTATCGCTTTATTATTCCAGTGTTTGTCAGAGGCAAACTTTCAAAAAGGTAAGATCTTCCAGGAATGGCCAATAGAAACCTAAACCGTCTCTACAGATAAGCCTACAGCTAAAACAGTGGTCAGTGAATGAACAGAAAAAATTCGACCCGGACGGTTAGGGACCCAGTCCTATACCAACGACAGTATTATTAGATAAAGTATAAATGCAATTGAAATCAAAATACACATAAATAATTTTTGATATCTTTTATTATGTTTGTAAGGTAAAATAAAGAATAATATTATTGATACTAGTGGTTTTACTGCACATCGGTATTATTAGAATTGATTATTAGAAAACCGATGACATCCTTCAAATTTTTCAGCTTTGTAGCGACTTTATAGTCGTGATAATGCTATTCAGCTGATTTATCTAATCACAAATAAATACATCATTTCTTCAATTATACCCTTCCTTGATACATTGTTCGCCTAATGCATAAAGCTGATGATTGCTAGGTCGTCTCTCAATCTCTGGAGAAGCTAACATGTTTCTTTCTCTTTGAGATCATTTATCCATCGTTACGCTAATGTGTCCTCGAAATGTTAAGTTTTGAGGGAGAAAAATTACCACTGCCTTGTGTTGATTACGAAAGGCGCAAGATCTGAGATCCACAGGTGGCCTTGAGAATGAAACGCAATCAGATAATACAGTGGGACTTATCATGAAAGCTAGTGTATGGTTAAAAAACCTGATTTGTTTACGAACAAGTATTTTGGTAGAAAACATGCTGCTGTTTTTTGTCATTGATTTGCTGTGTTTATAGATTTATTCAAATAATGACATGCGATACAAGATTACGCAATCTTCAATGACATGGCAACCGTTTTCGAAAGTGTTCTGCATAGGTGCTTGCATGGCTTTGACTGTCACTAATTTTGCATTCATACAAAAATGCTCATGACACTATTTACACATGAATGAAAGACACACTTACCTCATGATGTTGCATTTCTCTAAATAAAATGTCTCTGGTGTCTATTGAATATCCGCGTTGTTGAAGGAAATAAAAGAGATGTTTCTAAAAACTGCTTCAAGACTGCTTATAAAATTAGGTTTTGATCTTCAAATAAATTTAAAACAAACGTAAAACGCGAAAAAACTTAGTTTTTTGCTTTAAAACAATTATGTCAGTTGAAACCAATTTCAGTTGAGGCTTTGTTGAATATTAAGCTGGCTTTTAAAACTACGAATTTGGTCATATAGTAGCTATACCACACACATGAAAATGAAATCTCTCAAAAAGAAATCCGTGTGTTCAAATTGAAGAAATAAGAACTTAGGATAGACTAGGGCACACAAGTATAAAAGTGATTTTATAAAATCATTTATTTTACTAGCGGTGCTTTTGTATATAATTCGATTTTTCACAAGGATTTTACAACTTCTACACAATTTGATTCAGAAAAATTATCATTCTGTACGAAACTGCTCCACGCATGGGCATGTTCGGTTTGTAGTTAGGACACTTTCTTTTCATCAACTATCACACGAATCATCCCCAATTGAGAGAAACTAATTACCGTTTTGAAAAACTTGCTGTTTTGAACTTTGCACAATGAAAAGCATTGTTGATTAGGAAAATTGATTATCTATCTGCTCTAACACGAAGTTCCCTTTTGCAACCACAAGACCTGAAAAAAATTGCATCTGTTAAAACCCACTTTCTCGGTAGGATTCAAATGTAAAACAAATACTGTCTTCACATGGAGCCATGGGCCTACATTTTCATCGTTTGGAAAGAGCCAAATTCGGATGATGGAAAGCACTTCATGTGTGTTGACTTCATTGCAATCAGCAGAAATATAGTATATTCCATCACGCGAATGTGGCCCTTTCCGAAAGAAAAAAATTATTAGACTCATGACCAAGGAGTTTTTTTTCAATAATAGGCTTATAAGATGACAGACACACACTAACAGCTTCATGAAAGAGCTGAGATTTCCGTGCCCATAGTTATTGTGGTAAAACTGACTAACGTTCAAGTCTAGAAACAATTTCATCATGGGTATCAAACCATCACACGGCGCAAATTGGTTGCAATTTTCAATTAATCGCCATTATTTTTTGATTTTGATTTAACTTAAAGAAAAAATCTCTTTTTAATGCTCCATCTAAATTATTCTAAAGCAAAATGAACTCATCATTAACTAAAAATTTATGCTGCAGATTTTTCAGTCGAGTGAGCTGAAATACATGACTTTTGGTTGAATTTAAGATCATTATTGATGAAGAAGGCAATTTCAAGTCCGAGTGATAAAAGAAGCGATACAGACATCCAGGAAGTGGAAATGTGGTGAAGCTTAGCTTGAGCAATGCGTGGGATAATTTGATCTGACTTTCCTTAATGAGATGCTTCTTCTGACATGCATGAGATCACATGCAGCTTCTTCGATGTGCATAAAGTGACATAATCTGTTTGCATAATCCTTTATCTATTGAATATATTGGAATGATAATAATTATATAAATAATTATTTTCTTTCCTGATATATTTCTGACTGAACAATAGTGGACTTCTTTCAAAATATTGATGTTCTATATGGGTTACAAGTTCATATTGTATGAAAATATGCACGCTTTCTCAAATATAATCCTTCAAGTCTCAGAAATGAAAAATGAAGCCTTTACGTCACTATTCTCCCATACTTGGGGCTTGGACGGTGTTGACATAGTCAGACTTACAGAGCGTTGTAGTACTTTTAGTACGGATGCCCTTCCTGCCGATTTCCAATGACACCTTTGGGGCTCGACCTCTGGACCAAAAGATCGCTAAGCCAAGCACTTAACCACTGTGCCACGGAGACCACTTATCGAATCAAAAACGTGTAATATTCTTCGCACCTGCCATTCATCTGACGACGGTCACTCGAAATAGAAAAATCAGAAAATGAATAGCTGTTATTATGTCTACCAATTGAAAAATTACAAATCAGTACTGAATCTGTGAATGTTACAATTCAGTAAATTCATAAAGTATATTATGAAATATATAATCAATCATGCACATTTCATTTTGAATCAAATGATCAATTGATGAAATGACCATCATCTTGAATCAAACGACAATTTCCTCTCCATTTTCTATCAGATAATAGACGTGATCAAAACTTATAGGCTACAACAATATCAGGCTCTAACAAAGTACACTACTCAGCAGACAATTATTAATAAAACAAAATACTTGAAAAATAGAAAAAGTGGCTAAAAATTATAGGAACCATGGTGATCTTCATAAAATTCTGATAAAATCCTGCGACATGAGAATTGGAATCTTGTGCATGATGATGAGCCGCTGGTAATTCGAAAGGTTTGTGTCGAGCAATATAAATCGAATCAAAAAATGAGGCTTTCTCTACCCCCAGACTGGAAATGACAATCAACTCATTTTTCAAATCAGAAACAGAAGTTTACTGACCACATTCGCTATTTAAAAAATACATTCCTAAAAGTTTTCAGAGCTTGGGTATGTGAAACAAGGTATCTACGGTCCAATGTAGAACCTTGCTAGACACATGAATATTTACAAATACGGAATTCTTGAAGACTTATCAAAAGAACTCATGTGAGTCTTGTAAAGGGTCTTTTCTTGTTTCATTTTGTATGCAATTGATCAATCATACACATCAATGACCTCTTCTTTAGTGTTGTCTTAGCCACTGATTTTGTACAGCTTTTGTGAGCTGTATAGGTGAACGCAAATTGTCACCATGCCTACCGAAGTCAGCACCCATTCCGGAAGAAGCATTTGCATATTCTAGGTGTGGAAATGTGGAGTTGGGTATTTTCATGAAGCACTATGGTCCTAATTATGGCTATAAAAAATGAAGGGATGTCTAAGTTATGATCTCATTTTAACGGCTACCTTCAAGCAAGAAGCTATCAATATGTTCTCAAGGTGGAAGGATGGTTTAGAGCGGTGTGGTTTGAAGATCATATATAAAGAAATCCAAAGTCATGGTAACTGGGAAAAGCGAAGAACGCACCAAGTCTGGAAAGTGGCCTTGTAGTTGTTGCAGTGAGGGAGTCGGCGCAAACTCATCTTCTGTGTTTCCTGCAAATTGCGGTGTCAGAAAAAGTGCTCCTGATTGCGATCATTTCAAGGGGTAAGGAACTTCCGCTGTCCTAAGTGCACCGATGTTTCCCGCGCGCCTGATGATGATTCACTCAGAGTAAATGGTATCATCCTACAAGAGGTCCAAGAATTTTGTCACCTCGTAGATGTCGTGGACTCAGAGGCAGGTGCAGAAGGAGCGGTTCGGACTCGCATAACGGCTTCGTGAACGAAGTGGAGAGAACTGGCCAGTGGCCAGTCTTCTTACCAACAAAGGCATTCCATTGGAGTATAGAGCCATGTGTATGAGTTGTGTACAGGATCGATCCTCATCTATGGCGTGGAAACGTGGCCACTCAACCTGAAGCTAGTCGAGCTTCAGAGAAGTGCTGACAGAAGAAGGATGAGGTACATGGCAAAGATCGCGTTGAAAGATTAAGTTTCAAGCAAAGAAGTAGCGAGACATTGTGGCTTGCCCGAACTTCCAGTTTGTCTGCGGCAAAGACGTCTACGCTGGCTTGGCCATGTGAAAATGGCCACGGATGACATCATCAGTGAAGTTTACCACTTGCCAGTCGATGGTCGCCGACCACCTGGAAGACCTAAGAAGACTTGGCAAGCCTGTATCCAATAAGACCTGGAGTCTCTAGAAGTGTCGGAAGACGTTGCTCTAGATCGTTCAAAATCGAAACGGGTCATCGCAACTTCGTCCAGCTCCGGAACCGGGAAGAATAGACCTAAAACGAGGAAGTAGGTAAGAAGTGTTGTAGAAGCTATTACGTCACTACTCCCCATACTTGGGGCTTGGACGGTGCTGACATAGTCAGACTTATGGACAGTTGTAGTACTTTTAGTCCGGATGCCCTTCCTGCCGATTTCCAATGACACCTTCGGGGCTCGACCTCTGGACCAAAAGATCGCTAGGTCAAGCACTTGATCACTGTGCCACGGAGACCACAATGTAGAACTGTGGACAAATTACTCTGGAAATCAGCAGACGCCAGCAGGGCTTCCAAAAACAGTAGGGAATTCCGTATGCGTGATATAAGCATACTGACTGTATAAAACTGATGGACAGTGGTAGACTGGCTAGTAAGTACACAAATTCAGTGTACATCTAGGTCGGATGAGTAGCGATTACTTCATTTGATAAAAATGAAATTTGAAGAAATGTTCCATCGTAGCAACCCATGCACAAGTTTTATGAATTTTCATGCAAATATCAAGCAAGAATTTGTTTAACATTTTTACGAGTTGTTTGCTAGTTTTGAGAGGTACTCCTAGGGTGTGGGACAATTGGATGATTATTACTGGGATAACTGGATGATTTCTGATATACATGTATAATAAAGCGAGTATTTGAACTCAACTGAGTCAGCGATAAATTTGTTTCTTCTCAGCACTCAAAAATCAAAAACAGTTCAGAACAATTGAATGAAAGCTTTGGCAAGCAGAAACCTTCGGCAACTTTATGTAAAGCTCAAATCGTAGAGCATTAACTGTTCAGATGATAACTGCTTCGTCGTCATAAATCAAATTTACAGAAATGCATAGTGACCAAATTCATATTCACTACTTTTCATATACACATACTTAGCACACATCAATATCAGTAATATACACATCAAATTTTAGTGCGGCTTCCATAGTCAAGGTGATCTTTTTAGTAAAGCTTGATATTTATCCACAACTGAACACATAAGAACCACTCAGAGTTATCTAACTTTTCTTAGTATATGATAATCGCATTATGATTTCTTACATTTTTTCATGAATGGACTCACAATGTCTCCAAACTGGTGCTCTGCTCCTACGTGCCACACGAAGCAATCAATATTGCATACACACGAGACACCAGATTTTGACAGAATTTTGAGTTATGTATCTGCCAAGAGATTGAATAGTGCATGGGAAGACTGAACATGACTTGATCACTCTTTACGACAGTTTTTGTTTCTTGAGCAAAAGTGCTAAAGCTTTCATTTTGTTTGCGTCAATCGCAATAGAAAATTAGAGGTTCGAATAAAAGACTTTCATATCGATCATAATAGAATTTTCTCAAAGCTGAGTAGGAAAGAAAGATTTCTCTGCTCATATTTTTTCGGTGCAGAATGAACGTACATCCCTGGAGCGCATGCAGATACTAGTAAATGTGATAAAAAGTCTGAATGTCATAGAAATTGTTATGCTGGGATTATTTGGCTATACTTTTGGTTGACATTTGATTCGATGAATGCATAACACGATGAGAACGGTCACAGTTTCAGTTTCTTTCGTCGTCATTTGAAAATCGGTGATCATTATTTATTTTATACATCAAAATTGATATTTATGTGGCATTGATACAACATGTTATACATGCAGCGTGAATAGGTAGGATGAAATGTGCATATTTCTTAGACAATGTCATTGGTGTAAATGACCTGGAGAAAAAACTAGGGTGATGGAACGATTACCAATCAGGCGATAAACAACATTAAGATTGACTGGCCTAAAGTACAGACTACACGGGATTCACATGGACGGTGCAGCCAACAGTGCTATTTGTGGACGTGACACATGTTATATCACTACACCGTACATTAAATGATTCAAAATTACGAATATTTGATGCAAAAAGTCAGATTACAATATAGCAATTCCATTGATTGCTGAAGTAGCATCTATGAAGTGAGTCCTTTTCCCGATAATTGATTATCACAGCAACTTAAGTCAGTATTTATTATAGCCTGTAATAACTTCCACTTCCTTGTCAAAAGGTTATATGGAAGCTGGCCGACCGGCTGAGCGGCAAAACTGAATCGATGAAAACAGTGAACAAACTTATAATTGTAGAAGGACCCTCTGAGGATATGATACCCATTTTTGTATATTGATGATGGAAATCACATAATAGAAGCAAACAGTTTTAGTCACACATGTTTCGAACACAGTTGATGCAAATCACATGATGTCATAAAGGAAAAGATGATATTCAAACATTTGCAAAAGAAGCCACGGTTTTATTGAAAATCATTGAGTAAGCTACTAAGGAAAGAAAGTAGAGGACCGTCTTGCAGTTAGATAGAAGAATCTCGATATGACCAGAAACGGTAAGTCGTTGTGGAGCCAAGTGATGTAAAAAGTGTCTGGTTTCATAGTATCTGAAAACAAACGAAGAACCATCTCGTCTGTTCGCTCAAAGAAAGAAGGCGTTAAACTGCAATCACCGCCACAACGATCACGAAGAAATGGCAGCGCTTTCCAACCCTTCCAACCTTTCTTCTTGAATTTTTGCACATCTTGATAAATAAAAGGCAATGGTACTCAAGTACACTTGAGATATAAGCTTTGTAGACACACGCAAAGATCGTTCTCAAATTCATCAGGAATCGGTCAAAAGCGGTCTCTCACGGTGTCACGGAGAGTGGGGTTTCATTTTTGAAATTTCCTAAAATATTTTTCTTCACGTTCCTGTGTAATTTGACCTCTAGATTCCGAATATGATGAATAAAAAAACCTTCCATCGAGGGCTTTTGAGAAAAAATCAAATATTCAAAATGGCGGACTTTGAAACCGAAACCGCACTTTGCCTACTTCCATAAAAAATTCCTAAACGATTTTTCCTCATACTCCTATGTAATTTGACCTCTAGATTCCGAATATGATGGCTAAAGAATCATCCATCGAAGACTTTTAGTACACCGGAAAGTGTTTCTCCGGAAGTAGCTTATAATTGCCTGAAGGAATGCGTCATATAAAAGGAATGACATCACGGAGGAACGTTTAATGGCAATAGTGCGCACAACCTCCTTAAAAATGTAGACAAATTGCTCTCGATTGCGACAATCGAAATTTTGTCTTTCGTTTAGGATCGAAAATTTCGGCTTTTTAAGTTTAGGATCATGTAGTTACCGAAAGCTTTTTTTTTTGGAAAAAATTTGGACGAGAAGTTCTGCGAATATATTGACAAGTTTCGCAATGACCTTTTAGTTCTAGATTTTTCAATTACACCCAAACTCCATTGCATATTTCACCATGCGGCCGAATTTTGTATGTCAAGGCACCAAGAGCTGGGCATTTACAGTGAGCAGGTGAGCGAAACTTTGCATTCAAATTTTGATTCCATTCGGCAAAGTGACAAAGTGAGATACACTGCTAATGCGAACTTTACCAGAAGACTTCTGGCTGCTGTACGAACCTGCAGCGGAAGGTACTCGTATTTGTAGAATATGCTGGAAGATTTGTTTTTGATTATATAACTTTTTTGATAATTATGTGATTATAATATTTTTCTTATTGTAATAGAGCCTGGTATTTAACCTAATGCAGAAGAAATATTTTCAAAATTATCTGTGAGAATTTTATGAAAAAGACGAACCTGAATATTGTAATTTAAGATAATTTTCAAGGAATCACACCGTAGTCAATGTCATCGGGTAAGGTTTTGTCCCTTTCAAACGGTTCTTTCATACTTCATGAATTCAAAAGTAACATAGTTTTGTAATTTCTGCAGTTACATGCTTTATCAATACTTAGAGCTGATTTAAATAACACATGAAGGTAATTGTTGAAAAACTGTTAATTAACAACACAGGCTAATACTTTAATTAATGATACTTTTCAATGAATTTTGCATTCTATTTCCTGACTTTTTCTCGAAAAGCCTTCGTTCGATGATCCTTTTAACCATCAATTACATTGGAATCAAATTATATTGGAATGTGAGGAAAAATCGTTTAGGAATTTTTTATGGAAGTAGGCAAAGTGCAGTTTCAGTTTCAAGGTCTGCCATTTTGAATATTTGACTTTTTCTCAAAAGCCCTCGATGGACGATTTTTTAACCATCATATTCGGAATCTTGAGGTCAAATTACACAGGAACGTGAAGAAAAATATTTTAGGAAATTTCAAAAATGAAACCCCACTCTCCGTGACACCGTGTACTACTCCAGGTGAATTCGAAAAATATATATATATATATATTCGATGAATAATATCGGTTGGGATTTCCAGGTATCAGAAAACACTATCGAGAAATACCTACTCAAGCTCAGGCCTACTCAAGTCTGGAGTGTCCGAAGCACAGACTTCATTGCATTGGACGATAAACTGACGAGGGCATCAAGCCACCGATGAATGAGTTGAAGAGAGATAGCTTTAATTTGGATCCTTGCTTAACGCCAAAACTCACATTGCATGTAGCACTGAATAATTCGATTACACGTATTATATTTGCATACTTCGATTCCACATAAACCTATGCAATGAAGTGACCAACTCTTTCGGATATTCACAATCGGCGAACTTTTGCAATAGGCACCTGTGGCCTATTGCATAAAAAAAAATTTTCAAATGTCGACATTGGCTATTAGAATGCAGCTTGTGGAAAGTTAGCCCGCCTCGCAAAATCGTGCATGTCAGCTAAAATCGCTGCTGTTGACGATGAAGCTCGAAATCCGTGCTGGGATGTCCAAGAATCCATCACCGATTGATATCGAATACTATTCTGAGCGGCATTCTCTATGATAGACGATAGTAATGGTAGCAAGTCGAAGAGAATTACTGTTCAGTTACTGTTATCTTTGGGAATAGGAACAGTCATCCCAGTTTTTAGAATATAGTTGGAAATTATCCCTGATTAATTGAATTGCTTACTAGCTATTTCTGGCTTGCTTTCCGTCATCAGTGCAGTAAACCCTATTGTAAAGAACCAATAATCCAGATGCAGATAAATCGTCATCCAAGTTACAGACTTTTACAATTAATTAAATAATTCAAATCTCGTTCTCAGAGCTCGGGTTCAAAACTTGAACTTGCAAACACGAATGCACACAATTTTCATTTTAAAATAAATCGTCAGTAAATCTTAGGCCTACTTTTTAAAGCACTTCATTGGAAGAATTTCTGATGAAGTTCATCGTAAATATTAGTTTTCCGGATAGGGGACAGGCGTTATCTGGCGAAGATTTTCAATATTCAGTGGATTTCATTTGGGTAGAGGAGTTATGATTTCACTTTTCCAATCGCTCGGTAGACTTTGACTGATGGAGTTTTGAAACATCGTAGCTACTGGGTGAACCAGAACGCATGTTGAAGAACTGAAAATTTGACTGGGTATTGAGGGAATGCCAGATCCTTTAGAGTGAGGTTTCTTTTCAGTAAGCCGAATATACCTTAGCGAGCATATTTCAGTTGACCAGCCGTCATCAACCGGATCAATTGATGCTTCATGGTGATAACTTTGTAAAAGCATGAGAGATGCTCTTAAGTTTCCGAAAAACTCATCTAGGTGCACTGAAGAAAGACACTTTATCATGTCCTTCTACATCAATGGACAGAAGTAACTTCCAGACACCTTTCGGCGATGTGATTTGCTTTTTTGACCATTCGGCATTGCACTTCAAGACTTCATTTCGAACTTTATCTTTTAATTAGTTGTATTCTGGCCAGTCATTTGTTCTGGATGCTCTTAACCGATTAAAAATTTTTGTTACCCATATATACTTTATCTCTGCTTGTGAGAAAGACAGCAACTTTCGCAATACAGCGATCAATGTGGTTACCTACGATGTGTTCGAACATACTCCACTGTTGCTCAGTTGAAATTGAGCAATTCACCGACCCATGTTAATCAATGGAGTGGGGACGTAAATCAGAGCTGATAACGGGTCCGCGGGTCAACGACTCACTGTTTTTAGCGCTGTTCGCCCTGACCACGGGTCACTGGGGTGACCCACGTTCACCCGCCTTTCAATAATTATTTCAAACAATTCTAATTTAGGGGTTTCTCTGCTGATCAACTCAATGTTCTTCAATATGGTGGTACAATAAGAAACAGGAATTTCCTGCTGCAAGTGCTGTGGCACGCTCCGTGTTTGCTTTACAAAGTTGTAGCCTTGAATCCAAAGGACATTCTGCGCTTAATGCATCTCTCACATCACACAGTCGGAGCCTCTATGAGTATGGAAGAAGTGGAGGCAAGCTGCGTCATCCTTAAATTTTGCAGAAACTCGGATTCTTTTTCTACTACCATATCGGAGTTGTGAGCATTTCCAGACAATTGCAGGAAGATTTAAAAAATTGTGTTAACTCCAAATGTTACAATAATGCATATACATTGTACTGTACATGAATTACTATTATATTCTGTTCTTCCACACTGCAGAACATGACATACATCGGTTTGAAAAAATCATGTTTGTATAACCATGATTTTCCTATTCCTAAGATAATTTAGATCAGATGCACGAAATGAGCAATTACATTCATTTCAGAGGTTATTTCACTCTTAATTTATTTTTATGTAAATATACATACATAAACTAGAATGATCATGAGCTATTGAACATGCACTAATTTATGATTGAATTATATGTAAATTTAGTAACTAGAAATACGGATCAAAGCGGTTTACGGGTCATAGGATCAGCGGGTAACCCGCGTCACTGATGGTGACCCTTTTTCAACTCTGACGTAAGTC
Organism: Prostheceraeus crozeri; assembly: GCA_907163375.1. Classification (NCBI taxonomy): domain Eukaryota; kingdom Metazoa; phylum Platyhelminthes; order Polycladida; family Euryleptidae; genus Prostheceraeus; species Prostheceraeus crozeri. The sequence continues at coordinate 268,622 of CAJQUW010009130.1, read as the reverse complement.
AAATGCATATCTTTCTTTCCACTTGACATCTTCATTTTCGAATAACATAGTTGATAGGCTTTTCATTGAGGTGGGCAGAAGAGCCAATCGCACAATCATATGCAACTATGGTAGGTTTATAGACTGGAACTAAATCTTCGGAGACAATAATGCAATCTAAAATGCTGCTCAATCTGCTGGGCTGGTTAATGATGTTGATACAATGGAATTCGTCACATTTATAACTCTCTGTTAACACAAAAAATATTTAAATTTTCACGTGTAATATAATAGGTACCACGATTTATTGCGATGTCATGACTGAAAACGGATGTAATTTGCATTTAATAAAATGACGGTAATCTTACTGATTCTGTTTCTTGTAATTAACAGAAAAATCGTAATAATTATGTTTTTCGTTTCACTTACCGTAGTCAAGATAATGTCTCGACTATTTTTGTAAACTTCATCTCCTATTTTTTATGGCGTTATCGACGTCTAGATCAACGGAGTCTCTATTGTCGGTGCATAAACAAAGCTGCTCTTGCTAGGATTATCTGATGATAATAACACATCTTTTGTAGGAAATGGAAGCTTCTAAGGCATCACAGCATTTCAAAATAATATCGGAGATGCATTAAGCATAATGGCTAAACAAATGAAGATTTTAGGAAGCAGGATTGATATTCATGATACTGAGTGCGATATACCAGCCGTATAAGCTAATAGATAAAAGCACTTTTCATGATGTTACTAAGGCTTACATCTTTGTGCTTTTATAATGTATTCAGCATAGCATTTAGCAGGTTTCCTCTAACTCACATGTTTTGAATTTATTGAGAAAAGAGATAGCAATCAAACGCCGGTATCCCACAATACATTTGTATTCATTTGTCTGGTCAAAGATAAGGTTAAAGGAATGTTTTGTTAGACATTTTTTAAATGTCGGCATTTGATTTACATACACTGTGCATGCAAGCAGACTAATGAATATTGACATCGATAACATTAGCTTTCAAAGTGTCTTTTGCTGAAGTTTAAATGAATCTGCTTGTCATTAGTTACGAATTTATGCCCTATTATGCACATAAAAACGTTTGAAAATTTTGAGCTTTTAAATGTGCCATGTGAAAAAAATATGATTAATTAAATTGACTGTGAAGCATATCATCAAATCTATGTTGCCTAATCTCCATGTGTGATGAAATCTGGAATTAATGAACATACGCTTTTCATTATGCAGAATGTTGAATGTCGAAAAGCTTGTACCTCTTCTTTGAAGATGCAATGGCTGGCAAAATTAGCCTTAAAAACAGTCACAATATCTGAGGCAGCAACTAGCGATGAGTCCTGTGTGCGAATCATATCAGAAATCAGTCATCTGATGCTTACGGTCAATTCTAGGCGACAGACTTTGGAAGAATGGAGCTTCGCTAAAACGATTGTTCACTGGCGTTCTAAAATTTCTACAAAAGAAGCTAGATTTACGACTGCCGCGAATGTGCAAGTGCGTATTCATGGCGAGGATGTCACTGAATGTACGTCATGTAATTTACTTGATTTTGCCAAAGAAGACTTAGCATAGATATGCGTATTTTTAAGCATGTCAAAAGTGATCCCGACCTTGCTTTCCATGTACTCATTCCCCATGGCAAGCGAAATGTGTTGGCGGTTCAACAGTCGCCTGAAAGACAAATGGATTGTTGCCCTGACTATGCGGACTTTGGGCTGATGAGGCATGAGCAGACTTTGGACTGACCGGGGCACATTAGGCCACTTCTGTCAGATGACTTCACCGGACGTTAATTAAAATTAGATTGTTTATTGATATAAGAAAATGGGCTATGATGAAGATGGCACGCATGTTGTTATTCTGGCTAAAAATAATGGAGACATCTTTATCAGCATTGATTTAGAAAAACGTAGAAGTAAATATGTAAATATTTACTTCTTTTTTCAGAACAATGTCAAGAGTTTAAAAATTTAAAGTTTTAAATTGATTTTTTTTTTAATTTTGAGAGTTTTATGGTACTGGTACTGGTTGATTACGAAGATAGACGCAGAAAAATATATAACTAAGCAGCTTAACTAATATTTTGGACATGCATAATTCATGATACATTAACTGTAAAAAGCATCGAATTATCATCTTTTGAATATTTTCGTTATTGAGGTCATGTACTTACATGTAGGTCTGCATATACTGAAAAGTGAGAGGAGCAAATTTTGCACTTGCTCTTAGGATTTAAGTATACGAAAATTTAACGAACTAGGCCATGCATTCCCTAATATAATGGGATCTATCTAGCCATTGAAATCAAAATTCTGTGTTTTAAATTTCGCGATCACGAATAACAACACAACTGCAAAGATTTATCATCGACTTCTCACCTCTCTTGTATGTCGTCTCGATGAAAAAGAGCTTCTGAGAGTCGGCGAAAATGTTCAGTCTCCAACAAACTTAGAGTTTATTATCTCCAAGTATATCAATTCTCAAACAGTAGGGTGAACAATAACAATCAACAATTGTCACTATAATCCGACGAAAAACAATAGAATATCATTTCAATCAATAATCCATTAAGCGAAGCTTTTGATCTGACAAGAGCTTGTTGCAATAATAGCATCAAAATGAACGAAAATTCGCATGTATAAGACTAGAAAAGAATCGTATAACCTTATCATTAGATATCATCATCTCATGTTTCAATTTCACGTTACATTAGCTATCTGTACTAGGGGTCGCAATACTGGCATTACCATAACCGGCATTGTCTATTTTTACACAAAACAGAAAGTCGGTTTTAGGATTCCAAAAAGCCGGCATATTTTTCTGATGCGTTTCCAGTTTTTAATATTGCTTGGCATATAAATGTTGCGGACTGACGGGAAACCGAACCAAATTTCATCGAATTCATCTCTGACATGAGCTCTGAGCGACAAGAGATCCAATGAATAATTATTAATCTCTTCATTAATTTGATCCGTTATTACATCATTAGCAAGCAAATTCATCGATTCTCGATTTTCAGAAAGTTAAGATTGATGTAAGAAAATGGGCTATGATGAAGCCCATTCCACACTCATCAGAGGCCGTGGGTGACGGTCGTTTTCGTCTGCTCTCGTAGTATCGTGTTTTGGTGTCATTTCTCGTGTTTCTGAGTGTTTGCTGGTGGAGAGTTTGGTATTGTTTTGTTCGCCATCACCCGCTGGATACGTTGAAGTTGGTCTTGTGTTTGCCCTGATATTCGTTTACTGGATATTAGTGATTTTCCTCCTTATTTCCACTTCAACGCGTTTGATCATCGCTCATTATTTGTTGGTGTCACGAATCAGTGTTGGTTATTCCAAAATGGATTTCCGCTGTGTCCTTGTCTCGCGTGGTCTTCGGGCATAGAAACTGTTCGTGTCTTGTGCTGCCATACCTTGTTACAGTGGTTTTGTCACTGAATAATCGTTGTAATCAGCTGATTTCATACTTTGGGCCGTAAACCCCTGTTCGGTGATCATTCAATTATCGATTTTTTGGTGACGTCATTGGTGGTAATTTGGCAACTGTGTCTCTCTTTGGTTATTATTATCTTCATTTCCTCTACATTGTCTAACCACTATGTCTGCTGGAGAAGCCGATCAATCTTTGTGCTTTGATGATGCCAGGCGGCTATCTACACGTATGTCACAAATTAGCAAACTGTCCAAAAGACAATTGGCAGAAGCTCTCAAAGATGCGATTAGATTCGCTGATGAAAGTGACAAGGTACAGACGGGCTTCGACCCCCAGACCCTGAAGATGGTAGTGGCAGATGCTGTGCGCAGCCTGAAACAAGAATTAATGGACGAGCAAAACCAGAAACTTTCGATTTTGAAAAATGAGATGGATCAAGCTATGCTTAAACTCAATGGCCAATTTCTTGAGATGAGGCACGAAATAGAGACGGAAATAATTCAAGAAATGAAAGATAAAGAAAACCGAAGAAATAATTTGATAGTGTTTGGCTTGTCCGAATCACAAGACAATGCAGATGGTGAAAATCACGATAAAGTTGGGATACGCAATCTGTTGGACGGTATAGGGGAAAATTCTGACGACAAGAATTTCCCTGTACATATTCGCCTAGGTAGAAGATCAGGCAAGATCAGACCTATTAAGCTGGTCTTTGATTCGTTTGATGAGAAACAGCGCGTAATGAAAGCATTCTTTCGTAAACGTAAAAATGATGCTAAATTTATGGAGAGGGTATTTGTGAAGCCCGATTTAACGTTGTGCGAACAAATGGAAGAGCGACGGCTGCGTATTGAATTGAAAGCTCGCAAAGAATCTGGTGAAAACGTCATTATACGTAGTAGAATAGTTCAGCAGCCTTTTCGTTCAGGCTCGGACTACTCCTAACATGAAGCCTCCCAGTACATGCAGTGATTCACAAGGTTTCACCTTCTCACCTGACATTAGATCTAAGAATTTCTCCTGTAATTTGTTGAAAATATCGTGTTTTTTAGCTAACGTTCGATCAATCTGTAGCAAGCTGCATGCTCTCAAAACTTTCATTAGTTTTTAAGACCCCGACATTTTTGCTGTAACAGAATCATGGAGCCGTCCAAGCTTAACTGATGCTTCACTTGCACACCCAGAATATGTCGTTTTCCGCAAAGATCGTTTGCATAATTTTGGTGGTGGTGTGCTGCTATTTGTCAAGAAAAAATGATTGCCAGTTGCGCATACATTTACCGTATCAAATGACTTTCAAGACTCTGTTTTTTGCACTGTGAAAGTTTCTGATCAAAAGCGTATGCTAGTTGGATGCTTGTATCGTTCACCGAGCAGTTCTCAGATGAATGACGCAGCTTTTGCTGCTGTTATCGATCACTTGTGCAATTCATTTTCTGGTCCCATTGTGTTTTTTGGTGGTTTGAATTGTCCTGACATTGATTGGTCTACAATGTGTGGACCTTCAAGCTATGATTTCTTGATTGATGCCTGCAACAGTAACTTTCTTAACCAAATGGTTGTTTCTCCTACGCGTAATGACAATATTCTTGATGTTGTTATAGTCAATGATGAATCTTTTGTCGAAATCGTTGAAGTTATCGAGCCATTTCCCGGTAGTGATCATAATGTTGTTCGGTGTAAACTTGTCTTTGACTCGACGGACTATGAGATGTTGTAGTCAACCCTAAGAGACATTATAAATCAAGCAGCTAAAGATGCAATACCATTAATTCAAAGACAGAAGCCTCTCAGTGGTGTTCCCTTGAAAGGCGAGGTCCTGCCCGCTTTCCGAGCAAGGAAGAGAACTTATCGAGCGTGTGGCATGTCTAAATCTTCAATACGTGAATTGAGAAGGGAAGCGGATGAGAGACTAAGTGAAGCAATTTCTGATTACAACAGAGAGCATGAACAATTAATTGCACGTAATTGTAAGCGCCATCCCAAAACTTTCTGGAGATACATAAACTCCTCTCTTTCTTGTGAGCCTTCTATAGTTCCTGTTTTGAAACCTGATGGTCATTTTGCTGTACGTGACTCCGAAATTGCAGAAACTTATAGTGATTTTTTTGCTTCGGTTTTTTGTAATAATGATGTTGTTCCTCCGTCTTGTGACTATCCAGTTTTCCATCAAATTTCAAATGTAGTTGTCACTGAAGACATTGTTCGCTTTCATTTAAAGAGTTTGAATCCATTTTCAACACCTGGTCCTGACGGTATTTCAAATAAAATGTTAATTGAAGGTGGCCCATGTCTCATAGATGTTCTCAGCCGTTTGTTTGCATTGTTCACACAACAAGGGTTTGTTCCCTCTGATTGGAAAGTTGCCAGTGTAATTCCTATTTTCAAGAAGGGTTGTAAGTCGGATTGTTCTAGTTATTAGAGAGAGTTGTTAAATGTGTTATTCTTGATCATGTTATCTCTCATTCCTTATTGAATAACTAGCAACATGGCTTTCTACCTGGTCGGTCAAGTACAACCGCTCTTTTGACTTTTCTTGAGTGTATTTCATCATCCGTAGATGATGGTAACTGTTTTGACGCAATTTACATTGACTTCTGTAAAGCTTTTGATAAGATTCCGCATAAACACCTCATTGTCAAATTAAGATCTTTTGGCGTTTCTGGTGCTTTACTGAGATGGTTGACATTATTTTTGTGTTATAGAAAGCAATATGTTCGAATTAATGGCTCACATTCGGATCTAGTAAGCGTATCCAGTGGTGTGCCCCAAGGCAGTGTGCTGGGTCCTATACTGTTTTTGCTCTATGTAAACGACATTGACAATTCATGTAGCGGGTCTTAGCTCATTTTAAAATTTGCGGATGATGTTCGGATTTACTTACCAGTGTCGTCAGGTACTTCTACCATTCATCTGCAAGATGATTTGAATTCTTTACTAAATTGGAGTAAAAAATGGTTGTTATCCATCAACCCAGACAAGTGTAGATGCATTCATTTTGGTGACAATAACCCTCGACAATCTTACAGCATGAACAACGTCGTTATCCCAAATGTGAGAGAAATTTTGGACCTCGGTATCCTCATCTCTGACAATCTGAGCCCGTCTAAAGAGTGTTTCCGTGTTGCCAGCAAAGCCAATAGAATGGTTGGTACCATCAAAATGGCATTCAAATCTCTTGACAACCATTCCATGTTAACTTTGTACAAATCTTACGTTCGGCCACTTGTAGAGTACTCGTCAGTTGTATGGTCACCCTACTTCGTGAGGGATTCCGACGCTGTTGAAAGAGTCCAACGACGATTCACCAAATACTTACGTGGTATGAGGAATTTGACTTATGAAGATCGCTTGAGAATTATAAACATACCATCTCTTCGGATGCGAAGACAACGTGCGGTTATGATTATGATGTTCAAGATAATGAAAGGTTTCGTCAGTCTAAACGTGACAAGCTTCTTTGAGTGTTCCGACTATTTTCGAACTCGAGGACATATACATCGCCTGCGACGTCGCCGCGCTCGTTTAATTAATCGGCGTAACTTTTTCACTCATCGTGTAGTTTCGAAATGGAATGACTTACCTGCTTTTTGTGTTGATGCTCGCACTATCAATTCTTTCAAACGAAGACTTGACTACTATATGAGTGTATCACTTTAACTTTGATTTTTGTGTATTTGGCTCCGCTCGGAGCTTATTTTGATCAATAAATCAATAAGATGAAGAAGTTGAACTACAGCGGATGACCCACAAACTTCCAAAATAAATCGTGAATCTTTTGAAGGAACAGAGAAGCCGAAGACATCCTGTGAAGCGATGAAGACAATGGAAGAAAATCTGGAGCGAGAAAGAATCAGAAGAAAATTGATATCTGAATCGTTGCAGACAATCCCTGAGAAGATGTGTATCCAATAACTTCAGTGCAGTCATTACAGGCAAAATTTCATCCACAGACCAGAGGTGAGATTGGACTTCATCTTCACCTATAGACGATTGTCGTCTAAATATTCCACCTACTTCAGTCGAAGCGGAGAGAATGCCTTCTCCTGCTGGTATTTTTTTAAAGAATCTTTCACACAACACAAACAATGAGACAAAACACTAGATGTGCTTCATTCGCTCAAACATTCATCAGAAAGGAAATCGTTTTAGTTGACGATTGTGACAATACGTATAAGCATTTCTAACAATCCATACATGTGCATAGATTTGATACCTTCAAGACTTGTTCGATGAAAATAAGTTTTATGGCATTCATTTTATATACGGTAATACCGATTTTATTACTGCTCAAAAACCGAAATACCGGTATTATGAAAATGATTCGGTTTTGCGACCTCTAATAAATACCAGCATTGCAGATTTTTCCATGCTTTTGTCCACAACAATTGAGAAAAACGGATTAAGTGAAAAAGTCGGTGAAGAAAATTGAAAATGTACGTAAAGATTTTAAGACATTATTTATTTATTTCTGCAAGTATATTATCGCATTTGCATTGCAAAAATCCATTCATCCCTTCCACAAACAGACTTACAAGCTTCTATGGAGAGGAAGAAGTTGACCTAATTGGGTTAAAGGGGGACTGAAAATATGCTTTCTAATGGAGGGAATTAAATGATCTTTCAGCAAGTTTGTATGCACAAAATTTCGAATGTATTCCGCCCTATCAGCACAAAATTGGAGTCACTGGCCGGGAAGCCATTATCTAATCTATTTAATCTGTTTGAATCTATTTAATGGTTGCAAAAACGAATTGAAACATTGAGACTGCCACAGGCATTATTAACCATTTTTCAAATGACTTTAGAGTAAGGCTTCCGTGGAGTGGACATCAAATTGTATGTTACCAGAGACTTATGTATTCATTTTGCTTTCATCTGACTTTGAACAATAGTTATGAAACCTCTGCTGCTAATACCCAAAATAGGCCAAATACTTCGTCACACACTAGCAATACATTCCATTGTTGCTCGAGGCATTGGAATCTCTTTGTCCAGAAATGAAAGACGCGTGATTCCCTTTTGACTAAACGATGCCGTGATTCGGCATTGTTGTTATGTAGGTTGGTCTAAGCAACTTATCGCTGCTGAACTAGGCTGCAGACTTCCATTCACACCCAGTCGCTTCGTTATGCGTGCTATCAAGGAGCAGTTCTCAGTGTAGTGATGACGAAGTCAAGCTGCGAACAGTTTTTAGATGAACTGAATCCGGAATTTACTTATGACGACGTACCAAATTTTGTTATTTGTGATGATACAGATTCAAATGTGATCGATGATGACTTGTGCTTCGATGAAGTCGATGGAATTTCAGTGCATGGAATTAACCGTTTCAATCATCGCTTGTTTGAACTTGGTCCCAAGGAGTTGAATGGAGAGGAAATAGCAGAAAAATTGATATTATACGAGGATCATGTTCTTCTTGATTATTTCCTTAACGATATTCAAAAATTCGTGGACAATTTCGATGGCTATTTATCTCAAGTAACCTTGTGTAAAAAGTGCAAAAATAACAATAACTGCGGAATCAATATTGAAGTTGCGAACCGTGATGAATGGAAAGTGCTACCTTCGCCGTGTACTGACAATGACAGTTATGCTAAAATATCAGAGCAGCTGCTCGTCGATGACAAGGTGAGGTTTCATTTCTTAACTTCATAAATTTAAAGGCTTTCTTCACATTAATTATGTATAGGTGTGTGTGGTGCACCGGAAATTTCTGTTCGGTTGTTGGACTCACGAGCCGAAACCATCAAAGAAAATTATGATTCGGTTCAGAAGTTTTTTTTTATCAAATGTGTGTGTAAAATATGTTAGCCTATATTTGCTCTAGGAGTCATATGAGGTCAATGCAACGTATTTGGTGTCGCATGCGAGTGATTAAGAAACGAATAAGACACCGAAAAATATAATTTCATGTCTGAAGCTTTGGGTAGCTGAAACTTCTGAGTCAAACTCGGTTACCATTATCTTGATCTATAGATCCCATAAGAAATAATAATGCTTCTTACAAATGTCAATCGCACTTTAAGAGTTGAATCTCCAACACGATTAAAACAACTTCAATCATTGGTTGCGTTGAACAGTATTCAGAGCAACGTAACAATAGACGAAGAATGACTGCCTCTATAATGATTATGATATTAGTGACAGCTAAGGTGGAAAAATAATTATTTCTAAACAAAATATAATTTACTCATGCATGTAGTATAAAACAGATTAAAACATTGAAATCTGCTTTAACAGATAGCAGGATATACAGAAATACCAAAGAATGCAATTGCTACTAATCAGTAATTTAATCATTCATAGCAAATTAATGTATGGGACTAAAAGTGCTATTCTCGAGACCAATCACACAGACAGACCTAGCAGACTACCTATGCTTATACAAGCTCTAAGAAATTGAAATAATTGATTGAAGTTGTCCTAATCAAAGACTTTGGTTCTAATGAGGACTGAAAACGTTTTCCAATCCGTAGGTTCACAAATGCAATGTTCGTGTGTCTATTGGACTAACCAATTCTTAAAGGAACTCAATGAAGCATTCTCAGGGCAACGATTGAAATTGATCAGAATCGGCCCATCACTTGGTAAAAGTGGAAGTATCAATGAAGCCTACTTATATTAATACTTATTCCACACAGCGCGTTCACCAACAGCTTCTTGCTGCTAGTTAAGTACTACTCATAACTAAATTGTCGAGAAAATTAAAATATTTTTGCTGTTATAAAACAACATAAAATCGATGGACAAGCTGAAAATTCACATTTGAAATAGAAGCGAAAATTGAATTACAATCACGTCAGAGAGAGTGGGGTGACTTGGCGTATGGGTCCTCCTGAAGAAACTTAAGCTAAGCAGTATGAAGCCACCAGTGCAATTTCCAGAATCATCTTTATCAGGCAGAAAAATATCGCAATGCCTGCTTCAGTCGTCTATCTTGGGCGAGTTTGAATAAAAATCGCTTACTTAGTTTCGTTTAATTTAGTACAATAACTGCACATATACGCGGACGAGTTTAAAACAAGTCAGAAAGACGACTTCTTTTGAGAGGTGCTACAATACTACTGCATGAAATAAATATCACATGAGACGTTAAAATCAGTTAAGGGACTGGAGAGAGTTGGCACACCCTTTCAAAAAGGACTTGCGCTAAAGATCTAAGTAACTTATATGGGACTCTTTCCTTCCGTTTGTGGCAGATCGACCAGCTATATATTAGCACTGATCATAAAGTTGAGCAGCGACTATGCTTAGGGCCTAGGACTTTCATAAATGTTAATGAAGTCACGAGGTCAACTGAAAGGGATTGAAAAGGAAATGGAAATCGCGTTATGTTTGTGGAATTGGACATTATATTTATGAATTCATTTCTCCATCTGAAGATGAAAATAACAATTGTGAATAATCCATCATATGGAAGTTCATTACCAGTTACGGATACAAAGAATTTATTTGGAATTTTCAAAAGGATTTTCATTACTCCGGCAGATACCTTTTACGCACCATCTCTCCCTTCCGTCGATGACATCATTCTCGAGTATCACACTTCCCTCAAGAATTCTTTTGATATCACGGTCCAAAGATGTGGTCATCCATATAAGCAAGGGTCTACAAATAATCCGAGATAGGTTTGGCAGTTTTGTAGTACGCGCTTCATTTACGTTGTTGGAACTCATAAACTTATAAAGATGATGCATTTAAATGTTTTTATGTTTAAAGTAAAATTATTCATTTCTTCCTTTCAGATACATTGTGCACCGAATTTCGAAATGGAATTTTTGATTAAAGGAAAAAATAAGTTACAAATAGGATATTTCTTAATCCGGCCAAACTTCCGAATTCTTCTTGAACGATGGGATGCAGCTCGAAAATGGTTGTACCGGCGGCCAGATGACCGAAAATATATCACTAAACCTGGAGCTAAGGATGTGAAATCGTCCGGAAATTGTATGGTCCTCACATTGGTAGGATCGCAAATTCTGACTGTCAAAAAGCGAATTGTTAAGCTGACAGAGATGATCTCAAAATCTCGAATGCTCCACAATCATATTTATCATTTCTTTGTTTACGTTGTTGATGTTACTTTCAGAAAACAAAAGGATTCAAGTTTCCTGTTTGAAGCTAATATTCATCACAAGCCGATTTCAGTTCCTGACTTTACGTTTGTGCTGACGGCTGGGCAGCGATATCGAGATCGTGACTTTCAAACAAAAATAAACGAAATGAAAAGTGAAACTAATTCAGAAAATGAGTCGGAAACTTTGATGACGGAAAATAAGGATTCAGTGAAATGTGCAGTAGTCGACTCTAATTTTAGCGCAACAAATGAGTTGCGATCTTGAAACTGTGCAATATTTGTATCCACTTGTACATTCTATACATGACCTGAAGTTTTGTAAAAATCCTGATATAAAGATGTAATCATTGCTATTGAGATCAATTTGATGAGATTTTTTTATACTTTACTTTGTAATTAGTTGGAATAACACATATCACATGATAATCTCTCACCGAGTCGTGGAGCTGAAACTTACTCGGATGGACCAGCAGCGTCAATGATAGGGTTGAAGTATCTATCGTTGTCAGACTAGCATCGGTAGGGGAGGGTGGGGCACATTCAACCACCAGCATTTTCTCCGAAACTAAATATAGTGGAAACTTTATGCTTTCAGACATTGTTTATTGCAACAATGATAATCCTCAATGATTCCTCTGATAATTTCTTCCGAACATTCTAATGAAAAAGTAAATTTTCAGAAAATCAGAACTTTTGTTTTAATGCAACCAAAACCGTGCGTACATTTTCATTAGACAGCATTTTTCTGGAGCTGTTTGTTGTTGATGATAATTGTTATGTTGTGTATCAATACTTTTAGAATTAATGCTCTTACCAAGGCTCTTCTATCATGAATAATGCTATTAATTTGAGATCCCCATTTTTCTTTCAGAAATTAGTTTCAATTTTTAAATTAATTTTTTCATATCAAGCATATGCTATCATTTTTGACAAAAAATCTCAAACATGAGTTTTTTTGCTTGATTTTGATAATTCATGAACTGAAGCTATGGCTGATCCCTGTCTAAAAAAAGTTGAACAAGTGAGTAATAAATAATGGTGGTTCAAAGTGCCCACTGGCAGAAATTTTAAAATCCAAATTATGAGGAGATGAAATGTCGCAAAAACGTCCAAAAACTCAGATTACTAAGCATACCCTCAATTTTTAGTTTGGTTTGGGTTCATTTGATTCAGTATATTCAAACTGCTGAGAAAAGATCAAAAACATGTTCAATGTGCCCCACCCTCCCCTACTTGCCGGTCAAAACGTTTGCAGCTCAACATTTTTGAAAATCAAAATTTTTATTTTGTTGAACAATAGAACACTACCAGCATAATAAGCTATCATAAAAACAGATAATGGAAGGACAATTGTGAAATTTAGGTACATTATATAATAGTCCATTATGTCCTACGTTTTCGATTGATTACAATTTATTCATCTATTTTGGAGGCAGTCGCAACGTCGACCTGGCTTTAACAAAAAAGCAATCGACTGTCCCGTCTGACGTAGCTTCTAGTTACCGACCGGTTGACCGGCCACTCAGACAGCGGCTACCGCGCCGACTCCGGCTAACAACATCAAGGCCGTTGTGCCGGTCAAAAGCTAATCCCCGGCATTCTCTGAATGGTAAAAAAGTTCCTCTGTTTTTGGTACTTTCCAGTAACTTTTAAACCCCTACAAGTTAGAAATTTAAGTAATTAATTGTGCGGTAGTATTATCACGATACAATATTGAAGGGGATCATTTATGCTTGCATGTGTTAGTCTAAAACATAACTTCACGGCTACAGTGTAGTCTGGATAATTACGCACATGACAGTACACTCCATCTTGTCATTGAAAAGCAAAGCAAGCGTGAAGCTGCGGCCAGCATTATCAACGATGATCTCCGAACTATCAAGCATTGGGCAGACAAATGGCATATAAATTTCAACACTTCGAAGACTCATGTACTCACCATCAGCCAAGCGCGTGACAAAACCGACGGGTATCCTCCCATTTACTTCGGTGAACAACAGCTGGAAGAAGTACGCTGACTGTCTATCGTTGGACTTGAAGTCAACGATCGACTGTCTTGGGGTGGCCACATCAAGAAAATCACCCTAAGATGCAGTCAACAAATGCGAACTCTTCGACAAGCTGCATTCTGTCGTGCTTATTCTGCTGTGCTCGCTGCCTACAAAGGAAGAATCCGGGTCCAAATGGAATACCTTTCTCCTGCGTGGTCTGAGGGTCCTCGGACTGACCTCGAACTTCTAGATCAAATCCAACGTTGAGTCCTGCAATTGCTAAGTCAGAGTGATTTCAACAACTCCTCTCCTGAGAGTCTGAGACATCAACCACTGCACGAGTGTAGGAACACCTCTTATTTACCGAACATGACTGGCACCTCCCCAACACCATTACTTCACATCCTTCCAGATGGAGCCGCAAAGATCAACGTGCGACGTAAACAAGGCCCATGATCTGACACTAAACATTCAGAGGTCCCGAACTGTCCATCATTCAAACCGCTATCTCCCTAGAAGAATTCATCAATGGAACTCATCATCCCCGCAGCTTTAAAGCGCGGACTTAACTGCTTCAAGAAGCATATAATCCGAAACCCAGTGTCATAACCTCCTCATTCATCAAGTGCTTTCTTTATTTTAAGATTGTTCTCTCCCGTAAAATTGCGATGGTCCAGTTGCGTCCGGTCCTATTGCCACGGGAGTTTCCCCATTTGTTAAATAAATAAAATAAAAAGTAAAGACTATAGTAATGAAGCAGGATAACTGCGCTAAACGAAGTCTGTACAAATGTGCTTTTGTAAGTATAATCAGTATCACACAATGTGTATCTAGATAGCAAACTCATCGCAATCTGCATTACATTTCTTTGCATTACAAGTCTTCTGTAAAGGAAATATGATAAAAACGCCTCAATCATCAACCACATTAATATGCGAACTTCGATCAGCATTGCACGAGAGAGTAACTAGTGTTGGTCTTCTGCTGTGCGAAACCTCCTCTCAGCTAAGATATGTGGCCACATTTTTAAATTACCCAAGATTCATGGATGATTCCTAAAGATGCGCAATCTGCTTAACATTAAAATATTCATCAAATGAATTACCGCCCCGTCACATAATTAGGTGATAGCTCCTACAATACTTTTGGAACTATTGGACACTGTAAGTCATGAAATATATGTACATGTATATATGATTTGTAAAAAGGACATCAAGGCCGTCTTCACTAAAATCTACATTAAAATCTTCACTAAAATACTAGATGCAAAATGTTTTCAAGTTCATCATTAAATTATCCAAGCTTTCATGGCAGTCTGTAGGCTTCCATGGCGGTGGGCTAATGTCCAATTGAAAACATCTTTTTTCACAGAAGAGAGGACCAGACATGGTAGCTCTTGGTTAGAGGGAAGCCCAAAGCGATCGATGTCTTCGATTCAGCTTTATTGGCGAGGCTTTTCAGCCGCTACAGGCAGCCATCTTCAGTGAAAATACCTTTGAGATAAAACCTTGATAGGATTTGTGTCCGTCTTAGTCAAAAGATAGCTAGCTGACAGTGCACTGTATCAATTTAGCGGAATTATTTGATGCTAGATCTGACAGCTCGAACGTCAGATGCAAAAGAAAATTATTGGCCAACCAACGGCGCATGTCACCATACACGAACTCTTATCAAAAGTTTATGTTATACTTGATTATCGTGCAGATTTTGTTATAGACTATACCACTCTCACTGTATTGGCGAATCAAGTATTTTTCTATTCTATTCTTCCATTCTATATGCAGTGCTCCGAGAGACATACCCTTCGAATTTTCAGGAATTCCCGAATGGCTGAAATTTTCGGGAATTATGTACTATCACATTAAAACGGCATAGAAGCCGTTAATGGGATAGTATTCATTAATTGATATATCAGTACTTTAATTTAATGCATCTGTAAATATTTTGATCCCCGGGAACAGACTAGTTAAAACCCCTACAGCTAGTTATATCCCTTATATTTCTTCAAATATTGTGCATAATAGTCTTCATAAAGCTTATCTTCATGTGCTTTGGTTTTAAAATGAATGGAAGCTTTGAGATACTATAAGCAAATCTGAATACTTCAACAACTTAAAGCGCACAGCAACACATAGAAAATATTAATTAATCGGCATACAATGAAGAAACGTCATATCTATGTTGCACATGTATTTTCTATTTTCATCTAGGCACTGTACTACTGCCATTGCTCAACAAGTATATGTACATATATTTTATTACAAAAAATACTCAGTTTATCCACATTCATTTATTTTCACGAAGGTCTGAAGTTATTTGGAAGACGACTCTTTGACAACAAATTGGTCCGTCAAAAGACACCATCTTTTTTTCTTTTTGTTTCAATAGTGTCTTTTTCTTCTCTAATAGAAATTTCAATTTTTCTTCCGAATCTTTCACTTTTGTTGTTGCCGTCGCAATAAACTCTGCAAGTTTCTCTTTTTCGACAATAAATTCTTGCAATTGCCGATCCGTTTCAAGGGCAGAACTTTCAATATTCATGAGTGAGTCATTTGACTTCCGAAAATTGGAAAAATCTCCAAGGATTTGTGCTTCCATGTTTTTCCTTTTGATATTCTCGTTCGCTTTGGCTTCATCCCTTTTCCTCTTCCTGTAGTGCTGATGTGCAGCAGAGCAGACACTCAGAAGGCTTTCATTGATTGGAACAGCGGAACTTGTCCAATCATTAGCCGAAAGTATCGACTTACTGACGACCAGTGCCTGTATAGTGTCCGGCGAGAGGCAAGATCGCTTCTTTGTCACAACGTCAGACAGGACACTGAACTGCCTGGCCGATATTAGTTTGAGACAATAAGAAGTCCTCATTCAATCGGGAAGAAAAAGGTCGTGGTGTCTTCCTCAGTCATTCATTAACGGTTTAAGATTCGCGTGAATAATATAGAGATCGGAGTTTCGGAGATACAGACGGAAGACATAGAAAATCGGAGATTTGGACGGAATCTGTCTGTAGGTTGACCGAAAAATTCATGGAATAAAGGAATGAGGATTGATAAAGGAGTCGAGAGGTTTGAAATTGATATTTTAGATAAATTTCTATCATACGCTGGCATGATTACTCGGGAACGTTGATATTTATTGAAGATGCTTAACTTCAACAGGACCCAATGCCAAAAATCATATTTGTTAGAGATACTGCATAATGGAAATTTTCAGGAATTTCGGGTCCATATTTTCGGGAATTCGGGAGTAACTTAAAATTTTCGGGAAATTCCCCAATTCGGGAATGAATCGGAGCACTGTATATGGGAGCAAAGTAGTCTACTGCCTTAAGGATGGTGATCGGCTTTGTGTTGCTTTTTCCGGAGCAGGGACATTTGGATGGAAACAGTCTAAAACCTGCTCTGGTTTGTTGTCTTTATCTCAAAAGAAGCTAGGAAGATGCAGCAGATGACTTTTCTGCTTGCGGGGTTCTAATTTTGAATGCCTACCACGTGTTAGGACCTTCAATGAATCATGCTACGTGGTTTGAACACGAAGCACAGCCACACAATCAGACCAACTACTGATCATCGTGAAGTATTACTAATACTCACACATAAACAAATATTCCACAGGAGCGCGGATTGTCGAGAGAACTTGACAAATTCTGTACAGAGTCCCACAGGCCATGACTGCGAAGGAAAGCACTTCGAGATCGCAGGATTCAAACAAATGATTGTTGGCGGTCGAAACTATAAACATACTGTTTTGTCGCGACTTGTGAAAGGCATTTTGCGATCACTTATTACAGCATCCGAATTGTCTCGAAATGGTTAAATCTGTTGAGATTCGATAAATTCATCAATAGTCAGGTCACTTATGAGTACTAATGCAGGCTACATGTGCATCTGAAAGATAATTTCGTCCAATTCAGAACAAATTTCTATCTTTCAAAATTTTCTGACAATCATATACTGCGGGACTTTCTTTGAGGGCAACCTAGCACTTTACGTCTTCATTCGGATAAGCGTTTCATTCCTGAAATCTGAAAACTCAGCTGAATGAGCTTTGATCAAATCTCGAAGGGAAGAACAAGAGTCGGAAGCGTGAGTACTGTAAAGGGAAGCGGAAGCGATAGAAAATGAATCGCTTCCGCGGCCTAAGTCGGATGCAGAATGGCGTTTTGAACCCGAAGATATGCTCAATTTTCACATTTTTTCAGAAACTTCGAAGAAAGATTTCTTGAATTAATTGAATTTCAATCATCAATATAAAGCAACGTATCTTAGCAGTCAGGAATTTGATACTTCGATTTTCCGGATGACTTCAGTTTTCTGTTTTCTCTTACACTTGAAGAGGATTTATCGAAAACATCACTGAATTTATGTGAAATAGTTTCTCTTTCCCGAGATCCATGCAATTTAAAGTAATTAGTATTTCAGAAAACCAATCTCGGGATTCGAATTTTATTAAATGCAAGCTTCCGAGCCTTTCGCTCGTCTTCAAGCAGGTATAAGTTAACTCGTTTATGTCAGCACGGAGAACATTATGGGACTTTCATATGAAGAGACATTTGACTAGGTAAAAAAAAATGAATGGAATGTTGATGAAAACAATTTGGATACTGCATGTGTATTAATAAATAAATTTAACTTCAAGCACATCGTGCTTATGTGCATTAAACAGATTTCACAAGCCAACTGAAATGCTTTTAATATTTTGCAAAAAATTTCTGACAGAAGATGCAGACAAAACTCTGAAGCTAGCGTTTGCAGTCGTCCAAATTTGATACAATGATTTGCAATTATTCTTGTTTTTTATGTATATATTGATGCGTGCCGCATATCTGTGTTTCCCTCAGAAATATCTGAAGCATCATTTTATTATGAAAACTTTGAAATCCAAATTTAGTTCAAGGATACCTTAGGAATTTTTGATTTTTTTATCACAAGTATGGAACTCAGTTACAATACCGAGACCTGTGTCAATCGACTTTTTACTGTATTCTGCACAGCTAATTCTGAATTAAAAATTTCTAGGATAAATTGAAGCAAAATCGTTCTCTGTGTAACATACATGGATCTGCTGTTCACATTAGCTCGATTTTTCTCAACGATAAACTCGCATCGTCGAGATGGCTGTGCCGGTCTTACCACCGGTAATAACTAACAAGTATGATACATGCGTTTAATGGAGAATACGCTTTTTTAGCATTGCGAAAACATAGTTGATTTTATTTCGGGAAATTCACAAGCTCAAACAAACATGGAAGAGTACAAGTAAATAGACACACTCAAACACATGAGACATAGTTATGTAATTAAATCAGAATGGCTTTAATAGCCATCGGCACACTCCCCCCTTTGTTTGGGAAAAGAAATGTTCAAGCGAGGGGATGGCCAAAAGTTCGATAATCTTATCTCCAGATAGGTTCGAGAGGTGAACCAGAATCATGGAGAGCAAAAATGCCTTACCCCAACGAATCACCATTATGGAGTACACTCAGTCTCGTAATCGTTCAGATACTGCGGTCGGTTCCGCGTTCTCCTCGGCCGTTCTCCTCGATTGTTCGTGGGCATCGGATGGAGCACACTTCGTTCGCGTACTGCACCTCCACTTCTCCGGGGAGTAGTAGTAACAGGTAGCGACGAACTACCAACGCCGATCGCACTGTTAGATGAACCGTCAGGCGAGAAACTCGGCTCAACCGCCTCGTATGCCGTTTCAAGATATCGATCTTCGGTATCTCGGCATTCCTTGTATCTCGGCTTCATACTCGATTGGTTAAGAACGGAAGTACGCCCTCCGGGATACTGGACACGATAAGAGGTGTCTCCTACAGTCTCTGTGACTTCACCAGGGTGCTCGTAATCTCCCCCGCTACCTCTTCGAGTGTAAACCTTCTGTCCTATATCGCAGTTTCTAGTGATGCCTTTCCTCCCCGCATAACGCTTGGAAAGACTCCGCGCCTTCACCTCTATCACTTCACCTCGGGTGGACAAGTACGATCTCATCTCTCTTTCTAGCAATCGGCTAGCTGGTGTCTTCCCGGTAGACTCATTGAATGTGCTGCGGATATCGTACAAAGCTTTCTGTAGCCTACGCTCAAACGAAACCTGTGGACAAGACAACTTCATCTTAGCCAGTCTAGACTTCAAGGTTCGATGCATCCTTTCAACAGTGCCATTGGCCTGAGGATAATAAACCGACGAGAAGTGGTGAGAAACTCCGCAAGTTCTCAAAAATCCTTCGAATTCCGTGCTCCTAAAAGTTGCCCCGTTATCAGAGATAACTCTCTCGGGCATTCCGAACAACGCAAAGATCCTTCTCAGCTCCATAACAACCTGGCGGGAGCTACCATTTGGTATCTGGACCGCAAAAGGATACCTCGAAAACAAATCAATAACTGTCAGAAGCACATTCCCTTCGGTGGACTCACTAGGGCCAGTCAGATCAATAGCAACGGCCTTCCACGACTCCTCCTCCTTGTCAGCTACAGGGACCGGTCGAGACTTATCGGGAAACCCATCTCGTGAACAAGCATCACATCGATCACAATACTCCTTGATGTCGTGAGCTAGCCCAGGCCAGTATACAATGGATCTAAGGGCGGCTTTCATTTTACTGATGCCAATGTGGCCCTGATGATACTCAACAAGCAGCTTATGACGAAGACTACTAGGCACGACCAAAGTATCTCCTTTGAAGATAAGAAATCTATCACCTATCCATTTGACAGACAGGCTGTCACGAAGTGCTGAAAAGTTTCCGAGTTCTTTCAAGTCGATCCCTCTCCACTGTTTGGAGATAGCCTTAGCTACCCGACATAACTCCGGATCCATCACTGACTTCTCAGCGACCTCTGAAAACTGTATCGGGATGACATCACTGATAAAACAGAGCGTTACTTCTTCTCTCTCGCCTTCCGTTGCCTCTGTGGAACTAACTGGATTTCGAGACAAAGCGTCGGCCAGCACGTTATCCTTTACTTTAATGTGCTCGAAGGAAAACAGGATTGCATGTTTATGATCCATCTCCTTAACCGCATAGACAGAGAGTCGACAGGTTTCTCGAAAAGACTCAATAGTGGCAAGTGGTCGGTTTGAACCTTGAAAGTACGTCCAATGAGAAAATTCCTAAACCTGTTAAGCGCAAACAAGACCCCAAGGCATTCCTTTTCGACTTGCGAATATCTCTTTTCTGTGTCTGTAAGGCTACGCGAGGCAAACATGACTGTCTTCCCTTTCTGCAACAAGACTCCTCCCAAACCATGTCCGGATGCGTCACTTTGTACAATAACCTCCTCATCAGGTCGAAAAAATCTACGTACATGTATATCCTTCACCGCTGCCTTTAATCTACCGAAAGCTATTTCATCCGTTTCCCGCCAGCTCCATGTTTCCTGAGACAAAGATTGCCATAACGGCTGTAGTAGAGTACTACAATGTGGAACGTTTGAGTGACATACGTAGGCTGCTAGGCCTAGAAAGGAACGCAACGAAGCGGCACTCTCAGGGGCAGGCGTGTCCAGCAGATCATCAATTAGCTTCCTCGAAACCATAACCCCCGACTGAGACCATGAATATCCGATAAATTCAACTGAAGATTGGTGGAAAGAACACTTAGCCTGATTTAGTTTGACGCCCATATCATCGATCCTAGTGAGAACTTTGTCGAGCATAGCTTCAGATTCATGCTTCGATTCGGCGAAAATAAGTACATCATCCAGATAACACACTGCATTCGGTATGTCTGACAAAACGTCCGACATGAACCTCTGGAAGATTTCGGGTGATGACGAGAGACCAAACGGCAGTTTGTTAAAACGAAAACGACCAAACGGAGTAGAGAATGTGAGAACCTCACGACTGTTCTTGGCGACCGGTATTTGCCAAAATCCGTTCCGACAATCAAGTTTAGAGAAAAAGGAAGCCTTCTGAACACGACTCATCAGCTCTTCAACCGTAGGCATCTGCAGCTCAGGCCTTTTCACATGTTTGTTGACGTACCTGAAATCGACACAAAGTCTCACGTCACCTGACTTCTTGTAGCCTACTACAATAGGTGAACACCAGTCGCTTGGTTCCTCAACCTCCTCAATGACACCTTCCCGCACCATCTTCTGCAATTCAGCCTGCACGGGCTCGCGTAGAGCAATAGGAAGTCTACGAGCAGGAAAAGATCGTGGCACAGCGTCATCTTTCAGAACGACCTGGCAAGCTCTAGACATAGGAACACAACTTGGACCCTCGAAAACGGAAGATACCACCATGACCTCGTTTTCAGTACGGATAATACCCAGACCCTGGCATAAAGCGAAACTCAGCAATGCTGGACCGTCCTCTTCACAAACATAAAACTCAGATGACATGCTCTTAGTCTTGTAGGTGACCTTCAAATGAACGGTACCTAAGCAATTCAACTGCTTTTTGCCGTAAGCCTTCAAGCTTTTGGAAACCGGGGTAAGAGTATAACCACGTGAGAGATCCTTCGAACTAATAACGTTAACGAAAGCACCTGTGTCTACCAACGCCTGAATTGGAGTCCCATCAATTGCAACTTCGCGAACCATATCGTAACCGCTGTTGGATACATGGAAAATATCGACCTCCTCGGCATAACTTTCAACATGAGAAACCGAACGTTCGGTACAACATTTGGCATAGTGGCCTTTCCGATTACATTTTGAACACATTCTGCTTCGGGCAGCACAGTTGGGACTGTTGGCTAAATGCTCTGATGAACCACAACGGTAACAGGCCCGATTGGCACCTGACTGGTCCTTAACTTTTTCCTTATTTGCCTTAGTCTCCTCCGATTTACCGTGACTTTTGGACGCGTTATGTTTTGGGTTTCTATTGGACTCAACGGCATGAACATCAGCCTTAACAGGAAAATCAACCTTTGTCCGATCAGCGCGAGCAGTTTCCCAGGCTTCCGCCTTACGTAAGGCTAACTCAAAATCCAAAGTACTAGGATCCTCTGCCAAAAGCCTTTCTCCTAACCTGGAGTCCCGCACCCCAATAACAAAAACATCCCTGAGCAAACTAGCTTTATCACTAGTATATTCACAGTCCTGTACCATTCTCCGGAGTCTACACGCAAACTGTCCGGCGCTCTCACCTTCGCTCTGCGAGGTATGGATAAATTCTCTTCTACGGATGAGCAACGAGGAGCTAATTTTAAAATAGCTATCCATACGATCAACAATTTCAGTATAAGTATTCTTGGGTTCCGGTAACCCATCTAAGATGCTAAGTCCGTCTCTCCCCACACACATTTCAAGCAACGCCGGCTTGTCCTTATCGTCTACAGAATTGATAGAACAGAAATTACCAAATAACCTTTTGAAGAAACGTAAGTCCTCCGCGCTGGGATTAGCAGGCAAATCCGGCTGTCTAACAACTTTAGCCATTTTCACTAAGAGTATAAAGAGTCACTGGGTATTTTATTCTGACACCATAAATGTGCCGGTCTTACCACCGGTAATAACTAACAAGTATGATACATGCGTTTAATGGAGAATACGCTTTTTTAGCATTGCGAAAACATAGTTGATTTTATTTCGGGAAATTCACAAGCTCAAACAAACATGGAAGAGTACAAGTAAATAGACACATTCAAACACATGAGACATAGTTATGTAATTAAATCAGAATGGCTTTAATAGCCATCGGCACAATGGCTACCAGAATGATTTTCTTGAGCGATGAGAAACTCGTCAAATGTAATTTTTTTGAAAACATCATCTCCTTTCCCATCTGAAGTGAAATACTTAGTAAATACAGTAGGAAATTGACATTATCTTCCATCGTGTACAGATTAAGCATGTCATAATTGCCTGCGAATTAAAGCCAGATCGGTACAGACCGGCTTTCTTGAGAGGTAGATTAAATTTTATGAATACCGGTAGTTCTTCACCATTTGGTCCATTAATATCAAGCATAGTTCCCTATTTCATTTTCCTTATGGAATCATTGCAGGTGAGACGCTGTAGGTCGATTCTAGCAAGTTCACTACCTATGCTGCAGTTTCGCATGCATATTATTTTTTTCTTCAAAGTTCATTACAGATTTATTATTCGTACAGTTTATTTTGTGTTTAATTAACTGAAATTACTAGTGGATGATCTTCATTTTAATTAGTACCAGGGTCGTAAGCTTACCTCTTGTTGTGATTTAAGATTCTTGACGAGACAGTCTTAAGATAAAAGCCTACGAGCCTGCTATCTACAATTCCACTTTAAATCAGTTATTTCGAAGTATGTATATCGTACTCGGTCAGACAGATCGACCGAGTCTGAAGTCCCAATCTGAGCACATGTATTCATCAATAATAAAGCACGTGCTGTAGCTGATTCGACTAACTTTTGTTCAGCAACCACTTGCAGTGAGATACTAGCATCTCAAACATATTGCAATGTCACTTTCAAGTAGCAATGAACAGGAAGAGGCTATAAATCAAAAGAAAGCAGATGAAATAGTTTTTATAACCAACCGACGCGAGCCGATTCGAACTTTTCTCGAAACGCAATATTTAATCGAATCGGCAGCCGATTCGCTAATCTCGAAGCTTCGCAGGTCCCTACCTTTTATGACAAAGCTTTCCTTAATAAGACAGTGTATTAATTTTGCACAAGAACCAATTTGACATCCGAATTTTTCAATCATTTGGAAAGTGAACTTACAGAAGCTCATGAACCATGGTTTTGAGAACAAACTTTCGATACGCTTTCATTATCTATAAGTTGACATACATGTACATCAATTCTAGTAATAGCATTAGTCCTATTTTACCCTGATATTTTTGAATGCGGAGCACATTTGCTTAACTTATAAATAGCTATTCTGGGTCTTGTAGACATGCAGCTGCACGCATTTCATGATGTGTCGTATGATCTATAAACATCATGTTCCTAGTAGGCTGCACTTTGGTAAAATGCTTCGAATACAAATATGACAGGAATTCGATACTGGCGCAAATATGACGAGAAAGACTTCCAGTAAGGATGCCGGAAAAGGAGCGGTTGAAAAAATTAAGTCGCTTGTCTAAAACTGTGTCGAGCTTTGGTCTGTACATCAGGACGAGTAGATGGTCACACATGCGATGTACTGGTCATGCAACTACCGATTTATTAAGTTTGCAACTTCAACTGTTGGTTGAAGTCAAGTCTTTCCAAAGTTTACTGTGAATTGAGTTGATCCACTTGCTCCGCACAACGTTTAAGCGATAAATCGTTACAGTTCAAACAAAAAACAATTCATGTTTTAGGGATAAAAAGTTTATCTGATACCTATTGCTTTAAAGTGATTTTGGTACTTCTCTACGCCTGATTTACGTGCTTTTTTGGTTGGATTTAATTTCATCATTGCTTAATACATTAATCATACGATTGGGAACCGGAACCACATATTTGAACATCTGATTTTTCTGTTTTTAGAAATATGTTCATATTTCCTAATCTTGCATTAATATTGAGTGTACAGAAATTCTTGAATTTCCATGTGTCCTTGGATTAAATCGTGGTGTCGTGATATTCCTTTATCCCACATTCAAGTTTGCCGACATATTGCAGTTTTATTATGTTAGTGAACGTGCATTTTAAAACGCAAGAATCGCAGGTAAAAAAGTAAATGAAATTTTGCATCAGGTCGCCAAAAATACTTGAGATTACGATTTACGAAACCGGACACTATATACTACGATACAAACCAATTTAACAAATATATGACCCACATTGCTGTAGCCTATTGATCCAAAAATCTATATGAATGTTACAGTGATGAATATATCTACTTGGACATTCCTGACTGTGATAAATGCAGTATAAGAAGTAAAAACGAGTTTATTTCAATACTCCTTTTATTTAGGTTTATCTGACGATCAATAATTCCTGACCAACAGGAGGAAGGGGATATGAAACCATCGCATATCTACCAGGAACATCCTAAAGCTGACAACTCTTTACAAAATGATATTCTGATTATCAAGAAGATTCTTTGTGTCATGTGAAAACAGAACTGTTGCAAGGACGACTTTGGTAACAAATAACATTCTTATTTAGAAATATCCAAACCAATAACACAGAAAGCTCCATTCTAAATGACTGCAACAAATGAAGTTTGTATAGTAATGCCAATGACAAAGTAGCACTTCAATCGTGATCAACAGTTCAAAATATGGCAGAAAAATATGGGTATGGCATCTATTAGACATTTTATATCATTAAAAGGAGCATTGTGCCTATTTTGACAAGAGGGAATCAATCTTCCATTCATCAATCTTATTTCTACTGACTGACTTTGCACGATCCCAAGTGATAAATCCACCTAGATTGTAAAAAATGGTTCATCATTACCTGATGACGACACACCGCTTGTAACGCAGGCATGGAAGACATTGCTTCAATGGACGCATACCCGATAAGTAGTAGTGATAAGTAGTAAGACCATTACAAAGGAAAATTATATCTTATAGATCATTTTCTTCTTTATATTGCATTCCCATAACACACAGCAGTTTTATAGCATGCAGCCTATCGACTTTACAACGTTGAAGATTTCTCAGCTCAAACTATTGTTTATTGGTTCTATTTCCTACTATTTCAATACATTTCAGTATTTATTACATCTCACTGGTATTAAAATCTTTCCATTATTAAATCGAACTCGTTAGGCCTCCTCGTAAATGTATAGTCAATATCGCATGTGCACGCACAGACAGAGAGTAAATGGAAAATGAAATTAATATATGGAATTGTGATTAGTTGATTCCTTTGTGCAATTTACACAACATACGATGACTTTGACTTCAATATCTTGGTTATCATAAAATTATATTCAAATTCGTCCTCGTGTGCTATAAGACTGCTGTCCCATATCCCAGCAATCTTTCCGCCAGACATTGTGCAACATCATCAGCTAACGACAAGATCACTTTTCGTCCACTATTCTGGAAGAATTTGTCGCATTGAGTTTGTTATGCGGACAATGGAAGACTGATTGAAGATCACATGTCAAAATAGACACCATGCCCTACAACTGATTGGAAAGAAAAGATAACAAATCTGAAATAGGTCAGTTTCACAAGCAAATAAAAACTATTATTTACATTGCAAGTCGTATTGGTCTGTTACAATTCAATTCTTTTTACAACACATTTGATTGACAGCCAGACCATGTCAATGCATGTTTCAACTTCCAATCAATCAAATGAAAACCATTTGACGACTAAGAGATCATAAATCGACAGAACACCTTCAGTTCAAATCGAAAAACATCAGCAATCTGTTAATTCAAGGAAACCATCTACAAAATGAGAAATGAGAGTGTTAAGAATTCACATTGTGAAATATCAAGTTCAGTTGATGATTGCTTCCCATCGAATAACTTTCCCTTTCTGCAAACTTTGACCAGGTCGCATCGTTGCGAAAAATTTATCGATTGACTTTTCAACCATTTCTCGAACTGAAATAAGATAATGTTTGATTGACGCAATTTATAAAAGAAATTTTTTGACAAGTTATTTGTCACTTGTCAGTATATATCGTTAGCAATTTATTAATACAAAGCCTATCCGCGATCTATGTGATCTCTTTCGGACCAGATAATTTGGTTTGTGAATTTATATTTATGCTATGGAGTCCTCGCATGGTCGTAGCACACTTGGAATGACACATTTCTAACCATGTCGCCACGTCCTA
Source organism: Prostheceraeus crozeri (assembly GCA_907163375.1). Classification (NCBI taxonomy): domain Eukaryota; kingdom Metazoa; phylum Platyhelminthes; order Polycladida; family Euryleptidae; genus Prostheceraeus; species Prostheceraeus crozeri. The sequence continues at coordinate 241,443 of CAJQUW010009130.1, read as the reverse complement.
ATCCCAGATGGGGAGTTGTGACAGAAAAGTTTTGTTTTATTTCTATCCCACCGTAAATTTCATCAATTTCTTCAGTAGATGTAAACAAGGAACATGTATTTCATTTTATGATAGAAAAGGAATAGAGATCAATCTCGGCTTATCTCGAATGCCCACACTACAGCAGCAACTGGTCTTCGGAGAAGATTTACATACTATGTTCAACACTTTAAATAGGCACGGCTAAAAATTCGAAGAATCCAGAAGGCGGAAGAATACAAACTTTAACAAATTCGATTATTCAAAGTATAGTGCGTATAAATACAAATTAATGCCTATGGCATAGAGATCCATACCCTAGTGCGAAGTAGGATGCATAAAACAGTACTTACAAAAAGGCCAGTTGACCCAACTTTCAAAAAGAAGGGAAAATATATAAAAAATACAAATCAATTATACAGTGTTTCCGGATAATTCGTCACCCTTCCAGATATACAAAAAATGGCGAATCAAGCATATTGGCGAATTAACAGCATAAGTATATTTCCGTAATCATTATCTCCAAAACTCGTGTATTTGTGTATCATGTATTCGCAACTGATTACCATTAATCAAAGCAAATTATTTCTACACCTAAAGTCTGTTGACGGTTAAACGACCCTGTCTATTGACGGGTAAACGAGCCTTCCTGTCAATACTAGGCAAAGATCAAGACGGGTCTGGCCAGACACGATCTGTGCAGTCTATACTTTCATTACCTCCACACAAAATCTTCATGAATTATTGAATTTAATTATCAAAAGCAATGTCTGAAATATTACTTTGCGTTTCTATTGGAGAAAGCATCAGCAAATTGCTTCAATTAATTCAAGTTTTTATACCACAATGTTTACTACAATCATTGCAGTAACAGTTGATCTTTGTGTGTTCCAAGAAAATGTTTTGCTATTAAGGTTGGATCTCTCTACCTGTCTCTTCTACCAAAACTCTTTACAGAATCCCGCTAACGCGGAAAATTTCGTAATTGCGCCAAAATGGGAATGTATGCGATTCTCAGGTTTCTTGACGAAATAAGCGTGGCGATTAGTATGAAGTTTTGCGATTTGGGGATGGAAAAAGTGACGAATTACGAATTAAAGGTTTCGAATTATATCTAAGTTTTCAATGTGCAACATATGAAACTTATTCGGGGAATAGGAAATGTGGCGAATTATCCGGAAGACACTGCATTTTATATCTATAAACTAAAATTGAGAGATCGGCATGAAGTATTACGTAAAGGTAGTCAAAATGATAAATGAAAAAAACCACGAAACTGAAGAGATCTAAAATCAGATCGCTTTGCACGAAGTCATCAGGGAAGACCCATGTGGCTGCATAAAGCACGGTTTCGACTCCAAGCCTTCAACCTGCACCACATGGCGGGGCCAGGCCGACCAAATCGAATGAACGATAAGATAGGTCTCTCCAAACATGAGGAAGCACAGCTAAAAAATTAATTGCAAATTAAATTTGGATACACGACAACATGAGGATAACAGCGTTTAGCCAAACATTCCTATGATGGAAGGAATTTGGAGAGGCGAAAGACAAACAAACTTGCAAACAAAAAACTTATTTCTCGAGAAGGATTTGATGCAGGAATTCAAAGGTGGATTAACTTTATAACCTCTGTCCACATGAAAACCATATGATAAAGCATCATGGTGTTTGATATCATGAAAATTTACAATGCGGATTGATAGCTAGTTACCATCAAGTCTCGAGTAACTGGGACTTCCTTCAACAATGGCCGGGTAAGGACCTAGGGCAGATGGGTCGGGTCAGACCTTAATTGAACGGGTCGAAAACTCTTCTGTTCCAGCTAACTTTCTCACGCATGCATAAGTTCGCGTGCTTGATGCCTTTATGTAAGTTCTTTTTATGAGCATAGCATCTATGATGAGGCCTGTAGAACAAAATACTGATTATTCATCAGAATATAAACTGATACATCCGCTTATTCAAATACGCATTATAAGAGAAAACTTTCTACTTTCAGTTATGATGAGAATAATAACCACATGCATAATTAAAAACCTGTGGATAAATACCATTCATGATAAATTACTTACCAGTTTCAACATCTTGATTTGAAAATTTTGTACAACATAAATTCGTTATTGCTTTTGCATTTTCTTTGAATGTATCCTGTAAAGTCAAAAAAGTTGAGACAGTCATCAAAGCATGAGGAATTTGGAGAAAAGAGAAATTCTAAATTGATGCTTTCAAGACATTGAAGAATACAAATTGTGTCTGAGTCTAAAGTATCGCTAACCATCATTTCTAGTCATCCTGTCTACATTTGAAATATGCAGACAGTCATCCAAGTATGCAATGGCGGAAGTAGACAAACCTTTATACTAAGGGTGTCCCTCAGCAGATGATGAAAGAATAGAAAAGTGAAAGTGTGGGAGTGATAAAATAGAAGAATAACTGAGAAATTAAAAGTATATAGAAGGATTTATGCCTGACAACTATACAATTAATGTGCTAAACCAAGATAACATAACATAAAACATATTGAAGATTATTGACAGTACTTTCTAATATTTCAACATTGTCAGTAGATTGAAATAGCTACAAAGGAATCCTAATCCACAACCTTGTTGTCAAGGGAGATTTCCTGGCATGCTAAGAACGACAAGGAATAGTAACAATGTACCATAATGAACATGCTAATATAAGGAATAGTAACATAGCAGACATGGATTTCCGTAGAAATTGCTACATTGTTTACTCGCATGGCGTGTCGCGCGGACCTTTATGAAGGCCTGTTTAAACTTACAACATGAGCTGAATACGGTATTTTCGCGAATATAACCCGCGGTTTGTATGACTTCCCTACTATCCAAAGTGCGGATACTATTCGCTGGCGGGTTATGAGAATAACTTTTGTAGTTTGTGATTTAAGGTTCGATTTGTAGTGATGAAATACAGACACTTTGTGCATTAATGAAGAGGTGGAAATGAAAGGGAAAAAGTACGGCGGTGACGACGAACTCGAGACGCAAGCTTTACAAGGAGTAGGACAAGAACCTCATGTTATCCGTGTTAAAAATGAAATTTGTTATGTTGATTATCTAACTATCTAGCAAATACAACTAGATCAAGTGTTGAAAAATCATTATCATTGAGAGCCATTGTTTGATATTCTTGAGGGTCTAGGAAGCATATATAGCACTAGATCGACTTACTAGGGCATGCATGATTTCAACGAAAACGCAAAAGAATTCCCTATAACTAGGTTTTATCAATCAAACAGGCCACAACTATTATACGGCATTCTCAATTCTAACGCAAAATTTTGATTATGTTTATCTTTTCTACGACTTATCGGTCGGATATCTGTTGATTCCTGATCCTATGAAAGGCGCTTTACATTAAAAACCATCGATAGACGACAATGTCAAAGCAATATCTCTTTCACTCTGCAGACATGAATAATGAAGAATGAATGTGTCAAAGAAAGCGCTGAATCTACTTGTTCTCAGTTCCCTGTAAATCAAATAAATGATAAAAATCCCGAACTTTTTGATTATCTATTGAGAATCTAAAATAAACAACATTAACTATACCTTCTTTGCACAGCGGATACTTCTTGTACAAATAATAATATTCAATCTAACGTTGTGAATATTGTTAAACACGGTGAAAATTGATGAGGAATCATTATTGATGGCAAAAAATTATAATTGCAACTTGAAATGCCATTTTTAATCAGCATACTGGTGTAGTTTTGCATAGATGAAAGGAATGTAAGCATATCTTCATTTTTTATCTTCATCATGTTATTTAACTACATTCTTCAACAATATTTCGCATATAAGACTGCCTCCTCAGGTAAGAAAAAGAAGTGATGTCCTGATAAGACAGTTTCATCTGAAAAGTATTATTAAATGATTATCTATAGATCATAAGACAGCAGATCGGATAAACCCGTAAAGAAGGTGTTAAACAGCGACAGTGCATGTGGTACCCGAGTCGGAAGTGTTGTGGTATTACGTTGAACAATAGAACACTTCTTATTCGCTGTATAGTGCGAACTGTTCATTCCTCCTTACATTTTGATATTGACATGCATTGTTGGTGTCGGTCTCATTTGCGTTCTATTGAATAAAAGCTTGTGTGATATCAAGCGTTCTCTCTCAAGACAGGAAGCAACTCTATTCAGAGCATGAGGTGGGTACTTGTGAGATGCAGCGATGTTAAGGAAAACTTGAGCAGAGCTACTAATGTCGTTTGCCGAGCATGCCTATCCTGACACAGGGTTGCCAAACTCGTCCAGAAAAAAATCCGGACGCTCTAATGTTATATCATCAGAGTAAATATAAACATTAATTGCCTTCTATACTTAACTGTGAATGGAAAATAATCATTATGCGTAAGATTGTCATCAATATCATGCGTATCTCTTTTCCTCGTCATTCATAAGTGACCAGTGATTTTGAATGAAAAATCGCAGCTTTTATGAACCCGCAATATATTCAATTAACAAATACATCAATAAATCTCAGAAGCCTTGAGAATATTTCACAAATCCTTTTAACAAATATAGGCAGTACAAAGCCTAAATATATAACGCGTCTATGATTTCGTTAAATGATTGAATCAACAAATCTATAAAAATATACATTAGTGCGCCTATGATTGTGTCATGAATCAACAAATCTATAAAGAATACAACGTTACATCTGTGATTGCGTTACCAGAAAAAAGTCTATATAATAATACATCACTGATAGACAAATGATCACTATCAATAAAAACACGTCAAGTATAAACAATCTAGCTCACTGATATCTGTCCATAAAAACAATCCGATAAAAAATTCTTCTTTGGCAAAAACAATTCTTTAAATAGTCTAAAAATTTACGTTCATGATTCTTCATCATCACTAGCACTATCGTGCTCATATGATTGGAAGTATCGCCGGGATGAGCTTCGAGCTAAGTCGATGAGGGACTGAGTTACTGAAAAATCTTGTAATCCATCGATATTTTCTAGATCGCACTCGCCGGATACCGTTCAGAGTTTCGGGTTGGAGACGATTTCTCTTCTTTGTGACTACAGCTGCATTTACACTAAATCCTCTTTCCTCAGCAGCATTGTGTGGCTGAATACAAAGCAATGCCTGCACAAGAACTTTGATCAGCGGATATTTGTGCTTTTCGAATATCTTGCTCCAATAAGCATCTAGCCGTTCTTCTTTGAGTGGCTGAATATCATTGTTGATTGCCAGCTGTTTCCATTCCTCGATCAATGGTTGCATGTCATCAACTTTTATTGTGGGAATGCGACCTGCAAGAAACGTCAAGTTTTTCAATTTTGTTGTCTTGTCCTTATCCGACTGAAACGTGCGGTTTTGTGGACACAGCAATGTCAACTTTCGCCACTAACGCATGTGTTCTTTTTGATCAAGTTTGAGATTGCTCATGGTTGCGTGGAAAGCCTCCAAATAAAAAGCCTTCGCTTTGAGTTTGAAATGGGTCATTTCGGCAGACTGCAAATTTTTCAGACATAAACGTTCGGTTCGGTGGCCAATGTCAACGTCTGATGAGTGATTTTCAGAGGCCGTGCTTGATGTTGAAATCTTCGACACGACGATGTCTTCACAGACAGAAGGCAGCAAAAATCGTCCGCCTAGAGAAGCCATCATACCACAAATTCTATACACATACTCCGGCCCAATGGGATCGTCTCTCTGTAAAAATAATTGCATTTGTTGAAATAGGGGAAGTGCTTCCGATAGAAAAAGGAGGTAGATGTCTGTCTTCTTTGATGCAAATGCGCTGCGAAGTCGCTCATACCGATCATTCTTTGCCAAATCTGCCAATCCTTTTTTGGGCAAATAGTAGACGAAATAGGTTCGAAGCGCATCAAGGAGCGTGAGAACTCGATTCACAAAATGAAGTAATGTCAAAAACCTCGTCCCACTATGATCAATTAGTTTCAAGTTCGGTAAATCCAGCTCGTCTCGCAGAGCAGCGAATTATTCGGATCTGAGAGCTTGCCCTTGAAGAAATACTTCATGTCGAGTGCAAATTGAAGCACATTGAATTTCAGTTTGCCCATAGCTTTTTCCACGCAGTTGTGCAATGTATGTAGCTTGCAAGAACCAAAGTCTATAACATCCGGATTAGAAGATGTGAGCAGTTTTATGAAGGGTGTCATAACATGCGGCCCGTCGCGGTTGATGGCAAGTACGCTTTTGGCTCAGATGTTCACGGTTTTCAGAAAATTCATTACTTCAGCATGAATTATCTCAGTACTACAAAGTTTGGGTGGCGCTCGGTTTCCTGCAAGAGCCTCAATCACATCTTTCCGGTCTATTTTCATGTAGATCGAGGTCAGGAATTCTACACGGATTCTTTGCTATTGGAGCACCAGAAAATAGCAGTCAAATCGAGCTGCTTGTACCCAGATGAATTGTTCGTCTCATCTAGGCAAAGTGTGAACAAACATGCAAATCCGAGCTTCATTGTTCTGGTCGCGCTGCCTCTGAAGAACAGTTACGGTAAAATGAATTCTTCTATACAATACAATTTGCAAACACATTGACAAGTCAAAATATATTTGTGCAAATCCAAGAAGCGAACTGTTATGACAACAGCATAGTGCATGTATAAAATTACCCAAATTGGACCCTAGTAGTCTGTGAAAAAAGCAGTTTGCAAAAATGATACGGATGAATCAGCTTTAGTCCAAAGCAAGTAGTTGAATGATTTTAAACGGGTAAAGAAATAACTGACGAACATTAGTATGGATTCGATAAAAATCCGGAAATTTGATGGTTTTGACAAAAAATCCGGACTTCAGCAGATTCTGTCAAAAAATCCGGACATCAGCAGATTCTGTCAACAAATCCGGATAATCCGGACGTCCGGATAAAATCCGGACGTATGGCAACCCTGTGACTAACAAGGAACTTCAAATCATTTACTGTGACACGTGTCCACAGAGAGGAAACTCGTCTGGAGCGCTTCAGAAGCTTTCTTGCCTCTGTAGCTCTGGAGGTGTTGAGCCAGCAGCATTTAGGTGTCACTGTCAAGAATAAGATTTGGATAGTGCAACCCTTCAGGTCGTCCAAAGGACCATCTTTGTCAACTTGTAGACGTGTCTTTATTATATAGAAGTATTTTGATAAACTGCCACATGTCTCAATAATTTGATTCTTCTTAACATCTGTCAGCATTGACCTAGGCCGGTGCCTAAGTTATCGGCTGAAATGGCCATCAACAAACAGGGGCTAGCGTCACGAAGAGCCGTTAGCGATAACGGAGCAATTAAAGGAAGCCTCGAGCGTCACGAAGCTTCCGTTTCATAACGGCTCGTTTACTTAAAATAATCCGTGCGTCAGGAAGAAGCGTTAAGCCGCCGTTTGTCGCGCCGTTTAGAAAATCGCTAACGGAGGTGAGGGGCGTCTTTAAGACCTCCGTTAGCGAGATCTTATATCTATTGGCTGCTGATTTACAACGATATCGACAATATTCGACACTATACAATATCGACAAGCAATTGTTCATTCTCAGAGACCATGCATCTGTGGCGGCTGGATTTCGATGATTATTATTTTGAGGAAAGGCGTGTTTATCGTGACAGAATAAATCCCTTGGCAGAATTAGGAGACGTGGAATTTTTTGAGAGATATAGATTTCCAAAGTCCATCGTATACGAACTGTGTGAGGAATATCGATCAATTTTAGAAAGAAAAACACAGCGTTCTCAAAGCCTCTCAGTGGAATTACAGATGTGCATTGCATTGAGATATTTCAGTCATGGCGGATTTTTACCTCAAGTTGCGGATATTCATGGAGTTTCAAATAGATCTGCAAGTCGATCTATACATGATGTTTCACAAGCAATAACAAGGAATCGCAAGAAGTACATTGTTTGGCCATCGGAAGAGGACATGTTAAGGAACGTGATCAATTTTTATAATTACAGTGGCCTTCCGAAGACAATAGGAGCAGTCGATGGTTGTCACATACCAATCAAAAAGCCCTCACTTCCTTTCAATGAATGCACTTTTGTCAACAGAAAGGGATTTGTATCAATCAATTGCCACGTCGTATGTGATTTTGACTTAAAGATCATCGATTTCAGTCCGCGATGGCCTGCAAGCACACACAATTCGTTTATGATGCAGCAATCAAATTGTTGGAATGAACAAGAAAACATGTCTAATTGTTGGATTCTAGGGGATTCGGCATATCCTTTATTGACGTGGTTATTGAAGCCGTTTGATGCCCCCAATTCAACTGCTCAGAATGAGTACAACAAAAGTCACAAAAAGGCTAGAAGTGTAATCGAAAGATGCCATGGTGTTTTAAAATCGCGCTTCCGTTGCCTAACAATTGGCATGAATTTCTCACCGGCAAAGTGCTCCAACATTATTATGGCTTGTGCCTGCTTGCACAATCTCGCAATTGAGTGCAATGTCAACGTTTTAGAACTTGATTATTCAAATGACGTTGATACCTCAGCATTTCATGACTCTACTGGGATCACACAAAATGGATACAATGTTCGTCAAAAAGTAGTCGAGGAAGTATTCAGCACAAATTGATCATCCTTAGGATTCCATACTACATGTTTGAACGTACCTGTGTAGACTACTTATCATAATAATATTTTTCAAAAATCATTTTATTTTTTAAAATCATGTGACTTATGACGTTTTTCATCTGACCTTCGACTGACCATGTCATCCGAATAACTGTCCGTTAGTTTAACGGAACGTCAAGTAAACGGAGCTTTTGTGACCGTTAGAATCCGTTAGAACGGATTTAACGGAGGCTTCGTGACACTAGCCCCAGATGTTGTTCATTCTAGTCTCACTAACTTAAATAAAGCGGATTTCTATGGTTTAAACCACGTTTTTGTCATTTATTAAAAACACTACAAAACCTGCTTTTAAGTAGTGATTTTTGTGCATTTAACTATTCATCTGAATACTTTGCGTATCTCCGTGTCGTTCTTCTTTTTTTATAATCGCATCTGAAGTTGCTTTAAATTCTGTAGAGCACCATTTCACAGATATATTGGAATGGCAACGTTTGAAGGAATATCTTCCACAATTTATATCAGGCACGTTTTTCTACTACATGTGCTTGCTGAGCCTGCTCCAGGAGTCGGAGTTCAATCAATTTTGATAGGACTCCGCACCCTGTCATCCATGCTGCATTGATAGAAACATGGATCAAGCTAATTGAATGAACAGTACACGGATAATAGACAAACTCTACCCATGCATGTGATTACACAACCTGTTGCGTAACTTATGAAATTTCATAATTGTCACAACAGATCCTGGTTTTGAAAAATCTTGTCTGCGGCCCTGAACAACATACAACTGTTTTCAAGGGCAGGCACTGAAGTAAAATACCATGACGCTTCGTCCATAGAGATCGTCGGTCATTGATGACAGCATCATAGAGATTATTATTTGCTGCAACTGCATAGGCAACTTTCCGACAATAGTGAAGGTCATTCTTTGTCGTCCTCTCTTCGTCTAGTCTGTCGCCTCGCTTTCAATGATCTCTAAAACTGCACTGTCTGGGCGCCTCTGCCAATGCCGAACTTTTTTCGAACCTTGTCGATTTTTATCTTCTCCAGTATTCTTTCTTCTTTCACTCGTACTCGCCTTCACCTACGCATACACTTTGCGCAGAATCCAGCTGATTTTAGGCATTCGGCGCCAAGCTCACATTGATGCGACATTCACTGATATCCATCACTATTAATCTGAAATATTGTAATTCAACAATTGCAAACCTTCGATAACAGATGTTATAGCTCAGGTTCTGATGTTAGATTAGTGTCTTTGTCATCTTATCGCTGCTTTCATGTTGGTTGTAATCAGATGTTGGCTGTGAAACCGAAATATTGGTCAATAAAAATTCAAATTTTGCAGCTTAGAGCTTTTTCATATTTTTATAATTTTACCCATTTCCTAATCGTTACGTTTGAATAGTTGATAGAATGTGGATCGAATTTGCTTCTGATTAAACTTCCTTTCGTTAAGCGGTACAGCTGAATTGTTTAATCAGTGAGAAACGTATCATCGATTCGTGAGAGACATGATTCAATAACAAATCGTCATTGAATAGGGCAAAATATTCGCATGTTCAGCCATCCTTCAGTTCAAAAAGAGAGTTATTAAGTCCATTTCGATTTTACGCATGATATGCTCAAAATATTTCGCATTGGCCCAAAACCATCTAAACCGGCACTGCTGCTATACAGCAGATATGTGTGAAAGACATGGGAGAAATGAATAAATTAGCATCATCATTCTAATTATTGATCTGAAGTCCTGCCACATTAGGGCTCTGACCGAGACGAGAACGCCCAACGCTATCATATATCGACAATGGATGGCTGGATACACTTCAATTGAGGATGTGTTGAATAAAACTTTGTCCTAAGGGATGTCACATTTCCTTTGAATCGCTTTACTCATCTTTTAAAGTTGCAAGGTTTTTAAGTATTTTATCATGCAAAGTAAATCAATATTGATTGTTGTGCTCTTAAAAGATTTTCAAAAATTTTAGTGACCATTCGAATGCTTATTTTGATATTAAAAACCCAACTTTTCGCTAAGTTAATCCGCATACAAAGTCATTATTGCATATTGATATTTTTACATATAGTGCAGATACACGTTTTTCATTTGACTGAATAAGTGGATGTCTTCATGCCCACCCTGGCAGGAGTCACTGTCTAGAGTGCAAGAAATATGAGTTAAGGATTGTAACTATCATTTGACAACTGAGTCACTGCTTCGGATATGCGGTGAACCAAGCATCCTAATTGGTCTCAAGTTTCGATACTCACCCTATCGAGCTGGGAATGAATGAAAAGGATTTCAGATTCCACCGGAAGATGATTGACCTCATTGAGAAATTCATTCGTCGATCGCTTGAGATAAAACTGCCGACTTAAGTACTTAAATTCACGATGTGATTCCAACCTCTCTTCTACTCCTTGATAGTTCAAAGCTCAAGAGGAGAGAAAACACTTAACATTTACTATCAGACTCTACCTCTCAGATGCATTCGAGTTCGATGGAAAGGAGGTTGGCAGAATAAATTCCTTCTCAGCGGTGATGAGAATCGTCCGATTCCTGCAGTGCGCGTTACCGCTCGACACCTGTAGCCAGTAGAGCAGACGGTGACCTAGATTCACGTGTTCATGAGTACCGCAAAGTAAATAGAATAATTAAATATTGAGTTGCATCCTCAGCTGTAAAATGAGGGCAGACCTGAATAGCTGCCATTAAGCGATTTGCCAGTAGAGTGTGTTAAAGTGATATTTATGAATGCCCGTCGAAATTTCACTAACTAACTAATTGCAAATCTCAGGACCGCAAATGTTACATTGTCCGTATGAAATCCATTGCACCCTCGCCACTCCGATGAATATTCTCTCTGAGAGTCAAGGACTCGATATCCTATTATTTTCCAAAATAATGACAGACTAAACTTATTTTCTTTTTGCATGATATTTTATAAAAGATTATAAAAGGTTAAATCAAGTTGCTATTTTAAATTCAAATAATTACCTTCATTCTATGACATCTTCAATCAATGTGACCAAATTGCCTATGGCATCATTCTAATGCACGCCCTCACACAGGGATCGCAATTCACTAAGGAATATCGGGAGAAAACTGGGGTTTGAATGCATAAATTTGAAATATTTACATAAAACTAATTTTGTAAAAAAAAACAGAAAAAACGGAAAAAACAGAAAATTGCGTTCCCTGATATGCCCTCATATGTTCTTTCCCAAGAACAATAGATAATATAGCGTAATTCGGCAGAAATAAAGAACAAAATCCGTCAGTATGTGGTCATTGAATGAACAACAAGTAGCGGGCGTAGAATAGAATGCGTCATACTCTACGGTTTGCAATCTCAAGATCGACATGGATAATGGATCACATATAGAATCCATATAATGGACAAGTTAGATGGAGTGCTTTGAAACCAGCATAGAGATCTGGAAGAGTTCTTCGTCACGCGGTCATGAACGATATACACAGGGTTCGTCAAAAATATTATTTGTATTTGCAATTAATAATATTACAATATATAAAAAAATGCAATTTATAAAAAATTGCAATTAATTTTGGACAAGCAATCAATTAGTTTTTGAATTGCATGAGAAACCAAACAATTGATTGCAACTTTGCAACTGTGTAATTATGCCAATCAATTAATTGCAGCTACCATAAAACATGCGATAGACCGCCACCCTGTAATAGAACGCATGAGAACTAGTGGCGATTTCTTCCTAAATTCGCATACGAGATTCTTATTATTTTTAATCTACAGATTGTCACCCAACATCAGCAAAGCGTCAATTCTTATGCTGTAGTTCCAATTTTGTGGTAGTTCCAGTCGTTTTACAGGTTACGGAGGAGTAAATATCGTAAAATTTCGTTTATTTATGCGGATCCATGTGATTCCGAGTTTGATTCACTTAATAACGTAATGATCTGTCATTCATTTAATAACTTAAAATGAGATTTGTCATTTTTACGATAATGATTGCTTTTTAGGGCAGACTTCTCCCACACGAGGTAGAAAAATGATATTTTTGGCAGTAACCAGCTTGTCCGATTTCCTTCTAAGTCAATGGAAGCGTCATGACAACGAGATGAATTGTTGTAACTAAACAAACGTGTTTTTCTGCTTACAAAAATGCTTATCACAGATTTTTTTAGGTGCAGCAGCAGAGACAATCATTTGCATGAGAGTTAGTCCAGAGCGGACATAATCCCATCCCAACCATAGTATGCAATGGTAGCAAGCGATAGAGATTGACATAGATATTCGTCTCTCCTTAGCTTGTGTGATTGGTCAAGCGCGCGCATTGCAGAAGTAGATCTTATCAGAGAACCCACGAACTTCTACAGTCAGATTGCAGGCAGCCTTTTCAAGTGAGAAGTACATATCTTTAACTCAATTTTTCTTAGCAATAAGTTCGTCAAATAGAAATATTATTCACACTGCTCGACTGTGTGTTAAATGCTCGTCAGAATTCAGACTTGAATTCGCATTACGTTCAATGGAAAATTGATCGTGTTACACCTCCGGACTAGTTCTAGTCGTGACCATCAGTATTGAGGAAAGACGTCTCTCTAGACCCAAACACGCAGACAAGGAAATTTATCTCTCATGGTGCAGCACAGTTTCAGCAATTTGATTCTTTTTAGGATCTAGCAACATTGACTTAGGCCTCAGCCACACTGAAAGCAAAGCAAACACGATCGTCCCGAGCCAACGTATGTCCTCAAGCTATTAATCGCTCTGGTTTGCTTTACTCGCTGTGCGGCAGTCCACAACTACAGCAATGGTGACTTCGTATTTGATGTAAAACGCTTTGCTCGGAAACGCTCGATATGAAAGGACTTTTGTCGAAAAAATATTGAACCGATTCATGGTAGATCACAATTAGCGCTGATGACGAGATGGAATGACATGTCACAAACTAAAACGAACCAAAATATATCATGCAAGTAAGTAGTATGTATGCCGTTTACGCTTGGCGGAACACTGTTGAATAAGTCATTTGAAATAAAGTTAAGAAATGTTTATTTCAATTCACAACTCAATTCAAATTCATTACTAAATGAAACGCATGTGCCTAAAGGAAATTCTGTGAATATCATTTTTGTAGGCAAAAAAGTTAGCATATTTTTTTATCTACAACAATACATCTCGTCATGACGCTTTCATTGGCTTAAAAAGGAAATCACGCACGCTTGCTACTGCCAGAAATATCGTTTTACTAGCTCGTAAGGGCGAACTATGCCCTAAAAAACAATAATTATCATAAAAATGACAAATCTCTCTATTAAGGGGTATTATAGGAATGATAGATCATTTCGCTATTAAGTGTACCAAACTCAGAATTGCATCGATCTGCATAAACAAATGGAATTTTGCGATGCTTGCCGCTCCTTAACTTGCGAAACGACAGGAACTACACCCAAAGAATTGCCGTTTCGCTGATGTTGGGTAAGAATCCACAAATTAAAAAGAAGCTCTAGCTCGAATTAAGAAAGTACGTACTCAACAGTAGCTCTCTGACTATAAGGTTAGAACTTTTACTACCGAGGCCTGATCATCACGGTCACGATTGTTCTCTATTGTGAATAGCACTTGGTGAATAAGCAGCAGTGCCCGTGATGACAAGGTTTTGCTTATTAAATCGTTGTACAACTTCTCTCCAATTAACGGCATATTTTCAATCTGGAGAACTTCTATTGAGTCTCCAAAGCGGTAGCATAGCGTTGCGCAGGAGATTGTCAGACTTTTCACTTGGTAGTTATACTTAAATACATTTTGGTAGAGAAAAGTTGCTTTGCTCAGATCCAAGACCATGACGGTCACTATGCTGTTATTTTGATCTGATTGTACGTTTTGAAAGAACAAAAACACGCATCGAATGTTTGAAATAAATGAAAAATCATCGACGCAAAATAATCAACAGATGGAATGGGGATCATAACTTTGATGCACTGATAGTAGTGAGTGAAATGCATTCAAGAACGCGGATCATATGTGGCGTATGTCAGCTACGCAAAAATTTAATCTGGGGAGACATTGTCAATTGGATGAAATGTGGATCATATTTAGGGATCATCAGTGAGCCTGCAATTCCTGACAAAATCCTTCACTTATGAATTAATAGATCAATGGTCAACAAACATGGGATGGAAGTAAAACTGATGTACTAGGGAGCCTGTACTACAGAATCTGCAAGTTCTCACGACTGTAAATTTTGTCATAAAACATAAAGTTATCACAGAAGATGCCTCTGAACAACTAAGGTATTCCTTGAGTGAAATTCCATATTATAAGAACCTATGGGACATTAAAAAATGTGCGGTTTTATCAAGGGACAAATGCGTACTACCAAGAGAAACAAGAATAGTTAATCGTATCAATGCGATCTCTAGAATTCTTAATATGAGAATCGAAAAAAGAATCTATAGCAAGAGACGGTAAACAGATACTAATAGTAAGCTCATATAACAGAGGAATTACAGAATGATGCAATGGGTCTAAGCATAACTTTCCCAGAAGGAAAATTAGCTAAAGACTTAATGGGAATTTAAAACGATTCATCGAATTTGTGCATCATTCACGGAATCGAGGTTTTGTGCATGATATGAAAAATGATACAAGGTTAAGTAAAAGACAACAATATGGACAGAGGTATTCATTAATACTCTCAATGCATCCAAATCAAGTACAAGTACAGGATGAAATAAAAATAAATAAATAAATGAACCTTGTTTACACTTGGAAACACATTAGGCACGGAGCCTCTCTTCCATGTGGCCAAGTCGTTTTTTACCCCACCCTCATTATTTTTGTGCTGAGTGTTAAGCAAGAATGCAGAGTGCACCTATTTCATAAAAAAATTATTTATTTTTGTTCATCATTTGATTACCATGGACATATTGCCTCTCCAGGGTTGACATGACACGGAGGCTTTGTAAAGTACTATTGTTCCTTCTGCATTGCTAATCACTCAATATAATCACTCAATTCCGTGGCAATTTCTTGAAAACTGCAATAATTGTTTTCCTCATACTTGTTACTGGGTCTCAACTCGAGGTCATTTTATAAAATCTAAACTGCATACACATTAGGAACTTAATTAATACTTGAGTTGCTACTCTACCTGATATACATGTACTTACTCTATGCACCTTATATTGAACATATTACATTGAGTGCCATTCTAAAAAACTTTGCTTGTCAAGCTAACCCAAATCGGTATAATGTATCCATAATTTCATTTTGAAAGGTCATTACTCAACTTCAGCATCTTAACCTAGAATATTATATTCAGCAATCAATAGTGTTGCATGGAAGGTTGCTACTCATAATATTATTTTTCTTTTATAAATATTGCAGTCAACTTGCGTTTTTGTCTTCAGACAAAGGAGCAGACTTCTTATTAGGAAAATGTCATTGATTATTCATGTCTTAAATGATGGATTGCTTCCTGTAACTCTCAAATCCTGATGATAACTTAGAGTAGACATTTAAATAGTGTTGTTTGTTCTTCATGCAAAAATATCACAATTTTAAATGAAATAAGACAATATGATAGTTAATATCGCAGTTTGTCATCAAACTTTTGCGCGATGCATATAGTGTTGCAGGAGTCGAAAATCATTGCACTCCCATGTGATTGATCAAGAAACGTGCTTCCTAGCATTAGTTGGAATAAAATGAAGCGATTACTTATCTTTTCACAGTGTTACCGCGTCACGCCTATTTCGTTCACTCTACTCTAAAAATTATTCAAAATCTTGAATCAACTGCGTCGACTTGTTGGCTTTGCACAAAGTCATTAGTAAGGGCGGCATTCTAGAAAGCATCAATTTTCTTTCGTAGAGATTTTGATAATAGAAGGAAAAGCTTCGCGCAGAACAATTGCAATTGACGATATCATCAATCCTAAGTTGTGATGATAAAAATCAAATATCAATTTCAGATAGAGAGAGAGAATGGTACGAAGACATAAAACTGCTTCATCGGATCTTAGATGTGATAACTAGGCATCGGAAGAATATCTTGATTTATCCTGAAACATTCAAATTTTTGAGAGTATCTGTAGGATTTTTCGAACAGTCTTATAGCATTGTCTTGGATTGAATGTTTTAAAAAACTCTTATGTACTATTATGCACTTAGTAAAATGAAACCTGTAACCTTCAGAACTATAAAATATTACTCTATTATACGAATATTCAAAAAGCAGAAGTCGTTGTCACTTTTATATTAAGTACTTATGCAGAAGAATTAAAATATAAGCATCATAAGCATTAGTATGGTGTAGAGTAGACGTCAAGCATAGGAGAGCCTGAAATTCTGCATCCCCTATCGATTTGAAATATATTTTACTGTGAAATAGAAATTTATCTATCTAATTACTTCAAACGTAGGATATGATAATATCCTTCCATGGAACTACATCAAATTAAAATTGAAAGTTAACATCAAGTTACTTCACTCCGTTACTGAATCTGTCTCGGGACAAAATATAAATTTTAATCAAAATAGTCAGAGAGAAAATGAGAAGACATGAGAAAATCATTCTGTTCGGTACGTGCAGCTTAATAGTATCGAAGCATGATATTATTCTAGTCCTCAGAACAGATCAATGTGCCTATTTGAATTCATGCTGTTTGAAAAACGCTTCACAAATAATTTAGATCCAATAATTTTGAAAGGTCCGGATGACGGACTCAACAAATATTTACTGCGAGCACGTAAGTAGTAGGTCCACATAACATTCAACCGCATAAATGATAATGATGATCATGTTAATTAGAAGTACAATGATTTGAAAAGTGTACTCAACATTTACACGACACAAAAAAGTTCAACCGGAATCTATCTATCTGTGTGCATCTATTCAAGCCAAAGCGAGAACCGGGCTCGGATCTGGAATATTGGAAAGACGAACGGGCCGAGAACGGCCTTCGTCTCTAGCATGACATTTCCTTTATACTGCGTTGTTGCACAAACACTTTCATTTGTTCGGCTTGAATGTTGTCTGTCATGACAACAAGATAGCCGACGTGTTGTTGTTAGTCACCGACATTTTTCTACCAACAGTGGGCTTCTCAATGCGAAATGAAATGAATTGAATAATGTGAATTCAAATTACTAAAATTAGGTAAATCATGCATGCGTAGATTTGAAAACTGTAAATTATCAACTTATACTGTTGAGAGAAGACTGAAATTTCTTTATGAATGTCTTATCCTCTAAATCTGGGAAGGTCGTCTGTCATGATATGAAAAATGTCGCAGGGCAATGTATAGTTATTAGGTATGAATTTGCGGGCAGCAATGATAGAATTACAAGGGCGCGTAGCGCACGCGGAATTCTATCATTGCTGCCCTGCAAATTCATACCTAATAACGGTATTGTTACATCTCTGTGTTCAAGATCTATGTTCAAGATCGATATTCAAGATGCATCAATATCATACCGTATTTCTATGCATATGGTTGAAGACATTGTTTGATCAAAACATTTCATTCATTTCATAGTAATTGCTCCTGTGAAGTGGACGTGTAAGAATGGCACTGCTGAATTTGACAAACATACCAGGAGAAATGATTTCAGGAGCTTCTGATGAAATGCTAGAGTGGTTATCTGTCGAAAGCGGCGAAAGTTTGTTAGCGAAATATCAAATGAATTTCTGACCATGCTAAACCAAGATGATAATGACATTCCTCCAGACATTGACCAAGAAATAGACGAAAAGTTGAAGGCGTTGGAAGAAGAAGCAATTCCACAATCAACAGAGGCCCAAACACGAAGATATGTAGAAAAATTCCGGCTGTTTTTGGAAAAACAACTTTCTCCTGAATTTGAGAAAACTCCAGATGAAATTCTCAATAACTATTTACGCTATTTTTACTCGTCGTTGAAAAAGGAAGACAACAGCTACTACAGTCCATCGACGCTAGTATGTATTAGAGCATCCATACAGCGATTCCTCTCATCAGCAAACATCAACAGAAATGTCAATATTATAACAGATCCTACGTTTAAGCGGGCGAATAAGACATTGAAAGCAATGGTATCGAAAGCAATGAGCTTCACTGTGAAGAACGAAGAAAAATTTCCCGCAATTGAGAATTCAGACATGATTCTACTCAGAACGTATTTTGATCGGTCGACTCCACAAAGACTTCAACGGGAGGTATGGTTCTCGTTAACCTACTACTTTGGTTTCAGAGGAAGAGAGGTCATGCGAGAAACAAAAAAGGATTTTTTCAGAATTGAGCATGAAGCAGGTGGGAGAAGGGAAATTGTGATAAACATGAACTCAATATACAAAAATACAAAGGCTTCACTGACAGAAAAGGAATTCCAAAACTTCAGGAATACGAAGGTCTACTCTTCTGAAAACCCTTCAACTTGTCCATTGCGCGCATTTGAACTGTATCTTGGTTTGATTCCTGAAGCAGTTGAAGTGCTGTTTCCCCAACCACTGGTAAAGCCAAGGCCAAATTAAATGTGGTACAGCAGCAAGAAAGTTGTCGGCAAAAATGGAATAGGAGATTTTATGAAGACGATCTCAAAAGAAGCAAATTTGTCAAAAGTATATACAAATCAACCACCATATCGGAACTTTTCAGTCAGGGTTTTACAGTTGATCAGATACAATCGGTTTCAGGCCACAAAAACCCTCAAAGTATTCAACGGTACATTCGCAAGAGGAGAGCAGAGGATTTTTCGAAAGTCAGCGATGCCTTAAACCGAGGATTTGGTAGATCATATGAAACTGCTACATCAGCATTATCACAAAGCAGCAGATTCGAATCAATTACTCCTCAATTCAACATCGTATCAGAGACGACAACAACAACAGAAGAAATGACAACTACTACCTTTTCTGCACCAACAAATAAAAAAATGGTTATCGATGCAGATGGCAATTTAAACAAAGTCACTATCACCTTCTCATGAGAAAGCACAATTTATGACAGTGAGTATCGCTTCACATAAATTGCTCATTTTGCATACTTGTAAACTACATGCTTGTTGGCTACCATAGTTTCATATCCAGGTGTTTTGAGAGTTCCATGGTCAAATAAAATTTGCAGGCAGCAATGCAGTTTTTCCTTCGTATGTAAAGCCATTGAAATTTAGCGGGCAGCAATGATAATTTGACATTGCTGCCCGGAAATTCATGTAGATATCTTGAACATAGGATGTAACAATGTATAGTTATTAGGTATGAATTTGCGGGCAGCAATGATAGAATTACAAGGGCGCGTAGCGCACGCGGAATTCTATCATTGCTGCCCTGCAAATTCATACCTAATAACGGTATTGTTACATCTCTGTGTTCAAGATCTATGTTGTTCAAGATTTAGCGGGCAGCAATGATAATTTGACATTGCTGCCCGGAAATTCATGTAGATATCTTGAACATAGGATGTAACATATTTATTATCTTGCCCTTCTGAGAGGGCAAAGATAAAATTTTCATAGAAATATTCGCATAATCACTTTGGTTATTGGAGATATTGCCATAGATTTAGAGGATAAGCTATTCTATGAATACAGCGAGCAAGAAAATCGTAGAAATCCTCGACCGCTTCGCGCCCTCGGGTTTCTACATTTTCTTGCCCTTTTGACTTCATAGAATACCTATTTTCTTTAAACTCGAGTACTCTCGATCCAATTTCTTTGTACCAACCGGCAACCTGTACATGGGAGAAATAGTAAAATCCACAGACATCTCACCAGCACAATGTCTATCATGGTTTCTCACAGGGAGGAACGAATATCATTGATCACGAATTTGTTGCCGGTTGACAGCAACTCTGTTACGAAGGGTATCACCTGATTGACCTATATAAAAGCGATTGCAGCCCTTACAGGCGAGTTTGCCAACGAAATTGGTGGAATCACACGCAATATTATGTTTGATAGTGATGAGATTTAGCATCCTATTAACGTTGCTCACTTCTTCCACATAAGCACAACACCCACCTCTTGGTTGGCCGCATTTTGTGACAACATTAAAGATTTATTCTCTCAATTGTACGCAAGATAAATATAAGCGATTTTGTCTGTCTCAAAGAACTTTAAAATTTACAATCTTTAAACCTATTTAATGACTTCAAAGGTCCGCCTAATGATAAATAATTTTATGGTAGGCTTCAGGATTATTGAAATTGTAAGTATGTGCAAACGGGACTCTTTGCATTAGCCACAAGCTTTGACGGAATTTTATGTTTATCAATTTTTCTTTAAGCGTGTGATTTTATTTTGATGAAAATCAGTTTGTATAAGACAACGCAATTTTCACTGCATTTTATGAGCGTGGTAAACTATCGATAACTAAACGATTTCCTTTGTGGGCAATTTCCGTTCCTTTGCATTTGCATATTTAAAATAATTGTGAATACAAATATCGAAGAATATGCATACATATGCTTATAGGCTTCACAACAAGAAAGCATGCAAACCTAGAAGGGTTAACTTGCGATGGTCTAAAAGTGTAAAAATAGGACAAAGATGTTTTTTAACTTATATTTGTTTGCTCTTTACTATTTTCTTGAACTTTTGCTCCTTTCTCTTAGTGAATTGAAACAAAAGATCAAAGACTACCAAGATTTAAACACTTTCAAAAGAAGCGACGTCATGAATTTCTTTAAGATTTCTGGGATTCGATTGATAGCAGTCGAATTTTCAATTCTTTAATCGAAGATCGAAGCAATACTCAAGTAGCAATTGTTGGGAAGACAATCATCTCTTCAATTAAACTAAGCTTTCACAAACTCCGATTGATGAATTTCGATCAGTACCATAAACGTTATTGACTAAAAACCTTCAAACTGAGGAAAATTCGGATATTGCTGTCTAATTGACGCTAATTTGATTTCTTGAGGCATCGTCGTCCTTTTGGGCAGAGACTGTAAAACACATTTTCATAAGGGACTGTGAGGAAACCATAATTCAGATCGGACGTTGTGGTGCGTAGGCAGAGGAAACTCGCTGATGTTCTTGCATAAAACTAAGCTATATGTCCCTATTCGTCATTCAAGGTTCGAGGTGAAGTTCCTGACAGACACGAAGGTGCAGAACGAGGGAAGAATTAGAAAGCGAGAACACCAAAGCGAGGTTCGATCCTCCAGCGTACGTTAGAAAAATAGGAGAAATTCCCAAAACTACGAGCGGGAAAAGAAAGCGTCAATTTTTTGTGATATTTTTTTTAAAGTAATCACTCAATCCAAGCAGAATCCAGATAACATAAATTCCCCAATGAGAACGTTGTGCATTGGATCGAGATAGAAGAATTTCTCCAAAAAGAAGAAAAGGAAAACGTCAAGACATTAGCGGTAGAGACAAGTCTCTTGTCACCCAGACTTCAGATAGAATAGAATTACTCCAAAAAAGGAGTGAGAAAAGAAAACGTCTATCTTTTTGATGATCAATCGAAGTACATGGAAGTCTCTCACTCAGATCAGAATCCAGATAGAACAAATTGAAACAATTCCCGTACTAGGAGCAGGAGAAGGAAAACATCGAGAATTTTATGATTAAGACAAGTAGCCCAGAATCTAAATATAATAAGTCGATGCAATACTCAAAAAATACAGGGTCGAAGAAAGCGCAAACTTTTAAGTGTTTTCAAATTAAGCCTTTTATTCTGCCAATACAGAGCAACTGAAGGAATTCATACCTACAAAGTAGGAGCGAAGAAAATAAAAAGTCTGTTTTTGACGATCGAACGATCAAGACAAGTCTCTCACTCTCAGATAGAATGACTTGTAGAAATACATTGCCCAATAGAACTGGGTTCGTGAAAAAGAAAGCGACGCGGTAAGCCTTCATACGAGTATGCATCTCTCACTGGCCATCAATAAAGTACGGTAGATTTGATAAGTTCCGAAAAAAATAGGAGAAATCCTGAAACTAGGAACTCTTAACAGATAAAATAGGAAAAATTGCTAAAAAAAGGAATAATAGGAGGTCTGTGAGGCTTATGCTTACTATAGTCATCAAAAATGATGACATTTAGTTGATGGCTATGTATATGAGCTTGAGAATACTCATTTGCCGTAATCTTGAACAGGGCAGGAAAACATCTTGAGTGAATCTTGAAATGGTTACTGACTTCAAATAAAACGGAACGCGAGCCAGGTCTATATATTGAAAATACTGGGCTGAAAATGAAAAACCACTGCGGACTGAAACAGGTCAACGGGCTTTGGCTAACGGGACTGGTTCTCACTCTGTAAGCAGATCATTATAAGCGAGTGCTTAATCTACGTGACATGGCTACAGCAGCTGCACAAAAGAGGTTCGTGTCATGCTTATTGGTCACTAGATGGTATCGCGCAATAATAACAAGGAAGAGACGATAAATTACTGATGACAAACTAAGCGTGATTATCAATCAAGATTATATGTATAAATCAACTTGCCATTTTCACTCTAATAATCACAGTGAAAAGAATTTTGTTACAGATGAATTGAAATTGTGATTTTGGGAATCTGGATATTCAACAGAAATTCTGGGATCACTAGCTTTAGCAATATTTTCAACACGTTTTGCTATTTTGCTACTAATTATTAATGCTGAAAAACGCATTGCATCATCAAACCACAATCGAACTTGCTTTAGACTTAATAAGCATCTATGTAAACAGCCATCTGAATAACAAAGACAAATCAAACCTAATTAAAGTTACTGCAAAAAAATTTTACTACTGCAAAATGTACATGTACATGTACATATGTAGCGAGATTTGAGATCGCATAATTAACTATTTGAAAGTGCATGATTGATCAACCTTGCGTATAGATTCAATAAAACTTAAATGATTCCGCTAATGAGCGGAATATAAGCATTCACTCACAATAAGCTCTTGCAAACAACATTTAAAATCTTCGCTATTTATTTCTACTCTATAACTATTTCTCATAATAGACGCGGTAAAAAATAATTTGACTATATCTAATTTATAGATAGCGCCTTCAATATATAAATTTATGTTGATCGAATAGGGTTAAGCTGATTAATTTCAAACAAAGAGATGTGAGAAAACTTGAATTAGACTCATGGGTGAATTAGTAGTTGTTCAAATCGACATATAAACTTGCACAACTTATTGGCAATTTCACGCAGCCACGAACGAACTTTGCAGGGTAATTCGTTACATTTCTACATTCCAAACCTATTGAATCGGTGATAATCAAAATTTATTTGAATTGACTACTATGGTCACTGTTCATAAAACACCAGCCAAACCAAAATAAAAATGAGTATATGATTGTTTAAAATACAATAGTCTAAGTGGTTACGAACGAACGCAAAATGGCACAATTTCTTTGAAAAAATATTAGCGTTAATAACCTCCAAAGTTCTGAATGTCACGAAATTTACTCATTGAATAGACTTGGATGTTGTTTAATCAACCTAAATGCTGAAAAGAACTCTGGAAGCGTTTAATCGCTAGCTGCTCACAAGTATCGAGTACGGTCACGAACGAACATTTTGTCCAACTTCATGATCATACTCTATGTTCACGATAAAAGAAGACCGAAAAAGGATATCAGTCACAAACGCGCTCCACACGTTATTTTGTGTAAGGATGAAGGTAATAAATCATTTCTTAACATTTGTTTTGAGTCAGGCATCGAATATCTACTGGCATTGTCGCATCTATCGCTGGCATTTTTTGGCATACAACTTAACTTACAAAGGTCAGTCATACTGGTACAAATTTACAAGGACAGGACTCCTGGTTAGGTTCAATTATGGCTCACTTCAGTGTCTTAATTGCTTGTAAGCTATTCTCAAAGCACCAAATAAATTCTCTTGATCTAAAAGTTATTCTATCTCTAGTAGTACAGGGATTCCCATGATATTTTAAGACTGACTTATTCAGTTTGGGAACAGATCTACGTTTTAGGTGGAGAAATACACGAAAAGGCTAGGCCCTGCTTTAAGTTGCCAATGTTTGAACATGGATAATATAGGTCAAGCTTTTTTAGTAGCCCTGAGCTTCCCACGACACGACTGATTTAAAGTAAGGGAGAAGATTTATGCATTGGGTAAAATGAATAAGCTATTTAAATATCCAGGCGAAAAATGGGCAAGACTCGAGCTGAAATTGCGAAGAAGTATTGTTTCACAAATTCATCATCCATCCCGAGAAGTTAAAAGATAGCTGGAACTTCTTCGCGACGGCTCATGTCAAAGGATGTGTCAAAGGACGGAGTCGGCGGTTCTGCAAAGCCGATGGTTTGGGACTGTGTTCGCTCGAGACGTTCCCAGGTGCAGAACCCTCAACAGTTCGCTACCTGTCTCAACGAGTGTGACAGTAAACCTGTAAGGCACAGTGTGTCGTCCGGTGGCATTTACTGTACTTGTCACCATTTGCAGGACATTCTTGAGAACGCGCCAAAGATGACTGGTGTTCAGTCGGATCACCAGTGGATAGTCAATGGCAAATAGCAACTTATTCGACGGATATTGTCAATCGTCTACGCAGATTCTGATGCTGCGCCAATTGCCAACGGGTTTCGTGATATGGTTATCGAGCGTGTTACCACCAAGAAATTCATCGGAATCATCCAATCTTTTGCTGACAATGATTATGAGGTGCAGTTCCTCAAGGAATGCTAGCAATCACTCTACAGGATTTCTGATCCCAATGATGTTGCATGGCTACAGAAATCTGACATTCGCAGCGTTTCCAAAGTAAAATATCTGAGAATCCGCGCAGGCCAAGTAAATCCGCGCAGATGGACCCTAACCCCCTTTACATTGGTTTTAAGACCATATTTGTGATTTTCTGGATTTCATTTTCTTGTATATTCAAAAATGAATCCTACATAGTGATGTGCAACTTTTACTTTCAATCTTAAGTAGACTTTCGATGGATCCTGATTGGGTCACTATAACTGTTTCTATCAATAGGGTCTTGTAACTAGTAGTACTAGTAGGTAACTATAAACAAAGCGTATTGTAGTAGGTACTGTATTTTCAGTAATAATCAAAGACTTCACAACACAAAATGAACAAGAAACTATTCCGGTACCAATATCTCTCGAGTCAAGTGGCATGGGAATGTAACTACAACAAAAGGTCTTCATGATAATTATTGCAAAAAAAATTCAAAAGTGGCCTCATGGTCCACATTTTGCTACATTTCACGGTAACTGAGTGTGAAGGACATACAGGTTATCTGAATGTAGGTGTACATATTGACAGAAAAATAAATCTTTTTTAAGAAAAATTGTATTCATCTGTTGAATTTGTAACAACTTGAATTGAGGATGACGAGAAAATAGTGAGCACCAAGTGTCTTATCATTGTCTATGACGCCTCGTATCCATCAGTGGTTCGGTCGAAGTCAAAGTTCACTTCAACTTTCTTTTGGACTCATCTTTTTTTCGATGACACGGGAGCTGCATCTGTTATCGACTGTGCTTCTAGCATAAGCCTCTTGGCTGCCTCCATGTATTCCATGGCCGTTTTCCGCTTACTCTCGGCGAGTTTCTCTGCGGATTCCTCTTCTTGCCTGACTCTTTCTCTTTCTCACTGGCTTTCAGATCTCCATCTTTCTTATTTTCTGCTTCAATGCGCTCCTTTTCCTTTTGCTTCAGATACTGCATGTTTTGACTTGTGTAGATCCATCTGCGGTCATCTGAGATTGGCCTTCTCTTTTGCATTTCATCAACTTCATCAGAGAAACAGAGTACAGCATTACACAACAGAACATCCTTTGCATAGAAGCTCCTGGGTGCCGAGTGTCCAAATGTTACAGGAATTCCTGCCGCTGTCGATTGATCTGATATAGGGATATGATTAGGTGATGAGATGATTCCACTGTAAAGTTTCTCAAAAACCTGCAAAATAATGATTTTCACGCGACAGCTCACATTCAAAACGAAAAAACAATAGAATCCATTTACAGTGCGGTGTAGAAAAATGGACCATCTGAAGGGCCAAAAGTGATACTTATGGTGCTTGAATGGTTTACTTATTCTCCCCAGCACTAGGTGGGCCTAATATGATGCACAGTCAAACAAAGCGTGATTTGAAGTAAGTTTTAAGCATAAGTAAGTTTTCAAGCAGCAGGGCAAATGTATCTTGATTCGCAGTCATTTTACAATATTATGAGTAGAAAAGCTAAATTATCCTAATTTGGATCCCATCTATTATTGAAATAATGCTGCAGAAGCTTTTTCTTTTCAACTGCAGAAATTAGCCCTTGCAGAGCATTCGATCGATAGGAATCACGCTATTGATTAGTCGAGGGCGCACGTCATCACAAGGCAGACGAAGTGGAGCCCGCGATTATTCGCTGAGACCTTCCATACACAGCAATCACAAAGTGCGATGACCCGATGGGAAATGCATTTACCTAATATACGCACGTATATCGTTCTCTCTTTTGGTTTGACTTCAGTTTTACCACTGCAACCTGATGAAGCGGACCTGATAAGTCCACGAAAATTTGTACATTTCTTTTATTTTATCTAACAAAAATGTGCTCTATCAAATGTACTACAGAAGCTGTACATTAGGCGAACAATGCCTAATTTGAAATGATTTCTGTGAAAAACACCACACTAAGATTCAAAACATACTTAAAACTGAAAAAAGATTGTGACATCAAAATTCAGCGCAGCTTCTCAATTTTCCGCGCTTCCGCGCAGAAATCGGCAAAACCGCGCAGCTGCGCGCTGCGCACTCACTTTTGGAAACGCTGCATTCGACCAATCGAAGTAGATCACACAATAGACAATCGTGATCGGTATATTTTTTATTTCCGAAATGACCATGAAAATTTTACATTTACCTGTTGGGTATAGGCCTATTCATTATTTTTGAAACACTCCTTAATTAACGTGCTGTACTTTTTGTCACCAGAAAGGTGTTTTCATAGTTTATTCCTAGTTCAGGAATATTCAGCTAAGAAATATTTCTAGCTCAGGAAGGATAATTATGAAATTGTTGTCATGTCACGAACGAACATAATAGCTAAGTCACGATCGAACACTCATCTCTTTGCTGCCGACGGTCGTAAATATAAATCCCTCATAATCAAATTCTAGTCAAATATGACGGTAGCCTTAGGCATCATTTACATATGGATAAACTTGTGCTTGATAAAATTGATGCAATAGGAGATAGACAAATAGTAAAAATTTGATCACGAGCGCACTTTTACAACGCAAGAAATGAAGTCCTTGACAAAAAATATTATTTGAGCTTCGAATAAGGAGCATCAACAGCAATATAACGTAGTATTGGCATGATCCTTCACTTGTAACACTATCTACATTGTTTCAAAGATTCAATAGGATTTTATTTATATTATCTTAAAAATATTAAGATGTTCCAAAATTAGATTTTTTAATAGAGGAAGTATTTCTGACAACAAAGATTTATTCAAGAAGTATGTCTAAACGATACATTTCGCGATTCCTAATGGCTTGGGACATCCTTGTTAGAAGACGCAAGTCATTGAGAGAAAATAATGCATTTGAAAATTTGTCTTCCGTGTCGTTTTTCCTGTGGAATTTAATTGCCCTAATAATGAAAAACTAATACTATAGACATGTGTTTACAGGGGGTGGGACAATTATTAGAGTAAATATTGCAATTAGTTGAAAAACCAGTGTTAGTTATCAACTTCATCAGAGTCCGATTCAGTTCCAACCGTCTCGAAGTATCTACGTCTTGCGCTTCGTGCAAGTTCCAGCAACTTGTCATTGACATCGAAGTTCGAACAACCGCCAATATTTCGTAAATAAGATAAAATCGTAACTATGAAGTAATGACTCGTAAATGAAGTAAGTAACATAAATCCAAATTTGTTACTGAGGTTTTCAAAAGATTATGAGAATAAGATACTTATAAAAATTATAAATACAAACTTTCAAAATTCAAAACAAAAAGTACAATAAGTATGTACTTCGAAAAAAGTACGAGTGGCAACCCTGTGATCTTCAGCTAATGATAACAAAGTTTTCATGGATGTTTGTTTCTGACATAGTGAAAGGTGTACTTGACTATATTTATAGTTATCATCATCGAGAACCCAGATCAGCCGAGTTGGGGACGGGAAGGCAAGATAAAATGGCACATTGTAAATTCTTCGTGAATGAAAATGATGGCACTCAAGATCTTTCATATGCAGTTGAAATGGAGTCAATGCATCTACTAGTGCAGTGGTTTCCGGTTAGTATGCAGTCGTCGGATCAACATATGACAAACGCAGATTATCCGGGATCGCATATTAGACTTTCATCATCCGATCATCTTCGTGTCCGTGATATTAGATCTAAATCTCCCAGTATTGCGGGAAGCAGCACGAAGCAATAAAGTTCGTGATTTGCACGCAGTACATATATGATGTAAAGAAATTATACTGGTCACCATTTACATATATTATTTAATGAAAATACATTTTAACAAAAAACTATTAAGATTATTAAACACATGATCGGCTCCACACACCTAGGATATGTAGTATCTTTTCCTGGCCCAGTTTCTTCCTTCCTTCCTTGCAAAGATTCGGATCTTTTTGATGATAAGTGATTGCTAGAAAGATTCACGGAGGAGGTAATTGACCCCTAAAAACATTAAGTGACTGGGCAGCAAACACAGCCTCAGTTGCACTGCATCGTCGTGATTTGTGGTTCAGCTCTTCTTCCTTAATCTCAGATGTGACCCTCAAATTGACAACAATGCAATCGTCGCCCATCGACTCTGCCACAGGCAGATCATCGTCTTCCTCTAGGCAGAGGTCTAGGAGGTCTAGAGGTCCTCTGAATCACCCATGGCAGCGGCAAATGTCTCCTCGATGATTTGCACATCTTTCTCTTCAGATGACCACTAAGGCACAGGCATATGTCTCCTGAATCTTTCGCATCTCCCTTGATTCCGCATTCATTGGGTATTCCGTAGTCCGCTCTTCCAGGAGTTGGTGAGTTAATGAATTCTGTCGAGACTTGCAAGGATTTCTCATTTCTGTTGAAAGAATACTGGATATCAAGGGAGAGCATATTGCTGGGAAATCACTGTTCCAATATCAATAAAACAATATGCTCGATATAATCAGGCTTTCGCTGAAGTCAGAATATATGTTTGTATTTCTATGGATTGTGGATTGGTATTTGATTGGATTGGTGATAAGTCACAGAGTAAATATTTTTGCCAGCATCAGCAGGCCTCACAGCAAGAAATGATGTAAAAGCAGAACGAACTGAGAAAGTTAAATTTGATATGCAAATCGCACAGTGAAGCCAAAAGCAAAAAACTTCGAAAAATGGGACCAGTCTCGTTCTAACTCATCTATCAGCTTCCTTTAAGACGTGAGCTTCTCGCCGATTACTGTGATTACTGTTGTGACTGTCGAATTCTTAATTTTTTAATTTGTTTATTAATAGTTCTACTGTAGTATACGTGTAGGTTGAATAGCAGATCATCAATACTCGAAATATTCAAACTTCGGAAATGCATTTGAATATAAGCCAACAATCTTCTTCTCTTAAGAATTCCCATTTCAAATACCTTCTATTTCTGATGTCTTGACAAGTAGAATGCACACTGAATTTCAAACTTAAATGTAACAAATCTCAACCGCATCGCGAAATGACAGGATACATAATGCTTAGTCAACGCAAAATCTGTGAATAACATAAGGAATGCTGAAGACAGATGATCTTAACAGAAAAAAGAGAAGAACTTATAAAAAATTGAGTTTATTTGATTGAGGTCGGCATTTTTAATCGTGTAATAAGACAATCTTCAAACTCTCATTAGTTCTTCTGGTCTTTATAGCTCCTCTCTTCCAAATATGAAAATTGGCATTTCATGTCTTGTGAAGTTCTGAATGTCAGATTATGTAGATTATGTTCATCGTATTAATTCTTTCGAATATTTAATACATAGTCCAAGTCGTTATAATCGCTATAACAAAAATAATGCTAATTCAATCAATGTTATTAGAAATTGGTTACCGTTTCAACAAATCTACAAAAAGATTGGCCAGACAAAGAGTCGATGAACCGTGGCCACGGAAAGCTGAAAGCTATGGCAGCCAAATTAGTGAAATCTTGCAGCATTCCACATGTACTGGCACATTGTTTATTATGACGATTGATTAGAGTTCTGATGCTTTTAAGATGAAGGTAACGAAGGATGAGGGTTTTTATTCTTCTTGCAAAATACTTTCTATAAAAAAAGGCAACATATAATCATTCATATTAATGGAAGATAATGATAAATAGTAAGTAGAAATTAAGTGCAATATATATGCAGCAAACAGATTACTTTGGATATTCATTTATTGAAACTATAATAGTGGCATTTTGTCATGGGCTGTCATTTTTTTTCTTTCGACAGCAACATTGATAAAAAAAACTTTGGCAAGTGCTCGTAAATGCACAAACCTGAAGGTTTTCCGTGCTCAAAAATAGCTTCAAAACAGAAATTTATGTCAGAAATTAGATCGAAGATACAAGCAGGTGAAGAATACGCAGCAAATTGATAATGGAAACAAAATCACTTGATGGAATTATCAAGTCTCCTATGTTGATGATCTGTATGTAACCTTGTCATTCAACAGGGCAACTTGAAGAGTCACAGAAAAATATTTTTCACGTTGTCTACATAGGTATACAGTATGTCGATGAAAGCGACAGCTTCACGAATATTGATGGGTACTTCACTTCTTCATCAATGACAATCACAAGATAGAAGCTTCATCTTTTTTAATCGACAGTTTTCTCTATCACAATTGGAACACTGAAGTGGTTGAGTATATAAAAATAAATAATAAAAGTAATATTAGTGTAATGATGTACCCACTACGCACCACCGACCTCAAGTCTAGAAAAATATTTTTCCACATCGTTACTCTAATATCTCCCCGGCAAAACATAATCATAATCTGTTTCTTCAATAGACTATCAGAAGGATTAACAAAATTTCGTCTAAACAGTTTCAGTACTCGTTTTGTGTCAAAACTTAAATTATTTAATCGCATCGCTCTAAAAAATTAGGAGAGCCATTGAAGTTTTGTAATGTCTCGTATCTCTGCACGATGCTCATCATCTGAACGCACACTGCATCGACGAAGCGATAGTAGCAAATATTAGTAAAAAGACAAGTAGTTCATAATGAAGCACATGGTATAAAAATTCAATGGAAGGACAATGGCATGTATCCTCTTTGAAAAACTTTTAAAGAAAAAGCAGCATTTAACACCATGTCTCGGACATGCGCTTTTAAATGGAAAATCACTTTCTTTGATAATGCTACACATTCTTTTAGAAGGCAAACTTGCTCCCACAAATATCAAAGAGGCCTTTCCATCTGTCCGACATATGATACCACCCTCTGGATCATTAAATACCAGGATCCCTACTGCGAAACTTTGGTACGAAGACATTTCAACAAATGGACTGAGTCATTCAAAAGCAACTCCTGAAATAAGATATATTTCCATCTAATAAAAAATGCTTATCGGTTCTTACTTTTTATTTGCTAGGCTACCAGAATGCTTATTCCAGCTTCAAGCAGAATTTCACAAGTCTGAGCGCAAAGCATCATCAAGTCGTTTCCAGTTAATATATTAGCGAGAATATATTTCGAGGGAATCAACTAGTCCAAATGATATTGAAATAATATAGCTAAGTGATAATTGCATCACGATCTCAAGCAAAATGGTTGAACACAAAGTTGGTTGTTGGTGACCGTCTTAGCCAGTTCGGTTGCTCATCTGTGGTAGGTTATTGAAAAGCAAATCATCGAAAAGGTAGCTCAAAGGCAAAAATGCTCAGTAGCAGAAGCCCAACAGTGAAAGAATAGTTATAGATACTGGGATGCCTTTGAACTTAATTTGCGTAATGTAAAACATCAATGATTTTCATGTAAAACAACAGCTTTTCATGGCATTGAAAAGAATTCGCTTCAGCAGCATTTTTTCTCTTCTTCCTAGGAAAGGTCACCCTCTAATTTCTTGCTATAATTCGATGATTGACATATAAAGAACAGACAATAAAGATAATTTATTTAATCAATCTTGAATCAAGTCCATTACTAGTTGTTACTTCTTACTTTCCACTGATGAGAGGATATTTTTGTGTGATTTGTGTGAAACGAGAGAGAAATGTGAAACTGTAGTACAATGTCTGTCTGCACTCAACTCATCGAAAGACAACTCACGCAATAACGCCTACGGAAGAAAATCATAATATGTATCTTAAAGTTGATTTAACAGTTCACAACGAGAAAACAATATGCGATGTCTGCATTGTCTACATCGAATATTCTTCAAGTTGTCTTGCATCCATCATGTTCAACATTCATTACAGTTGAATGTCTTCAATGAATCTCAACCGTTGACATACGCATTTCTGCTCAATTTAATGGGTGTGATAAAAATTTTTGAGAGGCGTGCTTATGAAAAATTTATCGACTTCTCAGAGATGTCTTGAAATTTAAAGAAAGGAACCTCTTGACATGACAATCAAATTGCCTCTATATTGCAGCTTTGACCAGCAGTAAAAGAAGTCACTTCCTCTCTTATATTCAGTAGCCAAAGAGACTCCATACTAATTTTGATGAATAATCATTGTTGACAAATTCGGAATTGCCATAGCTTCCATTTTAAATGAGAGGTCTTTACACATTCCATGAACTTTTAAAATGTAGCATTATATCATGGATTTTTAGGCCAGTAATATAAGAAATGGAAGAGGCTGCGTTTGCAGCCGAGACTGTCTGATATTTCTGCCCGCAAAATGCATGACATAATGCTATTGTAGGTAACTCTTGAGAAGTCTATGAAAATTGAAATTATTGATCGCTGTTCGTAACAGATATTGGAATGATGACGAAATCTTTGACCGACTTATTGAAATATATGAATGTTTGTTCTCTCAATTCATGGAAAGTTTGACAGTTATGAATGTTTGCAAGTGTGAATAGATTTAAAATTCAGATTTCTATCTAAAATTGATTTGAAATATACATTCACCAATTCATTCATTAATGGATTCTCAAGCTCGAGTGACGGACGACGGTTCATGGCTATCTGGTTAGGTGAGAATTCTATGTGAAATTGGCGGGCATATAATGGTGCATTATATACCCTCAACTGCCGGGCAATAATGCACTTCAAACTCATTTCAATCATTTCTATGACCTCTAAAGCCATCGAGAGTGAAATGCAATGTAGCATTATATCATGGATTTTTAGGGCAGCATTATTAGACATGGACCAGGCTGCGTTAGCAGCCGAGACTGTCTGGATTATTCTGCCCGCAAAATCCATGATATAAGTACAGGATATCAAACGATATTTGAAAGCATTATCAACATAGCAAACGACGGCCGTAGGCCGGAGTTTGTTATAGGATAATGCTTGAAAATATCGCATGATATCTATCATAACGCATAGTCTCACCTGTAATTTGGAGTAATCTGATGGTTTCCTTTTGTTATGTACATAATACACGGAATATATCAGGCAATAACCATAGATTTCTAGATGCTATGGAAATCCATGCAGAAGTCCATGGAAATATCCAAATCCATTCATCCAAACCATCAAATCCATTTACCGCATGAAGACGGCGTGAATTTCCATCAATTCCGTAGATAGCCTACCACTACATGCACATCACTGGTGTCTGATTGTTGTTTTCTAACTTACTACTCAGATCCCAATGACGGGCATGGAAAGCAAGAAAATTTTGAATCTCGACATCCTTGAAATATATCATGACATATCATATTCAAGAAAGCATGACTCAAGCTTGATGAAATGCATATGGTTCAATGGTTCGTCGAACTCTGATAGCATTCAAAATTTGTCAACTAAACATTTTGCATTTTATGACTTCCTCTCTGAAGAAGAATGAGTGAACTTATAGCAGCATCAAAGATCAAATATGGCCTTCGGGATTGTTGAATGATTGAAGAGATTTCTGTGCCATTTGATCAATACACAAGACAGAAATCGTGAAATATTCCTGTTGCAGGTCATGGAGCATAACATACCACCAAGCAAATTCCGCACAGGGTATCAACACCATCAGTGGCATATACAGTATGCGCTCAATTAAGATGGAATTCGTCAATGGACTCTCTTATAGGAAACAAACAAGCCTCCAATCCAAGCTTCCATTTCCCAAAATTTGTGCTTATGGCAAAAGACATTTTCTTTTCAACCCCAGCTCTTCAAGCTCTGTATATATGATATTTAGTCATCTAAGAAATCATGAAAAACTCCGTGTGATATTTTTTCATATAATACACTGAGATCATTGGAAGACCAGAGATATCTGCACTAAACTATGCGTTATTGCTATTGTATGTAACTCTTGAGAAGCCTATGAATATTGCAGTTCTTGATCGCTGTTAGTCACATATAATGGAGAGATGAAGAAATCTTTGATTGACTTTTATTGAATAGATTTAAAATTCAGATTTCTAAAAATGATTTGAAATATCAGTTTACCAATTCATTCATTAATGGATTCTGAAGCTCGAGTGACAGACGACTGTTCATGGCTATCTGGTAAGGTGAGAATTCTATGTGAAATTGGCGGGCATATAATGCTATTGTATGTAACTCTTGAGAAGTCTATGAATATTGCAATTCTTGATCTCTGTTAGTCACAGATAATGGTAGGATGGAGAAATCTTTGATTGACTTTTATTGAAGTCTATGGAAGTTTGCTCTCTCAATAGATTTTAATTCATGAAAAGTTTGAAAGTCTATGAATACTTGCAAATGTAAGTAGATTTGAAATTCAGATTTCTATCTAAAAATGATTTGAATAATCCATTTACCAATTCATTCATTAATGGATTCTCAAACTGGAGTGACGGACGAAGGTTCATGGCTATCTGGTGCGGTGAATTTCTATGTAAAATTGGCGGGCGTATAATGGTGCATTATATACCCCCCAATGCCGAGCAATAATGCACTTCAAACTCATTTCAATCATTTCTATGACCTCTAAAACCATCGAGAGTGAAATATATGCAATACTATACCTTTTTGCATTCTATTTCTAGATAAGTGAATTCAATTTCTGCTGAGCAAGATATCCATTCATTTATCATGTCCGATTTCTAGATACTTCTTCTCAATCTGTTATTCATAGAACAAAGATGCATTCATAGTACATTCAATTTCGTTATTCTGAGATTCAAATTCTGGAAGATTACGTGTGGAGCTTCTGGATATTGTCACCTTCATCTCACTCTTTCGTCTAACCAGGACTGTGTCTGGCATTATACTCACTCGTATGTCTTATATCAACACGGAGAGTGGCGATACATGTTATGACACCACACTTAGAAAATGCATGAGTATAGCGCAAACTGCTCGAGATCGTCTGATAGCAGCTTTTGACAATCCGTGTCAGACTTCTTGCAGCATGCAGATCAGTTAGGCATTCATAGGCAAAATGCAAGAAGCATGATAACCAATTTTTGAAAGACTGAAAGCGACCATCTGATAAGCACGCACTTATACAAAGGTGAGTGAATCGATGGTAGCCGCATTGATGAGATGAGTGGAAGAGAAGTTTATCATCACCTTGTTGGAGATCAAAGAAAAAGTGCAGCAGGAGTTTTCACCAAGCCCATCTATCTGCGTCCAAGCCATAAGTCGAGGCTTGGAGGGGAAACTTGTTATCAAGAAGTAGTTATCCAACATCTTCTATCGCAATCCGATGGAAAGAGCCGAACATCAAACAAGAAGGCAAGGCTTTTATACAATGGCTTGTATACAGTGACATGCAGACATTAGTCTTCCAAGATGACTGGGCGAACACGGGGACATTCAGTTTCTTAGCATGTTTCTTTAGCAACATCACCGATACATGGAGTTGTTCATTCAGCATGATTGAAGGCGGAATGAAGACCAATCATTTCTGACTTTTTATCCGAAACCAGTGAATTTCTCTTTGAAGAATTTGCGACTGTAATTGACAAGGCATTATCGCAGTCTGAAGCGGATTTACACTGACGCTATGTCGAGAGGGATCGTGCAAATCCTAGTATCCGAGGACAGCTAAGTGGCCATGAAATAGCAAAACACTGGCAAAATCCGGAAAATCATCTTCCATTGAACTTTTCTTATCTTTCAGATTTTCATCCCAATTTTAGGGATGAATGTTGTCATTCTCGAATAAAATGTCTTTGCGCAACATAGTCATCTTATATTAATCAGAAATAGGAAATAAGTATGACGAAAATGAATGCACTAAAATCTATGAAATTTGCCATAACATAGGTATAGGTATATGGATAGGAAAAAGTCAAAAGAAATTGAATTCACGTATTCAAAAATGGAATGCAAAAAGGTATAATTGTATTTCACTCTCGATAGCTTTAGAAGTCATATAAATGATTGAAATGAGTTTGAAATGCATTATTACCCGGCAGTTGAGGGTATATAATGCAACATTATATTCCCGCCAATTTCACATAGAATTCTCACCTAACCAGATAGCCATGAACCGTCGTCCGTCACTCCAGCCTGAGAATCCATTAATGAATGAATTAGTTAACTGATATTTGAAATCGGATTTGAATAGAAATCTGAATTTTAAATCTAATCACATCTGTAAACATTCATAGAGTCTCTGTTTCTTGGCTGCTAACGTAGCCTCGTCTATATCTGATATTACTGCATCCTAGCTACATTATAAGCACTGAACTACCTAGATATAAATTCACAATGCTATTCTCAGTTGAAAAGAGCTGACTAATAGCATCAAACTGGTTTGCAAGCATAGCATATGATGCGGGAATCATCAAAGTTATGTGCCCACATGCAACAAAATTATTAATTGCTTTATTAAAAGATTAATTGCGAGCAAAAATCAGCAAAAATATCGTTTAAAGCTAAGCTTTCATTCTTCATCCGAAGTCACACATATGAACTTAACAACATAATTCCACTAGCACTGTTTGCATCTGCATTGGAATACATCTACCAGCAGTTTTGCACCTGTGGTAACTAAGACTTGGAGCTTTTAGTTCGTTATGGTGGTGGTCGTCGTGTCTATCCAACAGTTGTTGCTGAGAGCGATGGGTCCTATAACCATTAACTGTCGGACCGCCGGTTGTCCGTTTCCAGCGTTGGATAAACTCCGCACACCTGACGCGGCAGGCTACAGACCCTATAGGTGGGAGGGCGGTACGTTATGTATGTGATTTGACAGACAGAAACTATATAGGTCTATTCTGTGTCCTCCATGAGCAGAGCATTCCATCGAGAAGAGCAATGCCCCTCTACTTCACAAATACCTACCAAAAGGAACGGCTGATCTTTGTGTGAGCCAGCAACATCAACCTGTGTGATTTCTCTTACTCGTGTAGGGCGACATCTTCGTAGGTTCTTTAGCACGACTTGTTTGAAGCTAAATTTGGACCCCTATCCTTCAGATCGCTAGTCGCTGAACCCTGACAACACTACATAAAGTTATCTACATATCTTCATTTCTCACCTTATCCTCAAAACGACTTGCTCGGTAATAGACGTCCAAGCTTTTAACAACAGCCTCCGCCAACTTCTTTCTTTTCTGTCGATCACATTGCTGCTGAAAAGAGAAAATGATCAATTGTCCAAATGATTGCCGAAACAATGTTGGATGAATCTGCAGATAATGCACACTTCGGAATTTGTTCAAGAACATATTTTATGTAGTATAATTTGCATCAACACATAAACGTCCAGAAAGAAACCTACAGATTCCTTTACAATGACTGTCGTCACAGCCTAACTCACCGATTAACATGATTTGCGTTCCGCCATTGTTAAAAGTCAAATTCGATTACCGATGCGACGTATATGAGGAAATGATTGGCAATCCTCTTTCAATAACGTAAAAATGTTGTCACAGAATTCGTGCGGTGTGACCCAATTTAGTATTTGCGTGTAGGATTCTCAGAGACGAAAATATTTACTTGGTGGTTAAGGATGCGATTAGGAGAGTAGAGCCTATTCCAGCGGTTTGATTATAAATGTAAGTATTACTGAAGGGAGCT
Organism: Prostheceraeus crozeri; assembly: GCA_907163375.1. Taxonomy (NCBI): domain Eukaryota; kingdom Metazoa; phylum Platyhelminthes; order Polycladida; family Euryleptidae; genus Prostheceraeus; species Prostheceraeus crozeri. Next base: position 202,816 of record CAJQUW010009130.1, on the reverse strand, counting down.
AACTCATTTATTGTATGAGGCTGAATGAATCTCTACAGGTACCAAACGTTATTTTTCAATTAAATGGTGCATAATTCATACTGAAGCTCCATTTCAGGACAATCCAAAATACCAAGAAGCAGTGTGAATTTTAGTCACTGTGAAACATAGTAATGAGTTTTACTCACTGTGAGTCATTGTGATTTTTAGATAGTGTAAAACAAATGCTATAAAATCTATTTTTCGATGATAAATTTTTAGCAACTAATAAGTAATTAGTTAGTGAAATTGAAAATTCCGCCTGTTTTATAATTTTCATCAGAAAATGTCTACCTTTTCCGCTCTCTCACAAAAATACAAGAAAGAGACTAATTGTGAAATAGTGGTCTGCAATCGTCGGAAATTTACTCTCAACACGTCACGAACTTATTTTAGCCGAAACACAATCACGAACACGACCGAACTCCTTTAGCACGGTACAGTGCGAACACTAAATCAAAATCGCCTCAGCCTAACACGGAAGTCATTTATAGCATTATCTTGCGAACAGTCATCCAAAACATCAGAGGAGGTCACAGCAGATTGAAGAAATTACGGCAAAGTAATTTGATCTGTATTGGAAGCTCCGTGATTGCGAAGTCGTTCAGTGATTCCGTAGTTGCTCAGGCTTGGCCATGCATTGCCAACTTCTTTGGCGTGCAATCGTGCATCTCTCGCCGATCGTTTCGGGCTAGTGTAATTAAAGAATGCTGCATATCTATGCTGCGTCATCGTCTAATAAATGGATTATAGATAGCTTGTCTATAGCTAGAAGCATAGCAGACATTGAAGCAAAATCAGTTCGACCAACTTCAAAGCGTGAAATGGACATAATATAGCATTTGAGACTCACCCAGTCAATGTCATCGATCTGTTTTTCAGCTAATTTATCGTTGCCTGCACCATTGTGAATTCTGTATTATATTTCATAATTTATAAGTCACAACATGAGACTAACGTGACATTCACAAACAACCCAGCTGGGTTCTGTTGAGACTGTTCATGTTACTTGGCCTGTATGTATAAATGTAGATCACGTATCAATTTATGAAATCCGAAATTACATTTGCCAAATACGCATGGTCAAACATTATAACAACCAATCAGTCAAGTTTAATGCCAATAAAAAAAAGATTTCATAAAATGGAAGTTAAATTTGCGGAGTCCTATATAATAGAAAGAGTAGAAAAGGATACAAACATTACATATAATTGAAAACCATGTGTCTGGTCTACTATATTAGCGCCTTTACAGCATTTTCGTCGAAATTACACATGAGATGAGCAAATGACCACAAACTATTCAAAAATAAACATTCCATAAACTAATTAGACGCGACTAATATAATCGCTATGATGCATTTTAAGGATCTCCGTTCATTCAATTTCATTCCTTCCTCATCATGAGATCGGCCTGGATCCTCTCTGAAACCGGCCTGACATCGTGCATTAACTGTACTGCAAGAAGATTTGAGCCGGTTGCCGCAACGGATCGGATCGCATTCCATTTCCATCCCTGATTTGTGAATATCATATTTATGATCAAACTTATTAAACCTGGGTAGCATTGAAAGATGGATGAACAATTCTGATGAACCTTCTCAGGTGTGGAAGAATGATTTGTAGTTGGGTGTAAGTGACAGCATGAAATTCCTCAGCACTACACATAGTTTTGCAAATATTGACATTTGAGGTGGTCTATGTCAATATATCTGTTAATGAAAAGCATTCCCCATTTGATTGATAGTGTTCACTCCTGGTGAATTGCATTAACTGAACTACATTTCAAATTATTTTTTATCTTCTTCCCGCTAGGGCATTGAAATGAATCTTATTGACGTCTATTATCATGCCTCGGGTTTTGCAATTTTTCTCTTGCACTTCATGCGACTGAATCTCATATTAAACCCGTTGAACTATCAAGAGGAAGCATTCCAAGATGCTCACAAAGCAAATTTCAATATTGCTGCCATGAGCTATCCACAATGTCTTCCAAATATCCGCAATCTTCTGTTTCAAAGGTCGGATCTATACATTGTGAACTTAGCCAAAAAAATCATGGCAAACGCAGCAAGTCAGATGCTACATGACTTGCTCAACGAACCGCTTTAAGTCAGGCATTCGGACTTAGTACCAATATCTACCAAAGAGTCACAATAAATGCTTGTCATAACATCCCTCATTCTATGGTGATTGCTTGATCGTGGTCGTCAAGTTCATTGCCAGTTTTAGGCTTTGGTGCCACACAACACATACTTTTGCAAACTAAGCGCTACTTGCGAGTTACTATGATTCGTACTTTGTTGGTGTTTAGGGAGTCTTCCACAATTATAAGTACTTTCAATCATCTCGCATATCGCGACTACCTCAAGGGCATCTCTACGCACTACATTCAACAGAGATTTCAATCGTCTACATTTAATGGCATTGAACCTCGACATTGGATATCCAGGTTGTAATTGTATGAATCAAATTTCGACTGAATTCATCAATCTACTTGGTCAGATAGTAACCTCCAAGTTTCAAATCAATAAAATATCATCAGTCATTAAGTGGATTTCAAAACATGGAAGCGAGTTAGGAATGGCATCTTTTTCAGAATTTGATGCAGATGAAGCCATTCAGCATTCTCTTATCATAAATTACATGTTCCATCACTGAAAACCATCGACCAGACTTGTATCAATTAGATAATTGTGCTTTGTAATTGTGAGATTAATTATATATCTCTGAATAGTTCATGTAAATATCTGTTCATGAGACAACTATTGAATTGAGTATTTAGATTGAAGAAAGTCTCAAACTAATATCCAGAATGGCCCAACCAGCTGATGGTCTACTACAAGAGAAGTCAGAGGAGAATTTCCGAGAACATGTAGCGGCCAATAATGCAAAAACTTGCGCCTATTTGCTTCTGACCGAAAACTTGCGGGTGCCCTGCCCAATGCCTTTGATTGCTTGAAGCATCCTTTCGACTTGGTTTTCCGACGTCATAAATGTGGTGGGTAGTCATGATAATATTTCGATAAAAATTTGAATATCGTGTATTGAACTACTATTTAAGTGTGATCAATTTTATCAGTTGCAAAAAAACATGCCAACAAAATATGTGTCATGCCCAACATAAACGTTAACTTAATTTTTGTTACCAACAGGTGCCACAATATTTTTGGTTATCTTTAGGGGAGAAGCAACTCCCCTGAGATACGAGTAGGAACAGGAAAAAAACTTCTGCTGCAGTAGTTTACCTACGCTTAGAATTATAAATTTTTAGGCGTAGAATTATAAATTTCTACCTCGTTTGGCAGACTTTTATATTGCGCATAAATCACCGAATAAACTCTACAATATGAATCTTTTGAAATTCGCGAAACAAGATTGACAAAGGAAACTAAGAATCAGTCACAGACCTGAAGCACAATGAACAGAGGCATCCTGTTGAGGACTATAAACAATATTTAATCTTAATCTGAATAATGGCCTTTCCATATTCAATAAGTCTTGTACGTTTTCCTTGTCTGTCATTATAGATTCTGTTCTCTACCTTTTCATTACCTTGACAATCAGTTTCAATAACATGCGATATTAATCCCAGCGCGTGGGAGAAACTGAGGAAAATTTAATCAACCATTAATCATTTTGATACAACTTAATCATTCTAAAAAAGCGAAGACAATATTCTAATCTACTAACAACTTTAGAAGGTTGCTGAATCTGAAGATACGCTGAATGATCGAGACAATAAGATATTGCAAAATATCGAAAATCTTCTATGGTGGCTTAGTAGCAAGTAACTGCACATTTGATCAATCATATCATTTCTTTCTCACATTGCTGTCACATTACCCTTTAAAAAGTTACTTTAGATATCGCAGGCAACAAATTGGCTGCGATTTTTTGGAATGAGTTCTAGGACATTTGGAAAAGAAACAAACGTTGATATTGGAGGCCATCCCTGAGTTAAGAACAATTTGGAAAAAAGATGTCAAATTAATACAAATATAATTTAAAGTATATTGGGACATGATGTAATGTTTAATTAAATACTAATTACATCATGGGCAACTTTTCTACATTGGACTTTATCTGGGAGTCCATGCGTGTGATGGAATTCTGATATTAGAAAATGCCAGAGATGCGGATCTCCGGCGACATGAAGCCATTCACATATCTACTGAAAATTCTAAAATTGAACAGTCTGGAGGAAGAGAGCAAAGAATTTGCTCTTTACTTGAAGTAAGAATGATAACTGAACGCTTGACTTGAAATATGCAGGATAATGACTTCTTGCAATCTTGCACGTCATTTTTTCAAACCAACTCTTTGAAAATGACTGTGACAGCCGAAATATACATAACAAGTGTAAGTACAAATAACTCTGACTAGTCTAGCAGCGTGGCATAGGCGATAATGCTATTTATTTTGATCAAACTGCAGTATGTTCAAGAATTGTGAAGATTTTTGTAAAACTTTTAACAAGGTGAAGGCATTGAGAGGAAAACATTTATCTCGCAAGATTCCGTTTCAAATAAATTCACAAACCTCAACGCGACTCTTTGATGTAGACGCTTTATGCTACTTTGATAATATATGAAACGCTTCGAATATTTTGGATTTTCTTTGAAAAAAATAGCTCTGCAAAAACTACATTCATTAAACTTGATTCATTTTGAACAGAATCAGCCTATGATCATTTTGATAGGACTCCGACTCCGGGTAGTAGGTACATGAGCTTAATTGTTTTATAAAAATGATAGCCTACACACCATAGCTCATTATAGGCCTACCTGAACCCATATTTCGTGATCATTGCTGCACATTTATCATTTTCTATGAAGGTTTATCAGCTATACCCAATTTAATGGTTATCTGATGTTTGGCATTTCACTAAGTTAGAAAAATCAACGAAGAAAATTCTGCATTCATAAGTTACCACAGCATTCCATTATTCGCTCTTAAGAACATTATGGCGTTGACCACATCAGCCTTAAGTCGAAATCGCGGGTCACTTATCAGAAGCTTTGCACACGAGAACAGGCGCTCCACAGACACTTGTGTCGTAGGCATCGTGGAGAGGAGATGACATGTAGATTTCAAGATATCTCGGCAGTCGATGGCTTGGTGATCGAGTCGAGGGAGGCTTGTCTGCTAAATCACCGAGTGAAAAGACGATCATTTTTTCACTATCACGGTTCATTACCTCGACTATCATCAGCTTTGAAATTTTCTCTCTTTGTTTGACGGAGAAATTTGACATGAAGACAGTGACAGTCTATGATCGGCAATGATATCATTTTATTTTCTATAATGAAAATACATATACCATTTTTTAGTGAAATATATGTAAAATAGATCAAGTCATGCGAATTTTTCGATTTACACTACTATATCATGCTACTTTTGCTGCTCTTAGCAATGAAATTGAAGTTAGATTGCATGCAGCATCGCTATATTCCAAATAATGGAGGACGGAAGAAAGCAGTTTAGTCATACAAAGCTTCTTGTATATCAAACTTAGGTGGGGCCTATGGCTTATACATTAGACATCGCAAGTTTTGATTTAAGCTTTATACACTCGAATTACAAATATGCCTACATTATGCAGTTGGTTAGGCCAACAGTATCTAAAGTACGAAAAAAGGCTAAAAATATTTAGATTACAGTCAAGACTTCAAAAAACATCAAGACAGTGTTATTAATGAGTTGTTTGCCAATTTGTGTGATAGACTGACAGACAATCGCCTGTTGCTTTTCGCTACATGAATCAACCAGTGCGGAAGGACATGGGTATAACAAACGAAAGAGATTAAATTTGCTTCAATACAAAATGTGAAGAATCTATGATTAGAAAATATAATGGAACAAAAATTTTGATATCATTTTATATCATTTTTCAAGAATAAAATGATATCATTTTTCCTCAGAATAAAATGACATCATTTTATCATTGCCGATCTTTGGTGACAGTTACACAAGAAGATAGATAAATTGGTTTGTTTGATGTTTCGGGTATAGCTATAGGCCGGACTCCGGAGTCCAATCATTTGATAGGACTCCGGAACGCCGACTCCACATCACCGACGCAAACATTTCAAACTTCATCGAAACCTGTGTGCATGAAAGACTTTCCAAATAATAAATCTTAATGACCGTGTATGAGACGAAACTTGAAATTAGCTCATGTCATCATAAAATATAAGTCTCATTTTTTTTCGGATATCCCGCTGCACAAAAATTGGAAAATATAGCATTCTTTCAACGTGGCTTCGACAATGAAGAAAAATATCCTACCATACATTTAGTGCAGGGGTTGGTTGGCTGAATTTTGATGTTACTCAAATGCGCTTACAACACATGTGCGTTATATCTCTAACTGATGCCTCACATATATGGCGGATAACCGGCGCTGTGGCCTTGTGATATAGTGCTCGCTCTGCGTCCGGGAGACCTTGGTTCAAATCTACGTCGGGTCAAACCTAAGACTTTTAAAATAGGTACACTCTGCATTCTTGCTAAACACTCAGCACAAAAAGAATGAGAGTAGAATAAATGACAGCTAAGTCACATGGAAGAAGGGCTCCGTGCGCAATGCGCTTCCGAGTATAAAAAACGTTCATTTACGTTTAACGTCATCGATCCTTCAGACATTGAATACAACAAATGCATTCGAAAGGAATCTGAAAACTTTTGGTTTATGTGGTCGTTCGATGCGTAATACTACGATGGCTATCGAAGTAATTGACTCGGTTTGCAGTTGTCAACATTTCCGTCGCGCAGTCGTGTGAATTTTATCAGAGCATGATTTAGCTTGTTAGCTATGAACTTCCAGGAAAGTATTCGCACAACTGAACGTGCAAGTAGTGATTGGTACAAGTATTTGTGATTTTATCAATTCTTCTATGAAATATCTTCATCTGTATTTAGGTGACTGACTATCATTACTAATTGCAATCAAAATGACGACGACGATTATCTTGATGAAGACATTACATCGGAATGCGCTATCACATTTAATCAACTTGATGAAAGCCACAAATGATGCATCCATTCAATAAGACCACCCAGTAAGTCCAGATTCCTACATGATAGCCGCATTCACCGTACATGTGATGTACTCTATTGCAGGGACTACTACAGTATCTATGTTTCAAGACAAAACTTTATCTATCCAGTACAATTTTTTCTATAAACTGACTTATTCAGCGACAGATATCATTTGCGATGTTAATCAAATTGAGTTTGTTAAAGTCAATGACTGTGATTCCATGAAAAAATATCTTGAAATCAAATTAAGACACGACACGGTGAAAATAATTCGAAGGATCCAGGAAACGGAAGATACCAAAGTTAAACAACTACCCTAGTGGAGATTCCTGTAAATAATTAGGAAATTAAAAGTCATGAACGAATGAATACAAATGAATACTAACTACATAGAGTAGCCTACTCCAGTACAGAGTAGGGACTGAAATATGAATGAAGGCTAGCCGACCCAACTAAAGACGGGAAGGGACTAAAATGAGAACTAAGAACTAAAATGAGAGTTCGTCATGGACTTGACGGGAAGCTAACTTAAAAATAACAAATGGTGAAAATAAGAAACTTAAGAAACCAAAAATTAAGTTTGGTTTCTTAACAAACTTAGTTAACTTAGTTAATTGAGATGTCTCAGACATGCCACCCCGAGCTATGAGGGTACCAATTATCGGATTTATATTTGCTATGATTTTCAATATATAAGTGATGGCAGCAAACGAAAGGATCATAATTATAGGCTGCACTCGTATTCGAGAAACACTCCCTTGAATTTATGCAAAACCTTTCAATAGAAGGAAAAATGAATTTTTGAATCAACGTTTCGGGTTCAGACCATTCTTCACAGAGTTAAAACAGGGGCACATGAAATGCTACTTCGACATATATGTGTAAAAGCTGAATAAAAATCTATATGGCGCGACCGTTGTTCTCTTACAAGCCAGCAAGCTCATGACGATGATTACTAGATGGACATCTGTCCTGAATCATGCGAGCTTCTATCAAAGCAGTGTCAACAGCACTTCGCGAAATTACCAATGTCAACAGCAGTACAATTAAGGAGATGCACACTCAATGCGCTCTTACTGTCTTTATCCGATAATGTTCTTGATACCTAATTTTAAAAGATCGTGAAGTTCTACCTATGTAACCAGCATTGCAAATGCGACATTTAAACTCATAAACAACATTATAAACTATTACAATTTATTTTTAGGTAAACGATCACAAAGGTTACAGTTGTCGTGTTTTCTATCTTTATATTTACTGCGACTATTTAGACAACAGGACAATGTAGGACTAGTAGCATTAAAAAGACGAACATTGAGATTATATTTGCGAATTAGAGAGTTATTTTTATGTTCAAACCATCGTTAACAAAAGGTATGATAAATTAAAGTTTTTATTTGCATTGGAATGACGTTTCCTATTCTTTGATTTCCGTTTAAAATCTTTTTCTTTGAAACCGTTTTTCTTTAGCTTCTGTTTTGCGTTATGAGCTGCTTCGGTTCCCACCAACTTGCAGATATGTTTCATCACCACACTGTATCTCATAATTATAGCTCAGGCAGTTACGAAATTGTTCGATCGTGAGATCCAAATGATTTATTTCATGCCAATGTCTTTGAGCAAAATCTGCGCCTACATCGAGCGCCAGAATTATCGGCATGCTCAGATACAACGCAGTAACATCTAGGGATATGAAAAAATCACCAGTTTTTACACCCGTGTAATTATGAAGAATTTCAATTAATTGCTGGGAATTACTTAAATGTGCAGGGACTAAGTTGACTAATTGATTTAATATTTTACTACAAAACCAATCGATTTTTTCAGTGGGAGTTCTTCGTATATATGGTAGATGCTATTACTGGTCTCATAGGATAGATTCCATTATTTTCAGGCTGAAAGTCTTTTTATAAAAGTATAAAAACCAGCCGGTTGACAGTTGGATGCATGAAGACGCCATAAATGATTTCAAGGGAGTGTTTATCGAATGCGAGTGCCGCTTATTATATGCAATACAATTATGAAAATAAAAGAATTCCTTTTGCATGTGAATTTTAAATCTTGGAGTATCCAGCTCTCCAAAGCGTCAAGCAAACAAATAAAACCACACTCAGATACTTTTGCAATTATCAAGGCACGCTCGTCGCTCGCATCTACACTTGGTCACATACGTGTACTCGCATGTCACCATTTCAACTTACATATTGTACATAAGCGAAATCAGAACAAAGTTTTAATGTGTGTGACGGAATATTGACATTCGCTTATGACGGTCAGAAATTGTAGCTACAAACCACCTAGACCAATCTGGTGAGCTTGACGATATTCACTATGATATCTTATTCCAGAAATTATGAGCATACGGCATAAGATCTACCGCACTGCAGCTTGTTTATGAAATCATGCTTTTCTCAGTGACAGGATTGCCTTCGACTTAATGGTGAACATCATGAAAATTGGTGAAGAAAGGCATCGCATATTACAAAACTCAAGATTGGGTCAGCTGATTTGGAAAACTTTCATACATGATTTTCTTCCTGAGATTTTCAATTAGCAAGTTTTAACGTGCATTCATAAAGTATCGCTTTAAACACAGTAATGACAAATCGCCTTAGTTAGTGCGCCTGCAATAATTAATAAATGCTGCTTTTTGCAAACACCATGTAAATAGAATAATTAAATATTGAGGATGCAACTCAATATTTAATTATTCTACTTACAGAGGATGCAAGTCAATATTTTATTGACTTTGCACATTCCTAACATCACATGGATTAGGAAGACTCTCAGAACATCTAGTTTCAACAGTGCCCTAAAATTGTGCTAATCGGTGTCTATTGACTGCTAGAAGGTTCAAAGTGACAGCAAAATTCTACTAATCACTCGAACCGTTACATGGAGGCCCAGTGATATAAATAGTCCAAAACACTTCGTCACATCTCACTTCGATTAGTTTCCACAATGTTGATGCTATTATCCTTTACATCAAGAACATTAGGACTGATTTGCGAAAGGCACAATCGCCATGTAATGACGAATTTCAAAACCTCGCCATGATGTAGTTGCATGCATTCGGTTTCCATGACCACTTGTATGAATCATGGTGTCGCTTCATGAAATCCGTTGAAAGATCAATGAGTCAAAGTTGAAGCTCTAATACCATAAATGATCATCTTACACAGTAGGTACAGTAAAACAATGATCCGAACAGTAAGTTAAAGTACTTCTTACAGTGCAGCTAGCAATAGATTTCCTCTCCTGCAGCCTTTTGGCAACGATGAGGCTAAAACATTCTGAATATTAAATCATCAATCATCTAATCTTAGCTGAGCAAAACTGCCAAGAGAGGAAAAGACTCCGTTGAAGAAGAGTTGGTCTGTGCTTACCATCGATATTGCAGTAATCCCCGTCTAGTACCACGTTAGCACTTTGCTTTTGCATGACCATGAATCGCATCCTGCATACGTGTATGATTACATGTTAACAGCATGTAGATTTTTTTAAAAAAGTCCGCAAAATTTGTGTTACTAAAAACAAGAGCTCAGGAGCATTACCAAAAATCATTTGTTAATGATTTTTGCAAATTCTGATAATTTTGTGAACTATTACGCAGCTGCACAATCCACTATATAAATGGGGTGTATTTTACATGTACTTGTAACACACGTCTTTATATCTATGTATGTAATGGCAGAACAGTACGACTGCAACCCCTGTACAGCTGGACACCCCTGCACAGTTAATAATCGGGTCTATATTAACTTCCATTTAAATTTTGAATTATGTTCTGTGGTCAAATGCATCAAATGGCAATTTTTTAATATACAATGAAATATGTCCTATTATCATACTCGTTTTGTAGAGCCATGGTCATTGCAAAGTGAAGTTCCAGGTCATTCCTCCATAGGCCCATGTTTTTGTAGATGAGATTTTTATTTTGACATAATCGCTAAACGATGTCATTCAACCAATGAACTACGGGAATTCTTTTGTGATACATTTACAAAAAGTCCTATAAAAAGAAAATTACAGAAAAGGAGACTAATTATTAGAAAGCAAGATTTGCAGTAGCCGGCGATTCCGTGAAAAAACATGTGAGCGGTATAAGTTATTCCGCTAAGTGCTGTTGACACATTTTATCCAAACATCGATAATAACTTGGAGGAAAGAACAAACAGTCAAACACATCTACCAGATTGTTAGCGATAGAAAAATGATCCTCTCCCCTTAGCATACGCCACTTTGCAGCCGAAGTTCGACATGGACTTCACGCTGATTAACGAACATGTATCGGTAGACACTCGTGTGAAGACATTGGAATTTGTCTAGTAAGAAAAAGCAATCTGAAGTGCTGGAATCACTAGGTCTGGACAAGTGTCGGGTAAATTACAAATGGCACAGTTGATTTTAATGAAGTTCTAGTACTTTTAGGGCATGTGAGAGAACATTTGTGCGTGCACTAGTAAATGACCATCGCTGTTTTGTGGATGGAAGCGACGAAGAAAGAGACTGACAGGAGAATGAAATGAACGGAGGAAGAGTATTTTCGCAACTGTTCGTATATGAATGAACACACGGGATATTTCTATAGTACACTGTAAATAAAGATTAAAAATGAATCAAATAAGTGTTCTTTAAATTTTCTGTAATCAGCATCAAATGATTTCATGACAAGCAAAAGGACAATATATAAAAATTTTCAAATTTGATTCTGCTGTCAATTTTAAATATTAATAAAAATGTACAAATAAAATCAGTTCTATTGGAGTCGGAACATCATATAACTATAACCGTCATCAGAGAAATTGAAGCGGGTCGGTAATGAAGCATTTAACACTGCGCCGCACGTTTGAAATTCCTATATTATGTCAATTCCTCGAAGGGTGGTCTCCGTGGCACAATGGTTAAGTACTCCGCCTAGCGATCTTTCGGTCTAGAGGTCGAGTCCCGAAGGTGTCATTGGAAGTCGACAGTAAGGGCATCAGAATCTTCCTTTTAAGTCTGACTATGTCAGCACCGTCCAATACCCCAGTGGGGAATAGCGACGTTAAATAATTGAATCAGGTGATCGTTAATTCAAGTCACCAATCTTGATAATTCAGTGTCAATGTCCCTGTTGACTTATCAAGATGAATACTGAACATTAAGAATTTGGCACAGCAACCAGAAAATAACAGAATAGCAGATTTGAGCATATGAGATTAAAAAACATCTTGTGAATCCTGTGAATTCGTCTACCCGCTCATCTCAGAAAATATGCAATAAATTTGCCATCATTCGCGATCCATAAATATCAGGGTCGTCGATGAGTGAATTTGCTATAATTTCTATAATTTCTTTAGCTGTGCTGCGGATGACATCGTTTATTCAAGATCCTATTGCTATTCTTCAAAGTAGCGAACAATCATTCGGTACAAAATCATCCATTAATTACTTTCCTACTTTAATTGCTTGCGACTATTGAGGAAAGATTGGAAATTGTCTTGGAAATTTGATGGGATCCTAGTTTCTTAAAATATTCTGTACATTCCTTTTGTTGTATACAGTTATCATTTTCGCATTCTTTAGCACATTTTTGATTTGATGAGTTTTCTTGTCTGTTTCCTCGAATGTGCTTGCTCTGCAAGGTAGTTTCCAAATTAAAGTTGTTTGTCTCGCTGTTCTCAATGTGAGTCACTTCTCTAGTTGTTCAGTGGATTATACAATTTCCAGGCTTGACGTCGGGGCAGGATTTCCCATTTGATGGGAATAGTAATTTCAGTTATGGGAATTCCCATAAAAATATGAGAGGCTGCCGAATAACTGAACAACACTTTCGCAGCTCTGCGCTCTAGATAATATATATAACAATAGTATGACTATTATTTCTAAAGGGATTTAAGGCACGAAATGATTGCAGCATAGGCATTCACTTTATTAACGCATTGCTGCAACAGAGGCGCCATTTTTTAAAAATAATATTAATATATATTAATATAAATCAATAATAAAGTAATAATTAAATGAAATTTAATAGCGAAGAATGCTTGACGCTATGCAGTATGCATGTTGAGGAGGTGATAGTAAAATTCTCATCTTGATTAAGAGTCAGACTGCGTAATGTAATGCACTTGTCAGATGAAGTGAAAATAGCCAGGTTGAAATTTCCGCATTTGATCATCGCACGCATATGCATACATGTAGTCTATTTTCAAACTTAGGCACCAATTGTATACAGACATGCTTCCATCCAGGTTGATTAGTAGCCGGTGTCGTGTGAGCAACATGCTTGAATACACACTAGAATTACACATAGGCCTATACCAATATGTATAGATCAGAGTGAACTTTTTACGATCCACCAAATCGCGGTGCAACAGCTACATGCAGACAGAAGGCTATCCACTCGCAACGGTTGGTAACAATATTTCATGTAGGGACGTATCTCCATTAGGCCTATCATGGTTATGTTAGGAATGATGCATCGACAACTATTTTAGTAAAATCTATTAGGCCTATCTAGTTAAAAACATGTACCTATAAAGGGGCATGACGTCTGATAATGAAGCGAGCTTTGATATTCGAAATGTAAGTTTGCAGGGTAGTCTGATATCGTGATTGAAGACCTATCTGTAGATCCATGAAAGTGTGGAGTCCTTTATTTTGCTTGTCTAAAAACACAAGAAACTATCTATGGGTGATAAGTTCCCATGGCGGCACTGAGACTTGATGTACATGTAAGACTACCATGCATACTACGGTAGACCTACAGTAGAACAGAATGTTCTCCAACCTAGCTGCTAAGGGTTCTCAGTCAGCTAAGCTTATCAAAGAAAGATCTGGCTTGTGGGAACTATTATGGGAAAGAACAGTCAATTTTGAAAAATCCTAGGGGAATGGTATGGGAATGCGACGAAGCAATTTCGTCCCATTACAAGCCTAACAATTTCATATCAACTTGTTCAAAAACTCTCTCAATAACATGAAAAGAAGATTTCAGAGAACGGAAGAGCAAAGGAGACCCTGCATGGTTATCAAAGGATAGAATGGACCACCAATGAACAACACCGCAACATCAAAATTTTAGGCTTTTACAGCGTTTGCCAAATGCAGCAATGCTCATAGCTTTTTACTTTTTGTTTTTCCTTTTAATCATGATCCTTGTGGCAGTTAGAAAACTAGGACATTTAATATTTTCGAAATTAATATTATGATTATTATAATTCATACATCATTAATTATAATATCAATTATTACTAACAAGTGCTGCAAATGAACATAGAATATCTGAGAGATTAAGGGGGAGTTTAAATTTTGAGACTATGCTCATACGTTCAATGTCAATTTGCTATTGGTTCACATCATGACACGTATTTAGTATCCGAATAAAATTCTCATAATGACATAAAAAACACTTGATCTAAGTTTGGTTTGCAGCAATATCAGAAAACTGTCGATCTGGATACCTCCTAATCTGGCAGTCAATTGTTTAGGCTTACGGCTCGTCCAGTCGACGATCTATGCTCTACATGTGAATGCAGTTTTGTTGCATGTGGCCTGCATTATATCTGATAAAAACAAGTCTCTTTTGCTTCACTGAGTTAAACCGTATCTACTCGGCAATTGTATTACGGCAATCGAAAGAAAATTATCCTATGTACTTGAAGATGATTGCCGAATTAACTGTCTAAACATTTTGCATGATATTAAAAAAAGAGCAAAATTGCTCAGAAAAATCTTTGTCATCTCCAACTACGAAACTCTACAATGAAATAAAGCTTCATAGCTCATCTTCCTTCTCTCTAAAATAGCGTTCACTGACTGACATATGTTCATCATTAAATTGTAATCATGCATAGTGCAGCATTTCATTAAAAGAAATAATAGATAGTATAGTTTTCATCATTATACACTATGTTGAGAATGAACGACAAAGTACTCGTAATTAATTAGATAAACATTGTCAAGAAGACGTATGACGTCATCAAAAGTTCCGTAAATTATGAGTAACGTGTGGATATTCTCAACATGGAATTTTGTATTAGCTGATACGACAGGTTCTTCCAGGGATCGCAATTCACCCAAGGAAAAAACGGAAAATCGGTTAAAACCGGAGTTTGAATGCATAAATTTGAAATATTTACATTAGACCAATTTCGCAAAAAAAAACCGGAAAATTGCGATCCCTGGGTTCTTCGCTGAAAATGTTAACGTCAAGTTATAACAAATAACGACAACTTGTAGCTTTGTGTAGTACAACCGACATTCTGGCATGGAATAACTTCTTGGAGATCGCAGATAACATGGAATTAGTGCTCTTTTATCAATCGACTTTACATGTACACCAGAAACCCAAAAGAATTTATGTATATTGCTTATCATTTAACTTTACTTACCGCTTTTTCAGTTGTTTCTTTTCCTTTCTTCGGCAATTTCACAGACGGCGCTTCGGCGATAATTTCATCGTCATCCGTAGAAGCCATTCGTTTGCGACTAGTTGAAGGAGGTTTCCCCAACATGCTAGCAACTTCTCCTTGAGCTACTTTGGACTTCATTTCTTGCCAACCATCCCCAGTTGAAAGTTGACTGGATTTTCCAACTGTTATTTCAGACAAGGTTTTACAGTCAGATTTCTCCCACCAATATGGTGATCGGGGTTTTTTATCACTCGAACTTTGCTCTTTTGATGTTGCACTTGTAAGAATACTTGGTATGATTGGATGCTTTTTATCTCCAGAGGCAGGTTCAGAGGATAACAACGTGAGCGGACTTTTGCGAATGGATATAGTAGGTTTGGCTGCTACAGCCTGTGATGTGACAATGGAGCCCACAGATTTGGCATTTGCAGTCGGATATTTATTAATATCGATGGGAGCAATGCCTACCGAGGTAGGAACGTTGTCAATTTCGGGTTGAGATTTAACGATCGCGATCGGAGATTTGGTGGCTGTAGAAGTACTATCGTTTGATGCAGAAGATGGAACAGGGGTAGCGATAGGATCAGCATCAATATCGACATCCATTGAAAGTTTCGAATTAGATGTAACGTCACTCGAAACCTTGTCAAGAGATGCTTCGCTATCGTCAGTGCTCGAATTCGGGACATCTGCTTTATCACCATTTGAGTTTTCCTCCACTGGAATTACTTCTGGAGAAGCTGGCACCAGAGATGGACCAGTCACCGTTTCTATCATGTCAGCTTTACTTTGAGCTTTCCTCACTTTCGCTAATAGCTTGGCGATGCCAATTCGGTAGACAGTCATTACTCTAGCTTCGACAAAAACGCGATGCTCTGCCTTAGCACACACGCGATTTAGCTCCCATGGCCAGCCAGCTTCGTCCCACTGTTTGTATCGATTTGTAACCTGAAAGTGAAGTTGAAAATCAAAAATACTGAAAAGAATAAAGAGTCACAGAATAATTGAATTTCTTCTGAGCAATTTATGGCAGCGTTTCCACTATATATCAATACATTTGCATAAGCTCGCTTCAGTTCGAAATGAAGACAATTAACAAAAGAAAGCAACTAGTAGTCAGAAACGGCTCACAAGTAATTGCACATGTGTTGTAGGCCGCTTTTACACCAGACTATTACTGATTGTAAATGACAAATCATGATTTCAATCACAACGATCTATGACAATGATTAATAGTTCTCTGAAATTTATTTTACAGCATAATTTTAATAGTGTGGTGTGTAGCATAATAACAATATTCAGTTATGCAGTTGTTCAGCAGTGGTCCAAGAAATCGCAATTATCAGTAGTGGAGCATAAATTGCACTGATTCAGTAATCGTTCAAATACAAAATATTGAATGATGACACCGACTGATGGTGGCAATTGAAAATAAGATAACACTTACTAGCTTCAATTTAAAAAAAAGGAAATTATGTCAAAATTTCGAAAAGTCAATATAAAGCAGACAGACTCAAGGTTGAAGGGGGAAGTTTCAAGGTTTTAATACAAATGAAGAAGCATTCATAATCCATTTTGAAGACAGAATCTTTAAATTTGAATTGGTGATACAACCAAATCAGTATCCGACTCCGTCCCCTCACCATATAATGACGAATCCAGACAAACAACAACTTGTCTCAAATTAGAGGATAATTACAGTCACTAATTTTGTGCTGGTTCTAATAAGAATTTCGTGTTCCTCCTTTCACAATCTACATTATCACATGCTATTCAACATCTCGCAGCACTTTCAAAACAGGGCAGTGGTATTTAAATAATGATGCTAATTCGGCGCAACCGAAATGGCGTTTTTAGGACATCGCCAATCCTCCAGCAACTCTTTCTGTCTGACGCTCATCACAAGTGTCAGCGTCGCCCTGTTGTGAATCGCTGATCATTTACAGCCGTGTTTCTCAGCGTTTAGTCAATTGGTCCAAATTTCTCTAAATCAAGAATTCATGACCCAGATTTATAATCAATGTTGTTTCTAAAGGACCACCTTTGAAAATAAAAGAATGAGGAAATCAAGTAAGCTTATTATGTTATCAAATCGAATATCGTAAACATGAAATGAAGCATTTATGATTACACTTGCGCCAGAAAAATGCAGCATTTCGTAACGGTTAGGTGTAATTTTTGCATGATAAACTATAAAAATGCAAAAACCCTAACAAACAAATGTGAAATCTATTTGTCTATCTTTGGCGCAACACAGATTAAAACACAACACTCAACAAAACTTGAAAAGTATAATTTTGCAAAAAAAAGCTTTGTAGCGAAGAAGTGTGTACTTCTTTAGAAAAATCATTTCAATAAGAGTGCAGCAAGAATTCAAGGTATAAAAGCAAATGCAACAATCTATTTGAGTCTCAATGAATACCTTAGTCTCAGTTCTTTTATTTCATTTGCTTATCTGCATCCAGCATAGGACGTAACGGCATTTAAGACATGTTTAAATCAATAACCGAAAAAACTCTGATCTAAAATAGTCGCCTCATTCCGAATTCTGACATTTGCATTGTCCTCACTTGTCAAGTGCTCCTCCAAGCGCATGGGGCCCACTTTTGGGACACAAAGTCTACCTTGAGAACCACTGATTTACAGGAGCGACAATAGTCTACGGTATTTTTCTAAGTAATGATCTTCACGTCACAATAGTAAATACGAATTTTCACGATATCTCTTCAGACAGATTAATTCATTAACCTAACTAAATTTACTTCTTATTTAATTCCGCAATTTCGATGTCTTGAGTTCAAGTTCAATTACTATAATTTGCAAATGGTCGCATTCACTTTTCTTTTGCAATTTTCGAAGTTCCATCTTCATTTCTTAAGGAGAAAATTGGATCGATTCATTAGGCGAAGTGATAAAATGTAACATTAATTTTCTTTCGTTATTTGTTGAGTTCATCAATGAATCGCTTTTACAGATTATACAGAGTACTTCCTCTGACTAGCAATTGCAATAAGTTGTATTATTAAACCTCATGTGAAGAGTTCTTCCTTCACACAGCGAAACTCATAGCAGTAGCATTCTAATAATGAACTTTTTGATTGAAGGCTGTTCTACCTTCAAGTTTCCATTTCATTCATTTGTAGATTGTAAAGGAGGAAAGTCTCTAAAATCCCCATTTTGCTCAAGAGTTTGCAATGATTCAAATGAAAGTGACAAGTAGCATTCACAGCGACGGGAAATCTGTTTTCTTCTTCTTTCAACGATTGATAACAAATTTCGATTAACACTCCTCTATTTTATACTCCTTTAATATTTAAATATCATTTGTGCGCCACTTCACATTCCATGAGCAGTGATAAATTAAGGTGTCAGCATCTCCCTCAGCCTCGAATTCCTGGTTTTCCGGTTAAATTGCCTTATTGTCGCTATAACCAGCCGTTCTAGCCTGAAATTGCGATTTCTCAAATCGAAGTAGCCTAAACTGAAATTCTCATTATCATGTATCATATCATAACTCCCCCACGCTCTCTTATGCATCAGTTTGTCTAATTAGATGCATCGAAAGCAGATAAAGCCTCTTTTCATTTTTGTCATATTTTTTTCATGAATGAGTGTATAGCTCACATATAACATAGTTGCACGAAATAGCTAAGAATGATTTGTTCATATTGACTGACTGATGTTATAGAAAAACAACACAAGTAGTTTTCAACCATCTCTGTTTCATAAAATCGATGTCCAGTAGTCCGTGATGTGAGATATGAACGCAGTATTATTTCTTTTACGTGGTGCACTAGGAACATATACATCAATGATTTCTGTGGGGAAATGCAATGAAGTTAAGTTAATGGTAGGTCGTCTTCTTAAAAGTACTTTAAGTACAACAAAAAGGCTTTTATTTCGATCATTCATGAAAGAAGCAGCTTGTCTTCAACTCATTAACCAATGAATAATTTCATGCTATTATTGTAATAAAAAAAATTGCAATTAATTTTATAATGACGGGTGCAAATGCTGTGTATTTATCAGGTGTTTTTTGGTTTTTATTTACCATATTTATTTGAAATACTAATCAGGCAGCAGGTGTCAATTGGCTGAAGAAGAGAGCCAAGCTACTCCACTTCGTCCACCCCAACGTTTGATCTGCCTGATAATTAAAATGTTTTTGTGTTCAATTGCAGCACCGGCATATTTCTTATACTGTATCAATTCAATTCAAATATGCACTATATTTAGAATGGCATTATGCTACGAGGCTTCAAGGCCACTTTACAATTTACAATATAAGAAATAGAAATAAAAGAGATACAAAGGAAAGTCATTTATAAGTAAGATCGATAAGGTATTTCTTCACTTGTTTCTTGAAGGAACGCATATTGTCAATCGCTCGCAAGTTCTGGGGAAGTGAGTTCCAACTCCTCGCAGCAGCTACCGGAAATGATCTACCACCAAAAGTTGGGCATCGATAAGATGGGACCGCAATGCAGAACGAATCTGCAGACCGTAATCGGGATCTTCCAGGCATAGAGGAGACATCCACCAGGGAGCAGCTGAGATAATCAGGAGCACACTCTCGGCGACAACAGAAGGTCAGAACTGATAGTCTATAAGTAATACGTTGACGAATAGGCAGCCACTGTAATTCATTTAACAAAGGAGTTATTGACGAATAGCGGGAAGTGCCGTAAATCATACGGGCGGCTGCATTTAGCACAGATTGTAATCGCTTCACTTGTTGCTCAGGGATTCCATACTTGACAGGAATGCAGTAATCCAACTTTGAGATGACCATGGAAGTAATCAATGTCAGGAGTAGATCACGTGGGATATAAGGGATAATACTGCGAATCTGGCGCATCATCCCAAAGCACGATGACACACATTTCGAGATATTTAGCTTGAATGAAAGTTCTGAGTCCAAGAATACTCCAAGACAGCGCACTGAATTTGATGGAAGGATATGAGAGGATCCTATTCTCAAGGGCGCTGTTGGGACAGAACGCCGACGTTTGCCAGAGTGACACCATAGAAATTCAGTTTTCTCTGTATTCAATAGGAGACGATTTGCACTGCACCATTGAACAACATCATCTAGACAACATGCCATCTCGGCAGCTAGATCGTCAGTCGCATTTGGCGAACACGCTCCATAAATCTGCACATCATCCGCGTAAATATGCAACTTGAAGTTATGATCACGAACAACATTGATAACTTCTACCATATACAAAACAAAAAGAAGCGGCCCCATCACTGAGCCTTGGGGCACACCCCAGTTCCACATCTTGGAATCAGAAGTTGAAGCGCCTACACGAACAGACACTGGTCGATCACTCAAGAATGATTGTATCCATGAAATAACTAGACCAGAAAAACCAAAGGATAGTCTCAGGCGTTGTGTAAGAATTCCATGGTCAATGGAGTCAAACGCAGCGGTAAGGTCCAAAAAAGCCAAAAGACACAATTCACCATTATCCAATGACGAGAGAATATCCGTGGATAATTTCAGTATCGATGTTTCCGTTGAATGATATCTCCGATAAGCCGATTGCACGTCAGGAAACAAGTTGTTTCAGAACAAATAAGTTCGACACTGATTGGATATAATTCGCTCTATGACTTTAGAGAGGGTATTAAGTTTTGAAATTGCCCGGTACGATGCAGCTTGTGATGTATCCATTTTGTCATTTTTCAGTGTAGGTGTGATGACAGTGACTTTCCATAATTGTGGGAAGACTCCAGTAGAGAACGAAAGATTGTATAGATAAGTAATGAACGGAGCCACGATATCCAAACAGTCCTTCAAGAAGTTCACAGGTAGAGCATCACTGGTACAGCTCTTGTTCGGAAGACCACGGAAAGCGTCGAATACATCTGCAATCGATACAGGGTCGAATCGTTCAAAGACAGAGTTTGGAGTCTGCGAAGTAATTCCTGGACAGATATTACCAGTCTGCTGCCTGATGATCGAGATCTTTTGATCATAATAATTGAGAAAATCACTTGCCTTTAAATCTGGGTTAGGTTTGGGACGACCACGACCCATGATACTATCGATGGACCGCCAGAGTTCTTTCGGTGACTTTAACTCGGATTTCAGCTTATCACACCAAAAAGATTGGCGTTTGGATTTGAGCATTTCTCTATATGACTCGGTCACTTGCTTCCACTTAAAGAAAGCTTCAGAAACCAGCAAAGTATTTTGATCCGTGGATGGAAGAGATCGCTGCAGAGATCGGAAACGACGTTCATGCTGTCGAACACTGCGCTTTGCTGCCCGACAGTCCTCATCGAACCATGGATCAGACAACCTTCGTCGAATATTGACCACCTTAAGAGGAGCCATTTGATCAACGATAGACTCGATGGTGGAGTCAAACAGAAGAGCGAGCTGATCAACATCACAATTAGTCCAATTAGCAGGGCCGCACAGCTTAGTCTCCATCAGTGACGCTCGCAGGTGAGAAACGTCAATCTGTCGCCATTTTCGAAAACGAATTTCCTCATACAAAGGAGCAGGCCTGTGAATTGGTAATGTCCAAGATAGTAGACTATGGTCAGAAATTCCAGGATCCGATATCTGGACATTGAGTGGCTGAGCGTCAGATCTTGAGAATACAACATCAAGCATGCCACCTCTATTATGAGTGGCATTATGAACTT
Source organism: Prostheceraeus crozeri (assembly GCA_907163375.1). NCBI lineage: Eukaryota > Metazoa > Platyhelminthes > Polycladida > Euryleptidae > Prostheceraeus > Prostheceraeus crozeri. The sequence goes on along the minus strand of CAJQUW010009130.1, from coordinate 180,696 downwards.
GACATTCAAAGCCACATGATTGGAACAAATCAATTAACATCCGTGTATTACGATCATCTGATTTCTCCAAATGAACATTCAAGTCACCAGTCACCACAACTGAACAAGAGAAGGTGCTCAATTGATCCATCAATGATGATAATTCAGAGAAAAATCCAGATAATGAACCAGTGCGATAAATAACGAGAATGATGACAGTAAATGAATCACTCGTGATCTTCACACATACATTTTCAAAGGATTTCATATCTACACCAATTTGTAGGCGTGTAAGTCGGACACCAGTGCTCACGACGGCCACTCCACCATGATTGACTGTCAGGATATACGGATTAGCACGAACTCTTGGTTGATGGACCACAGAAAACCCATGTTGTGCAAATTTCCGAATACAGACCGAATCGTCATCATGCCAGGTCTCTACCATCATGAATACATTTATACCACTATCACGCTGAAGTTGCAATACATCATCCACTTTGTGATGTAAGGATCGAACATTGAGCATACCAAAAAGTAAGATATTTGCTCGGGGAAAAGATATGGAGATGAGTTCTTTGCAATGTTCTCAAAAATTGCTGTCGACAAGGTTCCAGATCATTTGACGACAAGGAATTCTTACTAGCATGGTTGTACGTTGTGTGAGTTGGAATATGTCTAATATAGATGCCATAGTACCATAGGCGGCGTCTTGTCTGCCTTGATACACAGACACACGGCTTCCGTTGAAAGTCACGCAGATCATCGATTTTATACCGATAACGGACAGACATGAAGATTGCAGGTAGAAGCAACAACGGCTGGAGGCGCGCTAACCATCCGACCGTTCACTCTGACTGCGAACGATCGAATGATATATCATATTCGAATGAATGATCATCATATCGTATCATATATCATTCTTATTCGGTTTGATGCAACCTTGGCGCTTTTCAGGAGAGCGCAAATGATAGATAGTTTCTCCTACTTTGATGATCATAAAATGTCAAATATTTTAAAGATTTCAGCGATACGATCACAACGCGAAGTTTATTCAGCATATGTCAAACAAAATGGTTCAGAATGGTCTCAATCTAGATTAGTAGCTTGAATTGAATAAGATCTTCCTCCACACGCTTGAAGAGTATGAGAATTGTGTAAAATGCTTCGAATTGTACTTAGCAGCGAAAATGACCGATGTCATCGAAGAAAACATGTTTCTTTATTATGTCAGAATTATTTTTTATTTCGGTTTTTCATGATTTTGGCGATACCTCTAGATTTTCGTCTCATGTCAAAATGTCAATACTTTCTTGATTTTTGGTTATCTTATGTTAACCGAGTTTGCAGACGGGTAATAGTAAAGTTATGTACCTTCAGCATCAATATTTGCTCGTCATTGTACCATGGTATTGATTTGCGTCATGATTCGCAAGAAGAAAATAATTTTCAAAACGATTATCTTATGAGCAACGTGTAACGAACAGAAATGTTATGCTGTTGAATATTCGCAGTTGTTTGGTTCAGATTCGGACGGCTGATTTAAAGTAGACTAAGCAACCGAAATCTGTGTTTGTTAAGTCTCGATCAAGACTGAATATTTGTCATCGAGCAATTCATTCATGTATGATATTCAGATGATAATTTTGAAGATGCGGAATTCCAAGAATTTTCATTCCTTCTTTTCGATAACGATCCCATATTGCTAGATTGATTAGTGGATGATATAAGGTATAATTATAAAGACACTAGGTTCAATAATTTGAAGGGGATGCATTTAAGTTCCGATGCAATTGTTAGCCAATAAAATGATCATAGGCTATTGACACCCTACCCGAAAACAGCAGTATTTCAGATAAACTTTCCTACAGTACGACCAGTATCTTTCAATTACGGTGTAGAAAGATCCTATTTTAATCCAAAATTACATCGCATACATGAATTAAGCATGGAAAATTCTTATATAATGCCTGAACATTTCGGTGCTCCAATCAGGGTTGCATGGGTTTTCTCAGGGGTGGTATCAGTGGCAAAAATCGTCTAGGCAAAAACTATAAAAATAGGAAAAGCTAGTCAAAACTACTAATTGTGACTTTGTGAAACGTTTCACAAACGCTTTGAAATTCTGATTCACTTGATTCAATCACTATGAAACGCATAGCATAGGGTGGAGCATATTCAGGTAGGGCTACAGCATCCAGCAATTGAAGAGAAATTGTATCATCTTTCATCGATGTTTTAGTAATAAAACGACTACAGCAGCCTATTTCTTAAACATTCCAAATCGCATTGAAGACATTGTTTATTTTTTTAATCACATATTTCTCTATTCATCACAACTAATGCAAACTTGACTAACTTAATTCTTGCAAAATCTTCATTCTAAAATCATTCAGTGTATTCGACTGACGACAACAGAAAGTGATTAGCTTCATCAGGAAAAACATGAGCATATGCTTTCTTCATTAGTCACGTAAAGGTGATGAAATCAAATGTATTTATAGTCAATCCGTGACAACAGTAGACGAAAGAAAGTTTTAACTACTGCAGGATGTGATGTCTCAGTTCGATGATACAACAGTCAGTATACAGATGCGGACCGATACGAATATTGGTTAACAATGAATATTAATGGCAACAAAAGTTTCCCACGTATCCAAATATTTCCATTATCTACCATTTTTATCCGGTATTTACCGGTTCTCCCACCTGCCCTGGTAAAAGCAAGTTTCTCCCATTAATTGCCAACCCTGGTTACAATAGAATATTTATAAAGAAAAAACAACGCAAATGAAAAGGATACAAGGACTAAATCTTAGCTAAATATAGAAAAATAGACCAATCTGCCAGAAGTAAGTTTATTTTCCGAAACGTGTCGAAGCACCCTACTTCGTCGTCAGGCGATAATAGAATGTTGACAAAGTAGTACGACGAAGTAGGGTGCTTCGACACGTTGCGGAAAATAAACTTACTTCTGGCAGATTGGTCTCTTTTTCTATATTTATTTGATATGCGTCTGCCTTCTCACGCCATTCATGCATCATCTCTTGAATCTTAGCGTGTATAGACACATGCAATCACGCCATGACACAGATAAAAAAATAATAAATAAATAAATCCCGTCCGACGAAGATCAGGTAGGGTCCCATAGTGCATGTCGATAATTCCTCCATGATTGGCGTTCTCTTGCAAGGCGGGTCATTGCAGCAGATGAGGTTGTTGTGTTTGCCGCTCTGAGTTGCTGCCACCATCCAATTCGTGGTCTTCCTCTTGGTTTCTTTCCGTGGACTCTCCCGTAAAGCATCTGTCGGGGCAACCTCTCTTCTCGCATCCGTTCTACGTGCCCAAACCATCTTCGCTGGATGTCTTGCACTCTATCCACGATGTTTCCTTTCATGTGTGCCATCTCTCTCACTCTTTGATTAGAAATTCTTTGCTGCCAGGTAATTCCGAGAATTCTTCTCAGGCAATACATTTCGAATACGAGTAGCTTCTTCTTTTCTTTCTCTTTCATGATCCAGCACTCCGACCCATGCAATACTGTTGGGAAGACTATGGCTTTCAGGAGTCGCATCTTCAGTTGGAGGGTGATGGACCTGTCCTTCCATATCTTCGTAAGCTTGCGAAAAGCCACAAAGCCCAGGGACGTTCGCTCTTCAATTTACTTGAAGGCATCTCGCTCTGTGGTGAAGGAAACACCGAGATACTTGAAACAGTCGACTTGTTCGATTCTTCCGGATTGGAGCACTATGCTTATGTCTTCAGCCCTTCTACCAATTTTCATGACTTTCGTTTTTGACGCGTTGATTGACATCTTGAATCTTGAGCAGCTCCTTTCCACACTAATTGCCATTTCTTGCAAGTGATCCACCGATTTCGCAAGGAGCACGATGTCATCCGCATATCTTAAGTGTGTGACCTTCACGCCAACTATGCTTACTCCAAAATTTTCAAGACCTCAGTAATGGGAAGAAGACCGGACCAGGACACCATAAAATCAAAAAAAAAGTACTTTTAAAAACGACATAAATTCATGAATTTAGTCCCTTTTTCAGGTTTTTAAGACCTAAATTCATGAATTTGGTTCATTCAAAAAGTACCATTTTTGAAAAAAATGGTACTTTTAAAAACGACATAAATTCATGAATTTAGGTCTTAAAAACCTGAAAAAGGGACTAAATTCATGAATTTATGTCGTTTTTAAAAGTACCCAATTTTCAAATTTTTCAAAATCTCAAATTTGAGAATTACAATTTTCACCCTCAAAATCATGACCGTTCTAGGACACCGAAAATCATAAAAGTTGAGTATCTCAAATTTGAGAATTACAATTTTCATTGCTTAAATCATGACCGTTCTAGGACACCGAAAATTAGTATTTTTAAAAACGTCTTTTAAATCCATTTTTCAGGTTTTTAAAATATATCATGTGACTAAAAATATTTCTTTAAAAATGGAAGAAACAAAAGTGGAAGGAACTTCAGAAATGGAAGGAACCTCAAGAATATATCCTTCGTTATCTCAATTAAACTTTTACGGAGCAGCGTGTCTTCTTTCTTTCTTTCTCTCTCTCTCTCGTTCCTGTCTGTTACAGGAATATTGTATTCACAATGACATGCATTCTTTAAAACAATTGCTTGTCTTCAATGAGAATAATTCCCATATGCTTTTAATAGAATGACATTGAACGCTAATGGAAAAATACACCAACTATCGAACCATGTCGACAGCTATATCGACAAACTTTCTGACATCGGCGCGACAGTTGGTGTATTTTTCCATTCAAAGCAATGTCGCATGAATGATTGTTATGGAAACCCAAAATGAAGAGAAATGCTCATTCATTTCTCTTCTCTCTCATATGTCTATTGTGTTTAGATTGTATTTGTTCTTTTGTTCTCATAGTGTGAATGAGATTTCACAACTCGCATTATGCGCTATTGTCTGTGATTTCCTTCACCCCTATCAGCTGAAACAATTTTAACAGCTGCTACACGCTAATTCTTTTGAGAAAGTTCTGAAATAGATTTTATTCCATTTAAAATGAGAAACATTAGAGACATTCTAAAAATATACGGCAAACAAAACCACATTAAATTTCGATTTAAATGAGATTGCTAAGCAATTGGGAATAAAGAATTTTCACATATTGATGAGTAATGAATTACTATTGATAAAATATGTGCGAAACATTTACTCTACTAATGCAATGCAACAATGTAACGTTTAAATTTAGATTAAATTAAATCATTTCAAAATTGAATAAGTAGTAAAGAAAGACATCATTAGAGACCAGTTTTAAATCAATACCCCCCTTCTGACTAAGTAGTAAGGAAAGTCATCATTATAAAAATGTTTTAAATCAATACCCCCCTCTGACTAAGTAGTAAGGAAAGACATCATTAGAGAACAGTTTTAAATCAATACCCCCCCTTCTGACTTCTAGGGGTCCCTTAAGAAATTTTTTTATTATAAAATGAGCAACATAAATGAGTTTTTGAAATTATATGGAACACAGACAACAACGAATTTCGATTTCAATAAGATTGCTAATCGATTAGGAATAAAGAATTTTCACATATTGATGAGGGATGAATTACAATTCCTAAAAAATAGGCCAACAGGAACCTTCAGTTCCCGGAATAAAGTTCCATCAATAACTGTAAATTTCATAACGAATCTTCACACTTCAGACCAAAACGGCGTACATTGGTCAGCAGGCGTTAAAAATCATCAGCAAAACTATTATTTTGATCGCCCGGAGGCTGAGAACTATTATTTTGATTCATACGGTTTGCCCCCTACAAATGAAGTAAAAGAATTACTTGGAACGGGAACATACAATACGTTTCAAATTCAAACACCAGGCACTACTTATTGTGGACAATTATGTTTATACGTTTTGTACAAATTACAAAAAGGAGTACCATTTCTAGATATTATGTTAGAGTTAAACAATCTATAACTCAAGCGAAGCTAGCTAAAGCGCCACCTAAAGGTTAAAGCTCTGTTTTCTGTAATTCATTTTGATAAAAACGACCTCTGATATCCTCATTATCTAAATCTTTAATTTCATAAGTAATCGGATAAGTTTTATTTATTTTGCAAACTTCAAATATTTCTTTAGTCCAATAGCCAACAAAGCCTTTTTCAAATTTATTCTTATATTTAAATATTCTAACTCTATCTCCAATTTTAAATTTCGGCTTAAGTTTCTGCAAATTCGGATTACTCTCATTCGAATTATTATTCTCGAATATTTTCTTTCGTATCAAATCAGGGTCGTCAGAAGCATTCTTTGGAGTTTCTTCAATACCAGAATGAACTTTATTATTGTACTCTTCCACAATTCCTGGTAATATCCTCAACCATTTCTGATTTCTTTGCTCAGTAAATTTCTTGAATAATTTATTTTTTAACGCCCGATTGAATCTTTCTATCACTACAGCTTTTCCAGTGTTTTCAGTTGAATAAACAATTTCAAATAGTGGCTGAACGTTTCTGTTATAAAATTCCGATCCTTTATCAACAAACAATTTTTTTGGCTTTCTATTACTTTCTTTAAAGATTTCTTCAAACGCATATTTAACTGAAAGACCACTTTTATTTTTTAAAGGCTTTACCCAAGCATATCGTGTATATAAATCTATAACGGTCAATGCGTATTTGTAGTCCCTTTCATTCGGCATATGAATAAGATCAGCACTCCAAATATCATCTTTATTAAATACTTTTACTTTCAATAAATATTTAGGCCTTCTGTATTCTTTATGAATTTCAGACGCGTAGGTTCGAGCGTTGCTCTCGGAGTTATTAGTTCGAGCGTTGCTCTCAGACAGCTTTGCTGACGTTTCATTTAAACCCTGACCGAATAATATTTTAGCTTGTAAAGCTTTCTTAACATTCTTTCAATTTTTTCTCTAAATGTAGGATTCTGAATACTATCTAATTCTTGAATCATCTTCTTATCAGCTGCATGTCGAGAACTTAGATCATGATTTCGATAAGCTAAATCATGCCTGTAAGCTGCGGCATCTACTCTATTTATCGGTTCTTCACCTGGTTTCGGATTATTATTCTCATCTAGTCTTATATCTAATCGAGTTCCTGGACCGGTATATGAATGACCAGGAAGATGTTTTTCTTTCGAATATTTACTCCAAATAAATCCAGGAAAGTTTTCTAATGTTTTTTGTATGTCGCCGCCGTAGGTAGTAGCCAAACTTTGTTTATCGTCGTTACCTTCATAAATTTTACAGTTTGAGTTTTTATTTTTGTTTAATAGATAATTCAATAAATCTAAATTAGAAATTTTTAATTTAATTAAATTTTCGGAATTTTTAGTATTCATTTTAAAAGATAAAAAAATTAAGAAGATAAAAAAAATTGTTTTACCGAAAAGAACCAAAGATCCTGAGGTTATTACCGAATCATACTAGGACTTAGATATATTCCAGAACCATCTTTAGTTTCTTTAATTTCAATTAAATCATCAACATTGTGGAGAATATTTTTAAGAACTCGTTTTCCTTCATCAACTAATTTTAATTTACTAATAAAATTATCTACTACTCCTTTTCCTTCGGGCGAAGCCCTGGAAGACATCTCCGATGCCCCTTCTCCCCTAGCAACTTTCTCTAACTCTCTATTATGACGTTTTTGTTCTTCTAATGCTGCCTTCTCTGATTTATTTTTATTTACTGCTTGGACAATACCAGCTGTCCCACCTGCAACACTTCCTGCAGCTGCTATGCCACCTATTATTAGTGGAATTAATGGGAGAATCCCGCCATTCTTTTCTTCTTGTAATTGAATATTCTCTATCATTGGTTTACTTATGTAATACTTTTTTTTATTAATCGTAATAGTTTTAGGGGTATTTTTGTCAACAATATTACGTAATTTTAATTCAACAGTTTTATTATTAATATTACTTTTCGCTTGCGACATTTTTAATAAAAAAATTTTAAGTTATCAAAAATTTAAATCTATTCTAGTTATGAAAAAATTTTAAGTTAAGAATTTTTTTTAATCTATTCTAGTTATGAAAAAATTTTTTAAGTTAAGAATTTTTAAGTTAACAAAAATTTTAATCTATTCTAGTTATGAAAAAAAATTAATTAATCGACTAAGTCTTGGGCTTTAACCTATCGGAGCGAAGCTCCTCTGGCTTTAGCCGATCCTAACCATCTTTCCATTAAGAATTTCAATAGAATATTTTGCATCTTCTAGCAATAAACCATAAGCCATCAATGAAGTTGTGGAATCTTTTTTTTCAATATTAATTGTTACATCACAACCATTTTTAATAATATCTTCTGATTGTGCACTTAAATCGAAGCAGAAAATTGGATATAAATGTCTCCAATCTCCAGGAGTTAATTGTGGTTCAACTCCAAATTCTATACAAAGATTTCTATAAGAATCATATCCTTCCATAAATTGATTATTGGTATCATCGAATCTTAATGGATCAATTGGATATCGAGTTTGATTTAATGAAACTTGTAAACTTCGAATTGTATTAATATGAAAAATATTATTGTTCTTATCAAAACTTGGAGAATTATTTCTTTGAAATGTTAGTAATAAATATCTTGGAGTATTCGCAGTTCTAGTAAAATGCCAGTTAAATCTTTGCTCTGAAAAAGTTACTGAACTAGCAGTACGCTTTAGAAAATTTACTGGAATTGGTTTGTTAGTATTTAATCTTTTTGCAATAGCTGTTTCAATCTCTAAACTAGGAGTAATATGCTTAATCCACCATTCAAGTCTATCAATTTTTAAATATGCTTTTTTTCCAGTTTTACCAAAAAAGATTAATTCATTATTTGCTGTACGATGAATTATTAATTTAAATTTTAACTGATATGATATTTTATCATAATCTAAATATCCAAATAATGGAGACAATGACCAATTTACTGTTTGCTTACTTTTCTTGTTAAATTCACGTCTTTCTTTATATGCATAATTATTTGTTTTATTTAAATGTTTTGCAATATTTTCTACATCTTTCGCAATTCCTGCGGCATCTGTTCCAGCGTGAGTTAAATCATCAATAATTATACCATCATTAGTATCAGGAAACCAACCTTCGATTTCATGCTTTTTATTATTTTCACCAATTGTTACAAATCTAAGCATTGTATCAATTACACCTGGAGAATCACTTATTGTTTCTAAATTTTGAGTTGCAACATCTAAACGCATTTGTGTAAATAATCTTGGAAAAAAATTATTCTCTAATGCAATATTATCGGTATCTGGTAATGGTGTTGTAAAATTAGCATCACTATATAAAGAATATTCACAGTGTAAAAATGAATCAGGTAGATATAAATAACTCTGCTGATTATCAACTTCAAAAATTAAATCTCCTCCAGTATTTACTCTACTGGAAGATCCGGGATTCATAGCAATTCTTATATAGTCATTCTTTTTTTGATTGTAACTGACGAACGGAGGATCGTCTAATCTAAATTTATTTTCGATAAGCGAAGACATTTTTATAAAAAATAATATGACTTTTTGTTTTTCTCACAGACAGAAAAAAAATTTTTACTAAAATATAATTTTAGAATTTTGCTAGACCAGCTCCGCTGCTCACGCCATTACCTCTTATTTCTTCAATTGTTTTTTCATTTTGTTTACTATCACCCTCTACAGCTATGTTAGCAATTTTGTTTTTTGTTTCATCTGAAAGTTTTTTTAATTTTTTTAGTTCTTCAGAATCATTCTTGAGTTTACGAATAGCTTCTAGTTGTTTTAATTCGTTTTGTGATTTAACAGCATTTGATATTGCACTAGCTGTACTACCTATAGCAGCTGCTCCTTTTGCAGGAGATGTAATCAAATCTTTATTATTTTTAATTAAGTTAACGATACTACCAATACCAGAAAAGATGCCATCCCCTTCTTTTTGAACGGTTTCTCTATTATCATAATGGTAAACCGGATTCATACGTGGTTCATGAGCAATTTTTTGATTTGAAGCAAATTGTTTAAGATTGTGTTTATAAATTATAGGCATTTTTTAGTAATAAATTTGACTTTTGGGAAAAATATAAATTATAAAAAATGTTTATTTTTTGTTCTTAACTTTTACAGATTGCGTTTTTGGTTTAACTTGAACAGGAACCAAACCTGCATCAATCATTCTTTTTATTCTATGATTTTCTTTCATAATATTTCTTTGTTTTATTAACTCTTCTAATTGTTTAATTCTTTTAAAATTATCAGCTCTAATTTTATCCATTTTTAAAATTATATACTTTTATATTTTTAAATTTTTTTTAAAAATTATATTTATACTTTTATATTTTTAAAATTATATTTATATTTTTTAAATTATATTTATATTTTTTATGATTTTTATTTTTTGTAGGTAAAAAATATTTAAGTTAATATTTACAATACTCGTTTAAGATTTACGTTTATGAATATCTAACAACTTCGAGATAACTTTATTAATTGCTTGTTGCACTTTATCTATTGCATCAAGAAGCGTGTGATGTACTTTAATTTCTTTTTCAGTCATTTCTAATTTTTTCTCACTTTTCTTTAATTCTGTTTTTAAAGCATTTAATTGAACTTTAAGACCATCTACTTTTCTTTTAACGGAATCTAACTGTTCTTTATTTTCTTTAGAGTTTTTTTGTAAATTTTTCTTTAATTCATTTTCTAAATTGATTTTCAGAGTTTTCATTTTATCAACTTTTTCATTAAGTGATTTTACTTCAATTTTTAATTGATTTATTTTTTTAATTTGTTGAGCAATTTTAGAACTTAATTCATCAACACTTTTTTGGAATGTAGTTTGTAACTGCTTTAAATTCTTTCAGGTAGTTTTTCTATTTCATCTTCTAATTGTTCTTTTAACATTTTTATCTGATGTTTATTTTTAATTACAGCAGATTTTAAATTTATAGAAATTAATATTAAAATTTTTGATTGTTCAGAAATCTTTTTAAAAAGTTTTGCTATATCTGCTTCTAGCTCTCTATCCTTTTTATCAAGTTTTAATAATTTTTCGTTTAATGATTTGTCATTAAGTTTAAGCAACTTTAATTCGTTCATCAGCGGAACCATAACATCGTTTATATATTTTTCTTTTAAGTCATTGATTTGTGTATCAACATATTGTTTATTTGTTAACTCTGTATTTTGTTGTGGAAGAATAGAAAGATGTAATGGTCCAGATAAAACGTCTCCAGTTTTCATGATATAATTTTCTAGTTCTATTTCTGATTCACGATTATTCGGGATATATGCACCTCCACCAACATTTGGTAACATCATTTTTAAACAATAAAAATAAAATTTTTTCTGATTATAAAAATACATAAATTATAAAAATAAAATTTTTCCTAATAAAAATAAAAAATGGAAATGACTCAAATTTGTCAAGTTTGCAATATGCGTTTTTTAAATCAAACACTATTATATTCTCATATGAAAAACACACCATGTGGTATGCATATGAATCAATTACAACCTAATAATAGTATTCAACCTAATAATAGTATTCAGAATAATATTCAACCTAATAATAGTATTCAGTATAATAATATTCAATCAGAGCAACCATTACAAAGATTAAAGCATTTATTTATTTCAGATAAAGAACAAAATCTTTATACTGCTAGAATAAATACACCTAGGCAAAATACACCTAGGCAAAATAATAATAATTATTTAGCACAAAATAATAATGTAGCACAAAATAATCCTTTTGTTCAAAATAATAATGTAGCTCAAAATAATTATGTTGATAAAAATAATAATGTAGCTCAAAATAATAATGTAGCTCAAAATAATTATATTGATAAAAATCAATTTGTTGAAAGTAATAACAAAAAAATATGTTCCGGATGTAATAAAAATATAACATCAAAAAATTTTGCACGTCATTTAAAATTATGCGAACAACCAGAAGAGGTTAAAAAAAATAAAAAAGATAAATTAAAAGATCAGTTATGTCGTAATTGTAATAAATATTTTACAATTCAAGGAATTACTAATCATTATAATTCTTGTATAAGTTCTACAAGACAATGTACAAGTTGTCAAATTACTAAACCTAAGACAGAGTTTTATGATAGTAAATATCAGTGTAAGGATTGTTTAAAAGAAAAAGTTAAATGTAGAGGTTGTCAAAAAATTATATTAAAGAAAAGTTTTCAGCGACATCTAACACTATGTCCAAAACTTAATCAACATAATAATCAACATAATAATAATTTATATCAAAATAATAATTTATATTAGTATTTCTATTAAAATAGACTTATATATTTAAATAGTTGTATTTCAACTAAAATAGTTGTATTTCAACTAAAATAATCTTATATATATTAAAATATTATTTTTTTATAAAGAATAAAATATTATTTTATTAAAATATTCTTAAGCATTCCGGAAGAGAGGAGAGGTTCGGAACATACTTCTTTTGAGTATAGGAACAAAAAGTCCGACACATTCCGGAGGTTCTACAGAGGTTAAAAACACTCATAAGAGTGTAAGAATGCGAGTCCGGAATTAAAAAATAATAATTCCTAAATTTTTATTTTAAAAATATTAAATGAATAAAAACGAAAATTTGGAAGATTTATATTCACCGGTTATAATTAAAAGTAATAAAAGTAATAAAAGTAATCTAAGTCGTCATAAATCTCTTAATGCAATAAACGAAATAATAAATAATTATATGAATAACACTGAGTTTCAAGATACACTAACCCCTCAAGATCCGAATCTCAAAGATATTAATAATATTGTAGAAAATCCTATATATAATACTAAATATAATAATAATATAGATAAAAATATATATAATAATATAGATAAAAATATATATAATAATATAGATAAAAAATATTTAGAGACACTACCCCCTAATTCATCTCTTAATAAAAAAATACCACAATCAGATCTTACACGTCTTTGGAATTTTTTAAAATTTCATTGTATAAAAATATTGTTAGCATGTATTTTAATATTTTTTATTTATCATCTTGTTATATGTATTGGAAATCAATGGGGTTACTTTCTAACAGAGGAACAAAAGAGAATAAATTTTTATAAACAAGAAATAAAAACTTTTAAAGGATGGAAGACTGAGGAGGATAAGATTAAGGATAAAACTAGCAATAAAAATATTAAACAAGGTAAAATGTATCAAGAAAATTTACATTTCATTGTTTACGGTAAAACTGGAAGTGGTAAGACTACGTTTATTAAAAAATATATAAACCAATATTATATGGACGAAACAAAAGTACATATTTTTTGTATGCATACTTCTGAATGGCCAACTTTTACAAACGTCTATAATGATAAACAATTAGATGAGTTACAAGATATGGAAAATTTTGCTGGTACACCTGAAAATAAATCTTTATTAATTTTAGGTGATGTTGCAAGTTTATCAAAACAAAAAAATATGTCAGAAATATTTACAAAAGGAAGACATCAAAATATTCAAATAGTTGAATTAGCTCATAAAGCTTGTGATGTAGATAATAAGATTAGAGAAAACATTCAAACATTTTTTACAACTACACAAAATAATGCAGCATTCTTTAATGATATTAATAAAAATTATAAAATGAATATGCCTTTATCATATTATACACATCATAAATATGGAATAATACGTGTTGACACCATAAGTGAACATATGCAAGTATATGATAAAGATTTAAATATATTAGTAGATACCGAACATGAAATCTATAATAACTCTCAAGATTTTGATATTAGAATATATGCAAATACAAAACATTTATCAAATCAAGTTATAGAACAAATAATTATCTTTTTAGAGTCTGAAGCAAAAGTACCACTAAAAATTATTCCTGATACATTTTATTTTTATTTTGATCATTATTTAAATGCAAAATTTGGTATACCAATACCTAACAGATTACAAGATAATGAAACATTAAACTATTTAAAAATTGCAATAAATGATGTTAGAAACGGTTTAAGAAAAGCAACACCAATAATAACTGATGTTAAATCTACATTTTCTGATGCTAAATCTACATTTGATGAAGCCAAAAAAACATATAATGATATAAAACCATTAATAAATGGTGTAAGTGAAATACTTAATAATTAAACAAATTATACATTTGTTTTAAATTATACATTTTTTTTAAATTATTAATATATTTTTTAAATTATCAAAATATTTTAAATATATGGAGGAATGTTCAATTTCTGTAATGTTTTTAAATCATATACTGTTAAGTTATCTTTATTGATTAACCACCATAAATTATTAAAAGCCAAGAATACTCTAAAACTTCTTAAACAGAGTGGAAAATCATTTGTTTTAGCATATTTAGGTATACCATGTTTTATTTTATAGTCTTTCACAAATTGCATATATTTATGATGATAATAGAATTTAACTTCTTGTTTAGGTGTGAGTGGATTTGTAGGATGTCTATAATTTTTTAAAACTGGTACATGTTCTATTTTATACTCTTCAAACATTTTTTATTTTTTATGCAAAAAAAGATATTAAATATAACTTTTTTTATAAATAAATATAATTTTATTTATAATCTTCAAACATTTTGTTTTGTAATTAAATATAATTTTTTTTAAAATTTTCTCTAAAAAAATAAAAAAATGGAAAAATTTTATTGCAACTTATGTAAAAAAAAGTTGCAAACAAAAAGAAGTTATCAATCTCATCTACAAAGTAAAATGCATTTACAAAATGTAGAACGAGTTGATGAAGGAAATATATTAAAATTAAATAGTTATAAAAACTATATAGAAACATTACCTACTGATATAAAAGTTAAAAAAATATTTTATGATTATTCACATTCGGAATATAAAAAAGTTTTTAATAGTGAAGATGAACATGTGCCAGATGAAAGATATTTATTTAGCGATACTGATGAATTTAACGAAATAGATGAATTTGATGAAGCTGAACGAACCGATGAAGCCTTACAAACAGAAGGTTCTAGGGCTTCGCCCGTAACAGATATAAAATATTTATTTAATCAGTCTTTTGAATATATTGAAACCGATAAAACTTTTTCTGATATTCTAACCAACTTTTATAATATATTTAAGAAATCTTTCAAATGTTATATGAATGTAGATGTACTTTATACAAAAAATGGACCTGATGGAATTCCTGAAGAAATAATACAAGGACATTTTACAAATTCTCAAGAAATTCATAATGTAAATGATATACAACCCATATTTGAATCGATGATACTTAAATTAGAAAATTGTATAATTGAAGCCCAGTTACGTGAATCTGGTTGGAGATTTGTTAAAATACTATCTAAGAAAATAGTAATTGATAAATATAAAAATAATACTGGTGGTAGTTATGTTCCTTTACCTTTCAGTTCACCACAATTAATCAACATAAAAAATGAAGATGATTATTGTTTTCTGTGGAGTATTATAGCACATTTACATCCTGCAGAATATCATAAAGAAAGACTAAGTCATTATAATAAAGAAGAATACATAAATGAATTTGATCTTTCTGATGGCTTAGATGAATTTCCATATGATTATAATAGGTTAATAAAGTTTCATAAAAAGAATAAAAATTTAATAGAAGTAAATGTTTTTGAATTAAATGTGAATTATGTTTCTATTGGTAAAATTACTCCACTTTACTCAGATTCAAAAAAATTTTATTTGAATAATAAAAATTTATGTCAATCAGAAATAGTATATAATGATAGAGGAAATTACATGCATCATAATATTTTTTACCAAGGAAATATAATATGTACTGAAAAATTTGAACTTGTTAAAACACTATCACCAATAATGATTAATCACAATAATTATAAAGGACGTACTGATGATTATAATTACAAATATTCATCTTTATCTTCCGAATATCAACAAAAATTAGAAAATTTAAATAAAAGTTTACAAAACTGTAAAACAGATTATCAACAACAATTAAAAATGTTACTACAAGAATATCACCATAAATATCAAAATAAGATAGAAACGATTCAAAAATTAAATGAAGAAAATAATGAATTAAATAATGAAGAAAATGAAACCAATCAAAAAATAAATGAATCTTTAAAAAAATGTCTACAACAATATAAAGAACAATATGATAAAGAATATATTTATCAGCTACAAATATTAAATCAAAATTATCATCAAAATACATTTAATATTACAAAAGAAATTAATGAAACACATGAAATATATCAAGATAAATTTGAAAAACTAGAACAGTCAAAACAACCAGCACAAGCGAATATATTATATTATCAGGGACATTTTATATTGTGTAAAGATGTTTCTATATTTACAAAAACTTCAGATAATAAAAATTTTCCTTGTCTTCAATGTATGACAAGTTTTAGAACTAAAGAAGAAATGAATAGACATTTGGAGAATTGTCAACAAAACGAAGCAGTCAGAAACACATTTCCAAAAGATGATTATTTAGAATATAATAAATGGTATTTTAAAAATAAAGTACCCTTTACTATTTATTGTGATTTTGAAGCTTATAATGTTAATATGACACAAAATCGAACGGAAAGTTCCAGGGCTTCACCCGATTCTGAAAATTATAATTCTGAAAATTATAATTCTGAAAAAAGTGCACCTGGAAAAAGTGCATCTGAACAAAGTAAAGAAAAATATTTATTTGAACAAAAACCATTATGTTGGGGAATGTACATTCATTCAAATTATCCTGAATTATTTAAATCAGAATATTTACAATACTATGGTGAAGATAGTTCAGAAATGTTTACAAAGAAAGTAGAAGAATTACAAGGACGTTTTTCACAATTGCTTGAAACAAATAAACCAATGATACCATTAACGGATGAAGAAAGAAAAGAATTTTATGATGAAATAAATTGTTATTACTGTGGAAAATGTTTTATAAATAAATATAAAACTGGCAGAGGTAGATATATTGATAAAGTAAAAGATCATGATCATCTAAATGGATTATATAGAGGTGCAGCACATAATTCTTGTAATCTTAATGCTAACAAATTTAAATATAACTTTGTTCCTTTATATTTCTATAATGGTTCTAAATATGATTTCCATCTAGTAATGAAAGATTTATTTTCATCTGAAAAATTACATCAACAAAAAATAAATGTACTATGTAAACAAGAAGAAGAATATTTTTCAATGCAATTAGGTTGTATTAGAATTTTAGATGCATTTAGATTTTTTACTCCTTATTCATTAGATGTTATGGGAAAAACTTTGAAATCTGAACAATGTAAAATATTAAATAAATATAATTTAAAACCTTTAAAAGGAATATTTCCGTATGAGTACATAACTGGAGATTTTAATTCTGTGAATAAAATTATGGAAGAAAAACAACTTCCTCCAATAAATAAATTTAAATCAACATTAAAACAATCACAATTATCTGAAGAAGATTATGCAGAAGCTGAAAAAGATTGGAGAGAGTTAAATTGTAAAACAATGTATGATTATACAATGAAATATCTACAGATAGATGTATTAATACTAGCTGATCTTTTTGAAAACTTTCGTGATATGTGTTTAGAATATTACGGAATAGATCCATGTTATTGTTATTCTACACCAGGTTTAACATGGTTAGCAGGATTAAAACATACTGGTGTTAAACTTAAACATTATAAAGAAAATACATATGATAAATTATTATTTTTTGAATCTGGAATTAGAGGTGGAGTTTCATCCGTTTTAGGTAATAGATATGTTAAATGTTATAATAAGAAAGTAAATCCACAAGAATATGGAATAATGAAACCTTTATCTCCAGAAGAAAAAGAAAAAATATTAGAAATTTTTCGAACGAAACGAGAAGGAGTAGAACGTGAAAAAGCAATTGATGAATTCATGCGAGAAAACTATTTGTTATATTATGATTTTAATAGCTTATATTCTTCTTGCATGATACAAGAATTACCAACAGGTGAGATGACATGGTGTAATAATCTTAATTATCAAAAAACATATGATGGAAATCGTAATTCTGGTTATATATATGAAGTTGATTTAGTATATCCTGATTATATAAAAGATGCAGCAAAATATTATCCTTTCTGCCCAGAAAACAAAATTCCCAATATAGAAGATTTTTCAGATTATCAAAAATCTTTAATTCCTAAGAAATATAGGCCAACAAAAAAACTTATGTTAACACAAAGCAATAAAGGAAAGTATGTTGTTGAAGGAAGAATGCTAGATTGGTATTTAGATCATGGAATGATTCTCACAAAAATTCACCGGAAACTAGTGTATAAAAAATCTAAATGGTTAAAAGATTATATTGAGTTCAATATTGAAAAACGCAAAATATCTAAAAGAAATAAAGATGATTTTGGAAACGTGTTCTTCAAATTAATGAATAATGCATTTTATGGTAAGACTTTAGAAAATGTGCGTAATAGACAAAATATTGAAATAGTTTATGATAAAGATAGGTTTCAAAATTTAACAAGGAAACCTACATATAAAAGAACTACTAGATTTAGTGATGAACTATGTGCTGTACATTTACGTCGAAACAGCGTAAAACATGATAAGTTTAATTTTATAGGTTTCACTATATTAGAATTAGCTAAACTATTTATGTATAGATTTATATATGATTATTTAGCGCCTGCTTATGGCAAAAACTATAAATTACACTTTACAGATACCGATTCTGTTTTCTTAGAATTAACAATACCGTATAATTCTACATTTGATGAAGAAATTAATAAAATAAAAGACATCATTCATCCTTCTGATTTATGTAAAGTAAAAGATGAATTAGAAGGAAATGAAGATTTCATAACAGACGCTATATTTTTAAAATCTAAATGTTACTGTTATAATACAACTAATAATATTAAAACACATAAAACATTAAAAGGAATTTCAAAGGCATCAGTGGCTAATCAAATAACATTTCAAGATTATAAAAATGCATTATTTAATAATGAAATAAAAACAGCATGTAATTATACACTTAATTCAAAAAAACATAAAATGTATTTAAAAGAAGAACATAAATTAGCATTAGATCCATTTGATGATAAAAGAAAAATTTTACCTGATGGAATAACTACTTTACCTTTTTAATTTTCTAATTTCTATTTTCTAAATATAACAATATAACAATATAACAATATAAAAATATAAAATATTATAAAATAAAATAATAATATAAAATTATCATATAAAAATGGATAAAGTTAGAGCTGATAATTTTAAAAGAATAAAACAATTAGACGAATTAATAAAACAAAGAAATATTATGAAAGAAAATCATCTTCAACAGAATGACAAAAGCTGGTATTCAATCTGATATGTTTGATAAATTAAAATTAACTGAAGTAAAAACTGATTATGAATAAACTGTCGAACCATTTAAAACTCTTGAAAAGGAACTTAATGAAAAACGTGTTGATATAGCGGATCCTGTACTTAAAACACTATTAGATGACTATGGTTTATTAGAGGCAAACATAGATAAAAAATTACCAAAATCTATGTTATTCGAACATTCTACTTTCTTTTTAGATAAAAAATTATTTGCAAGATTTTATCTTGGTGGTAAAGAAATATTTCCACAACCTTTACGAGGATTAATTTTTACGCCAGATAAAAAACCTATTAGTTTAGATAGAAATTTTGTTGATCTTTTAAGAGGAGCAGATTTAAAAAATTATGCTGTAGAAGATCTCATAAAATATAAAGCTATGTTAGACAGAGTTGGTGTAGTAAAATCTCTAAGACGTTATAAACAATTAGAAAATTTATTATCAACGGGAGTTAAAGTAGGGAAAGGTTTATCTGAAAAACAGAAAACAGAAACAACTGTATTTTTACCAGATGATCCACAAGAATTACTAAATAGATTAAATATTTTAATATCTGCAATAAAAGAAGGACATAATTCTAGTTTCAATGAAATTCATGCTATATTGAAAAGACTGTTAGAAAAGAAGATTCTAAATGAAGAGGATTATAAAAGTATAACGAACCGAATGATCTAGGACTTCGCCCGTAGCTGAAATATGTTGTTGTTTTTAATTTTTTATAAAAAAAATATTTATTTAATTTTTTAGTTTAAAAATGTGTTCAGCAGATTTAGACAAAATTAATAATCATTTAGAAAATTTGATAGAGATTTTGGGTTCATCAAAATTTAGTACGACGTTAAAAATTATAACAACTACTTCATCACACACTTGTAATTTAGAACCCATTCTACATTTGGAACAAAATAAAAATTATCAAATTGCATTGACTAGTTTCTCCACATTTAACACTATTCAAAACGTTATCAAAGATGTGAATGATCAATTTAGATATTCTACTGATAAAGGCAAAACATGGAAAATACTAACTTTTCTTCCTGGTTCTTACGAAGTTGAAACAATATCAAATGAAATTAAGAGACATTTAGGTATATCATTTAAAGATAAGAAACAATTACATTTTGCAGTTGAACCGGCAGTTAATAAATTTTCTCTTACTTTAGACGAAAATCATCAAGTTGATTTTAATCATGATAGATCATTGTCAAAGCTATTAGGATTTAATAAACAAACCTATAGTCAAGGTTATCATTTAGGTGAGAAGATTCCAAAAATAACTGAAATAAATTCAATTGTTGTACATTGTGACATTATTGAAGGAGGATATATAAATGGTAAATTATCAAATTTAATATTCAGTTTTCCAGCTTTTACTGTACCCATTGGTTATAGATTAAATGTAATTCCACAAACATTAATATATTTTCCTATTACAAGAAAAACTATTAACAACATTGGCATTAGAATCACTGATGAAAAAGGACAAGAAATAAATTTTGGAGGTGAAGAGATTATGATAGATCTTTTGGTTCGAGAGGTATAAACTCCCACGCGAAGCTAGAGAAGTTTAATTTTTTTTATCATTTTCATTATTAATCTTATTAACCTTATTAATCTAATTAATCTTTTTAGAAACAAAAAAATAAAAATAAACTTAAATTAAAATTTTATTTTTATTTTTTTGTTTCTAAAAACACTAATTCAATAATGGATAAATTTATTACTTTAAAAATGAATGAAATGTCTTTAAATAAAAAAAAACTTAAATTTAATCATCCAAATTTATCTAATAAAGTTTTAGCAGTTATTTGCGGAAGATCAGGATGTGGAAAAACATATCTATTATTTAAAATTTTAACGTCTCCAAATTTTTTGGATTATAACAATCTTATAATTTATACAACAACGGCAGAACAACCCGTCTATCAATTTTTAAAATATGGATTTGAAAATAATCTTACAAAAACAGCAATTGCTTCTCTATTCGAAGAATACGAAAAATCTGAATATGAAGAAGAAATAAATTTGTGGTGTGAAGAAGCAGCAAAAAATAAACAATTAGTTGAATCCAATAAAAATAAGCATATAAAAATACAATTAATAGATGATAGTGGTAATATGCAAGATCCTAGTAAACTAGATAAAACAATGAAACATTGTGTAATTTTTGATGATTGTGTTAATGACAGAAATCAGTCAGTTCAAAGAAATTATTTCACAAGAGGTAGACATAATAACTGTAGTGTATTTTATTTGACACAAAGTATGTATTCATTAGATGGAAGTGTTATTAGAAAGAATGCAAATATATTTATACTATTTGAAATAAATGCAAGAAACTTAAGTGATTTGTTAAGAGATTTATGTATAAGAGATAAAGATGAATTTAAACAATCGTGTAATAATGCTTGGTCAAAAGATTATGGATTTATCACAATTAATATTGATAAAAAAATTCATGAAAGAGTTATCGAACAATTGTTTACCGAGTAATAAAAATATACAAATATAATGTTTTAATATTTTATTTTTTATTATCAGCTTTAATTTTGTCTATTTTTTTTAAAATATAATATTTGAATTTTGTGGTAACATTGGTATACAGCAAAAACATTTTACTGAACAAATTATTTTTTTATTGCTTTGTTGTTTGTAATCTTTTCGCTTAAAGTTTTCACGTTTAAAGTTTTCACGTTTAAAATTTTCTCGTTTAAAATTTTCTCGTATTAAGTTTTGTTTAATAAAGTTTTGTCTAATAAAGTTTTTAGTTCTTCTAAAAAAATTTTATCATTTTCTTCATTAAAAATTTTATCATCAATAAAAGTTTTACCATCACCAGAAATTTTACCATCCTTTTTATTTTTATCATTAACTTTTTCTGTCTGTGATTGAAATGATATTTGATTTACTTCATTAGCTATTTGATCAAATTTTTCAATCTCATCTAACGTAATAACATTATCATCACATACTCTTTGAAAGTAGTAGTGTAGTTTATCATAGACTTCTTTAATATGTAAATGCTTAGTTTTTAATGATTTTCGTTTCTTAGTTATTAAAGATTTATCTAACATTGTAACAAGTGAAGTTGCAAAAACACCCGTACCTGTTAAAGCTGTAGCAACTACTGGAATTACTAAAACACCTGAAGATATAACAATTGTCAAAGCACCTAAACTTATTGTTAAGAATATGCCAATTCCTTGTGTTACATTCTTAACTTTAGTCCATCTCTTTCTTAATTTTTTATAATGCTCTAATCTTAATAATAATTGAGATTCCTTATCTTTCATATACCTAACTCTATCTTTGTGTTTTTCTTTATTCATTTTTTCAATGTTAATCTTTTCAATGTCCATTAAAGTAGAACTACGTTCATATGATAACGAAGGATATATTCTTGAGGTTCCTTCCATTTCTGAAGTTCCTTCCACTTTTGTTTCTTCCATTTTTAAAGAAATATTTTTAGTCACATGATATATTTTAAAAACCTGAAAAATGGATTTAAAAGACGTTTTTAAAAATACTAATTTTCGGTGTCCTAGAACGGTCATGATTTAAGCAATGAAAATTGTAATTCTCAAATTTGAGATACTCAACTTTTATGATTTTCGGTGTCCTAGAACGGTCATGATTTTGAGGGTGAAAATTGTAATTCTCAAATTTGAGATTTTGAAAAATTTGAAAATTGGGTACTTTTAAAAACGACATAAATTCATGAATTTAGTCCCTTTTTCAGGTTTTTAAGACCTAAATTCATGAATTTATGTCGTTTTTAAAAGTACCATTTTTTTCAAAAATGGTACTTTTTGAATGAACCAAATTCATGAATTTAGGTCTTAAAAACCTGAAAAAGGGACTAAATTCATGAATTTATGTCGTTTTTAAAAGTACTTTTTTTTGATTTTATGGTGTCCTGGTCCGGTCTTCTTCCCATTACTGACCTCCAGTGCCACACTCACAACTGCTTCCAGGAAAGGTTGAAGAGGTCCGGGGAAAGTGGGCATCCTTGAAAGACACCTCTTCGAGTAGGGAATTCATCGGTTGTCAAGAGCCCCTTCCGCACGATGGCACTTGTTGAGTTGTCAATATGGGTTATGAGCCTAATAATATCTTCTTCAAATCCGTAGTAACTGAGCACTTCTTCTAGCGCTTTTCTCCAGACTGAATCAAAAGCCTGTTTGAAATATATAAACAAGCAGTAAAAGTCCTTGTTGACTTCCCACATCTTTTCCGCAATTTGTGAGAAAGCAAAAATCTGATCAGTGGTTCCTCTAGAAGGTCTGAAGCCTGCTTGTTCCTCTGTGAGAACTTTTTCTTCTCTTTTGCGCATCCTCATTTGCATGATTTTTGCCAGTATTTTGCATGCATGGGGCAAAAGGCTTATTGGGCGGTAATTTTCTCTCTTTGTAATGTCGCCTTTCTTGTGCAAGGGGACGATGACCGCTTTACACCAGTCCTTCGGAACTATTCCACTTTTGAATGAGAGATTTATCATTCTTGTGAGCCACGCGATGACATTTTCACCTCCAGTAGACAGGAGTTCCTTTGTTATACCGTCTTGTCCTGGGGGTTTACCGTTTGCCATGCATGTAATGGCGCTTCGGACTTCATCTTTCGTCAGTTCAGGCATTTCAATCATTTTCATCCTCTCATGTTCTAATTCTGGAAAGTCTTGGGGGTTGAAGGAGGTTTCTACGTCCCTATAGATATTCTGGTAATGATTTTTCCATAGCTTTCTTAATTCCTGTGCATTCGAAGCTTTGTCACCCTCCTCGTTCCTTATGATCATAGATTCCTGTCTGAAGCTACATTTTGATAGTTCTTTTACTGTCTTGAAAAGACCAGCGGAATTTCCTTGCTTGAAGCTTCTTTCACACGCTTCGCACTTTTTCCTGATCCATTCCTCCTTTGCTTTCTTACATTCAGACTTGACCTTTTTGCAACTTTCACGATATTTTGCCTTGTTCTCCGCAGTGGGCGCTCGATTTTTCATCTTCTTAGCTTCTCTCCTTTCGTCACAGGTATGTAGTAGCTCTTGTGTCATCCAAGGCTGTCGCTTGTGTCTTTCTGTGTCCAACAGCTGTACCGCTTTCGTTTGCAACATTTCACTGCCTTTTTCCTAAAGTCGCTCTAGTTCCAGCTCTTCTTCCAGGAGCGGGGAAAATTGGCCTCCAATTGTCATTTCAAAGCTTTCTTTTGCTGCAGCTGTCTTCAAAACTTTCAAGATTGATGCGCTTGCTCGTACGATTGTTGGGCCAATTCGAAGCTTTGAATCTAATTCGGATATTTGCTACCAGTAACTCATGATCCGACCCAAAATCGGCACCTCTTAGCACCTTCGGATCTAGTACAGACGTTCTCCATCTCTTATTTACCAGGACGTAGTCGATGCAGTTTCGGTGGTGACCATTTGTGTGGTTCCAGGTGTATTTGTGTCGATCACTGTGTCGGAAGAAAGTATTTGTGATGCACAAGTCCTTTGCTAAACAGAAGTCTAGTAGACGCGTTCCTCGATCATTTCTATCTCCGACACCGAAACTTCCCATTACTTCTTCACATCATCTTTTGTCCGCTCCTATCTTGCTGTTGAAGTCTCCTATTACTATCAACATGACACAGATAGCTAACAGATAATAAGAACAATAGTGGAAGAGACAAAATAGAATTAAATTGCTTGCTAGAATTTGAAGAAAATAACTAGATAAAACAGAAAAAAGTCACCGGGTAAGACCAGGCTACATACAAAGTCTTTAAATACACGAATCAGGCTTAAAATACTATATACAAATAGCGTCTAAAATTCGCATAGCTTCTAGAAATAGCTTCAAAGGGTCAAATTTCTTCCTACAACAGAATAGTGACTTCTTAATCATACACCCATCGTTCATTCGATACTGGTAAACTTCTTAGCCTATACAGCTAAACTGCGCTATGCCTAGGAGAATTGGCATTTGTCCCAGCGACTGGCCTAGCGATCCTTTGGTCGAACCCTGAAAGTCGGCAGGAAGGGCATCCGGCATCCCAACGCTCCAAACTAAAGACTTACTAGGTCAATACCGTCCAAGCAGGGGAATGGTGAGGTCCAAGCTTCATCACATACACTGGTTTAACGTCACTGCTCCCTCATACCGGGGGGCGTGGACGGTGCTGACATAGTCAGACTTTAATCTGGAGCGTTGTGATCTTTATGCCCGGATGTCCTTCCTGACAACTTCCACTGACACCTTCGGGGCCTCGACCTCTGGACCGAAAGATCGCTATGCCAAGCACAAAACCACTGTGCCACGGAGACCAAAGTGCTTCTCACAAGTCTGAAAATACTTCAAATGCGTCATCAGAAGTGTTATTCGTCAACTGAAATTTCTAGACGGGCCAAATAAATACACAAGTGAAGGGAATTCCATTGTCTTTCTCTTACACATAAATTTGATTACATTTTCATTGTTGCTGCATCAGGGTTAAACCTAGATTCGTTTCTGCTATGAATTAGTGATTTTAACACAAGACCCACCCTCAAAGTAATAGTCCAGTAGATGAACTTAATGGCTACTGAAACCAGAACCAATAGCATTTTCAAATGTGTCTTGAAGTTCATCATCAAGCTGGAAGGTAACACTTTTTTAGCTGTTATTTCTTAGGCCATTGAGGCATCATGTCAGAGTCTAGCATCAACTTGTAAGATTAACTTTATCAAGGCAAACTTGAAAAAATGAGGCTTGAACTTGAACTCTCAGAAAATACCATTCACACTGTCGAGTGCGATGAATGAAATGGACCTTCATGGACAGATAGTTTTTGCTTTGAGCTAATTAATCGAGTCATCCTATGTCAACCAGTGCTATACTAATTGACCGAAATAACCAAAGTGAAACTTGCTTCGCCCCTCCCTTGCATTGTCTTAGCTGACCCGAATGTTCTAATACAGCGCATAATGGTCTCTTGATCTTAAGAGAAGCGTATAGTGTTGCAGATCCTAATCGTTCCGTTAAGATGTTTTGATTAACTGAAGACCTTTGCACAGCAAAATCGAGATTATGAACGGAGTGCAGTGTGTTAACTAGATATCGTGGAAAATCGCAGCAGTCAATATGATTACATCGATCTCTGATAGTGATATGGTCCAGA
The DNA here is from genome assembly GCA_907163375.1 of Prostheceraeus crozeri. NCBI lineage: Eukaryota > Metazoa > Platyhelminthes > Polycladida > Euryleptidae > Prostheceraeus > Prostheceraeus crozeri. The sequence goes on along the minus strand of CAJQUW010009130.1, from coordinate 154,231 downwards.
CATTAATACAAATACACAAAACTATTTGTCAAGGGGGAAGATACCCACGTAATCGTAGCGAAAGCTTTGTGGTATTGTCCCCTCTACCACTAGGAGACCTAGATTCAAACCAGATCAGTGATACAAAACTCTAAGGCAGTCAAACCTAAAACTCATCAAACCATAAATAAAGATCATTAGAGAAGTATTTTTATCGAAATAGTTTCCTGCGATTTTAGATGAGATTTAATTTTGATCTTTGATAGAATTTGTGCTACATAATTTTCATTATACAAACCAGGGTTGCCAACACCAAGCGATCAAAATAGTGACCTAAAAAATCACAAGAAAAAGTACAGTCTACAAATTTCTACCGGCGACTGAATTCATGACGTAAGCTTAATATCATATCATAAATTTATGTTTGTTTCAGTTTTGTTGGGTTACTACTATATGACTACTATATGCATGCGGTTACATTAAATACTACCAGTAGCTCGTAAATCAGATCGTTGCATTAATAAGAATAGTGAATACATCTATGGATGTATTCATGTCTGATCTTTTGGTAACTTATTGTATTAGGCGCCTATTATATTGATTAGCTAACCTATAATTTTTTTATGAAACCGACATAAGTGCTAAATATCAATTTGAGTGCAAGTTATTCAGCGCCTCAATTTTGCTGAATACTTTGATGAAAGACCCAAAGATCTAAACCGTCAGTGCCAAAATTAAGCGAATCAACCAGAAAATATTATGCAAAAATCGATAGAGCAAGAAATTCAACAATTAAAATAAATAACAATCATAACCGATATCTAAACAGACGAAGAAGAAAATTTATTCTATAACTTTGATGAAAGAATGCTTGAAATTTTAAAGGCATTTTCGAGTACTATTAGAAATTACCAAGGTAGAGAGTCGTGCATAAAGAGTAACTTGTTAAATTTTGGATGGTATCTCTATAAATATACATGTACTTCACCTAATTATATATTAGGTTATTAATTTAATATATATGTACTTCATCTCTTACAAATTGTACGGAGTCGTACAAAATTGGTCTCATCTTGTTCTGTTGGACTGTTTCAGCGGTTTTCATCACGGAAAACCGCGTTCAACGTCCATATTGTGAATTACAACCAATAAATAAGATTCTACGAGTTCCATTAATTTTGGATAGTTTGAATGATCAGGCGTTGTTCTGGATCGGAGGATCCTATCAAAGCATCATCGGGATGCTGAGCCTGAAGTTTACATAATTCATCAATCACTGTAGAATCAATCAAGAATACATACTACAACTGTTATAGATACATCAAAACGGAAATACCAGCTATGTAAGATGACTTCCTATTGATTACTAAAATAAGGACACTTTGGTGTAGGTAAAATATGATATAAGTTGAGTTGTGCTCGAGTTTTGTCTGATTTATGGGCCGATCCTAAATATTTTTGGTTTAAAATCGTCTAATAATTTACAAAACACTGGTCACCAAATATGTAGTGACCAAATAGTAACTAATAGTGACTAGTCACTAAATCGTGACCTGTTGGCAACCCTGACAAAAACAAATGCACGTGCATGATAGCCCAGAAGTAGGATTTCTCATTTTATATTAATGAAATAACTTTCATACGAAGAGCTTCATTACTCACTTCTCCCATCAGCATCTTCAAGTTCTGTTCACGAAGTTTCCCAGACAATCCTGCCACTTTTCTGTTCTCTGGGTCCACAATTCCACATCCAGGAGTCGCTGGCTCCCATTCAACTTTTTTAACCATCTTCTTTTCTCGCCGCTTAGCCAGTTCATCCTGAATCAGGTTGCTTCTCTCCTTCTTCTCAGCCTCCTCCGCCACTTTTGCTGACTCCTCATCACCACCGCTATCGTCTTCGTACTGTTCCCAACCACCGTACTGTCGGCCGCGTCGATTGTACAGATTCGAGTCCAAATCGGCGTCATCTTCGACTGAACGTATCTTCGATCCAATTCTTGAACCTGAGAAAAGTTATCAATATCAAAAATAACTCGAAAAAAATCACGGACTCTCAGCCTGCAAGCAAATTTCTCTTTGAAATCTGTTTTCAAAGAGGAGAAGTCGCACGACAAACAACATCGGCAATAGATCAGTAATAGGCAGTCTGAGAGGCAGTGTACAAAACCGAGCGAGTAGACAATGAAACTGGGCATCTCCGGTTTGTCATGCAAGTCCTACTCCCGCAGATACATATCCTGGCGTAGTAAAGCAGAAAATCCTGCACTCACTACCTCAGGATGTCTCTTCCTCAACATAAATAACGTTCAAACTCAACCCTCAGTCCAAATACAATGCATCTTTCTTTCCCAAAGTAATGTTCAAACGAACATTTCCCATACGAATAAAGTAAGAAGGATTGATGAAGATGAGGAACTTGCATGATTCAGATAAAGACACGCGCATCTACGAAAGCACGGACGCCAGTTAATTGGAAAATATGACGATCATGAAAAACTATCACTGATACCCTTCACTCAACGTCTTATTTATAGGTCGCTGCTATCAGGAGAATCTTTGTTCAAAAGGATTAAAATATCATTGACCCGAATATAAATATTTTACAATACTTTTCCCAGATGACTTCGCGGCATATCACAATATCTTTCATCTGTCATACTCAGGTGAACTTGCTCAAGCGTTTTGTTTTCATGGCGTTGTCGAAACTATCACTGAGAATCGATGAAGTTATGTTATTGACTTTCAGTTGGCCTACGATCATGAGTTCGATTCCCAAGAATGCCATGCAAAAGTTAACTAATTGGAAATGTGGAAAGGACCAGTCTCGGTTTCACAATGCTTTAGTAAAAAAATCAGCAGTGTTCAATTCGATTCAATGATGTTTGTAATTTTTCATCACCACATATTTTCTTCGGGAGGTCACGATTAGTGATGGTCTGCCAGACACATCGGTCATGCATCTGGTCTTGTGATCCTTTGGTCGAGCGGTCGACGGGAAGGGCATTAGATAACGGAGCATCAATAAAAGAATGACCTCAATTGATATTCAATATATTTCATTTAACATGACTTCGTCTTGATGCATAATTTAATTTTTTGCAGCATGATTGATTTCCCACGTCATAACACTATACGATAATTCATACGCATAACTTCGCGTGCTTGACTGTACAATTTTAACTTACTTTTCAATAACACTCTCAAACAAGGATTTTGTTTATCTGTTTTATTCCATCGTTTTTATGCAATTTGAATGTCCAGATTATGAATATAGCTTTCATTTATTCATTCCGCCGTAATTTAAACAATTACATACGAGAATTGAAATTACTTAGCATCGTCTTCATATCAGTCTTTGATAACTCATGTTATTGGTGGCTTCTTGCATAAAGCATGCCAGAACCAGAGGTAGAGTCAGTGGATGCATGTAAATCCACTTGAGCAGGAACGGGCTCGGAGAACTCTTGACTCGTAGGATTATCGAAGACTGGCGAGTGGTATGTAAGTGCATGTTCTACAGGTGTGTCAGCAACGGGTGATGTGACATGAACCTGGTCTATATGCCGCCTGTGTACCATACCGTCTTCTCGATCCGAAACGTAAAAGAGTCGATTGCCGATACTCTTCAGGAGGAGACCTTGACACGGTCAGGAGTTGTTGCTTCGATAAAAGATAACAGCAGTAGTGTCGAGGTTGAGTGAGGTACGAAGCTGATGACCTTTAAAAAGGAACGCAGGTGACTTTCCTGTTGCTGGATGAACAGAGTTGCGGAATTGGAGTAAGAAAGTTGCGATTGTTGTCCGAAGTTCATCGAGTGTAGACGGATTATTGATGTGAACAGCGGTCTTCAAAGTCTTTACGAAACTCTCTGCTTGTCCGTTAGAACATGGATGTCTCGGAGGGGTAAATACATGCTGACACCCAACTGATGAGAGCCAGGTTTGAAGTTCAGCAGCAGCAAAGTGAGTTCCATTGTCGGTAACAAGGACTTGTGGTATACCCTCTCTCGCAAACATAGTTTGGAAACAAAGTTTCGAGAACGACGCAGTTGCGTTGGTTGTCAAATAAACTTCAGGAAATTTGGAATAGCTGTCTTGGACGACGAGAGCGTAGTATTTTGACAATAGAGGTCCGCAATAGTCTGCGTGGATGCGTTGCATCGGAGTAAATGCGACTGGCCATGGCTTCCAGTTGACATGTGTTCTTGGCTTTACGTTTCCACAACTTCTACATTCAATGGCAAATGAAGAAATGTCTTTGTTCATTGACGGCCAATAACAAATCATACGTGCTAGCGATTTCATTTTGTCTCTGCCAATGTGACCCATATGTAAATGATGAAGCATTTGGAGTCGGCAGGATGGCAGGATAAGAGGTAAATCGTCGACGAGGATAACACCATCGGCTTGAAGAGACATTGAGTCACGCTTTGCATGGAGATCAGGGAAACGCTTCTTCGCAGTTAAAGACCATCCATGCCGTAGAGCTGCGATGATTGAGCCATATACCAATTTAGTCTCTTTAATAACAGTATTTCTGTCCATGGGAAAAGGATTGACCAGTAGTGCGCATTCGTTAGACTGTGCAGGAGGCTCGTGGTGCGAAAATCTGGAGAGGTAGTCGGCTTGTGGAATTCTTGAGCCGGCGCGATGTTCGATGACGTAGTTGTAGGCTGATAGTTCACATGACCAACGCTGTAGCATTGCGGACGTTGCTTTGCTCAAAGATGCGCTAGGCTTAAAAATAAATTCAAGTGCTTTGTGGTTAGTTACTATCTTAAATCGAGTCCCGTACAAGTACTTGTGCAGCCTTCTGACAGCCCAAACGATGGCTAAAGCTTCTCGTTGAGTCTGCGAGTAATTTTGCTCCGCTGCAGAGAGTCGTCGGGAAATGAAAGTTACTAGTTGACCTCCTTGTTCCAGTACAGCACCTAACGGGAATTCCGAGGCATCGACGACCAATTCAGAGCTTTTACCGTAATTGACCAGACGACGGGAGACCGAAACGATAGCAGCAAAAACTCCCCAAGTAGTTTTAGGTCGAAGTAATATTCCAAAAGTAAAAAGCTTAAACAGACCTTTTTAACTTAAACAGTCTGTTTAAGCTTTTTACTTTTGGAATATTACTTCGACCTAAAACTACTCGGGGAGTTTTTGCTGCTATCGTTTCGGTAAAAATCAGAGCTTTTACCATGACCAATTCAGAGCTTTTACCAATCTAGAAGCTTTTTAAAGTTGGTCCGGAAAGTATGGCTTTTAGTACGCTATGGTAAGCTTCATCTGCTTCTTTGTTCCACTCGAAATTTTCTGAATTGCGTGTCGCAGCAAGGAGGTCGAACAAAGGCTTGGCGTGGTCGGAAAATCTTGGAACAAAGTTGCAGTAGTACTGTGAAAACCCGAGGAAGGATTGAAGCTGCTTGATAGTTGTCGGCTTGGGAGCTTGTTGAACTGCTTTGAGCCACTCAATGTCTGGAGTGATACCTTCTCCGCTAATTCTGTATCCCAAATACTTTAAACTTGAAGCACCGAAAATTGATTTATTCGCGTTTATCTGGACATTTGCTTTCTGAAGAACTTGCAGTAAGCGTAGCAGTCGGTTATCGTGTTCATCCGTGTTGGCACCTGAGACGATAATGTCATCTTGATAACATCGGACCAGTGACGTGGAGCGGAGCGGAGCGGAGCGGAGCGGAGCGGAGTGGGAGTAAATTTGGAGCGGAGCGGTAGTAAAGAAAATTTTGACTGGAGCGGAGTGGAGTGGGAGAGAACCTGATGTTGACAAAGTCAACAAAGTTTTATCATAATTAATGATTTTTTAAATTATTATTATTACACTATTTTTCGTAAGATATTAGTCTATTATTTATTTTTTTCAACATTTTTCGGAGATACGACTCCATTCTCAAGTTATACAGTAAGTGGAAGGGTTGCATAAACCGTTAATAAGAAAGCCAATAAGGATATGATTTAAAATTGAAAGAAATCTGAAAGTTAAAAATGGAAGTCCGACAGTTCATATTCGTTCCTATGGATTGGGTTCAAATTTTTAGTGTGCATTGGCTCACGGAATGTTAGGTTAATGAATGATTGACACAGATATATTTTGCTAGGTTATTTGACATGTGATGAGATGTTATAGATGGATTAAGTCTTGTTTTTCAGATGTTCATTAATTCTTCTATGCAAAGTTCTTATCGTACCGATGTATCGTTCCTTGCATCTTATACAAAATTATTCTTATAAAATTTATCAAATTTTTCTGATACAAAATTATCATTTCAAAAATACAAGAAAAATTCTGCCTACAGAAAACTACAATTTATCAATTATTATTCATGCTTATATCAGTATGAGCGAGCATCGTTACCTGATAGCATCGTATTGCTACCTAGTATGAGGCTGCAACAGAATGAATTTTCTGATTGTCACACATATTTGCGGTTACTCTTCAGGTGAGTCATTAAGTTATTATCACATGATAAGTGTAGAATCACTATTAATGCTAATGTGCAATCCGCTTTCGAAGTATTGTTCAATTATAATCATTATTTATTTAAAATCATTCATGATTATCGGCCATAATTCGTATTTAAAATTCGACAAGCATAAGGCTAATATTTTGCAGTTAAGCATATTATCAGAGTGGAAGTCAGTCATAATTTACAGTAGTCAAACAACCTAAAAAGTTCAAGGAAATCGTTTTATCTATGGTATGGTAATTTAATAGGATTTAGTTTAACCGGAGCGGAGTGGCTAGGTATGAAAAAATGACCGGAGCGGAGTGAAAGCGAAGTGTAATCGGAGCGGAGCGGAAAAATTGTACCGCTCCACATCCTTGCACCGAACACCAGGTAAACCGCGAGTGATGTCATCTAAGGCTTGTTGAAAGATCCCAGGAGAGACGGTGAGACCAAACGGGAGGAAATTGGAATGATAAAGGCCCCAAAGCGTGTGAATTGTCGTAAGTTCCTTGGATTCCGGAGCAAGAGGGATCTGAAGAAAGGCATTTGTTAAGTCGATCTTGGAAAACACATTGCTATCTCGAAGACCCGCTAGCATATCTCCAACTTCCAACGTCGTACAGGCTGTTTGCTTGATGTATGGATTAACAGTGACACGGTAGTCTCCACAGATTCTTGGTAGCCCATTGCTCTTGAGTGGTGTTACGATTGGAGTTGCCCAAGCGCTGGACTTAACAGGAGACAAGATGCCTTGTTTGACTAAATCTTGTGAATCTTGTTGAACGGCTGGACGGATGCCGAAGGCCATGGGACGAGCTTTAAAAAAATTGGGAGAAGTATTTGTTTCAAGAACGACTGGAGTAATCTTCATACCACCGGAGTTGGAACTACAGCTTACAAGTATTATCAGACTGTTGATCTCGTGGGATAACTTTGGGTCGACGACGGTAGGAGGTGTGGAAGTAGGTTTTTGGAGAAGTACAACATTGACGTTGAGAGTACATAGAGAATTCAGACCGAAGACGGCAGGACCATAACCAGTGACGACAAGAGTTAATGGCACAGAAACATCATTGCTGTCATCCGTAACTGGAACTGTAGTTTCACCAAACACTGGTAAAGTATGACCGGTAACGCTGTCGATGCTCGCCGTTGTTTCCCGAAGAGGCTGATTGAAGGTGACTTTCTTCAATGCGGAACGAGGTAGGAAGATGATAGGACTGCCAGTGTCGATGACGAAATTGACTGTCTTACCAGACGGAAACTTGACTGAATGGTAGAGTCGATCGGCCGGAGGAGCGGTGAGGCAAAGAACCTGGCTGACCTTGGCAATATGACCAGTCTTGTAGCACTTGTAGCAAACCGCGTTACATAGTTTGTAATTGGCCCTTGAATGTTGTCCACCACAAGAGTTGCTGGAGCGTAAAAGCGTTGAGGAGGTCGATTCCTTGCGTTCGGCTTACGACGTTTGTTTTGGTAAAGTACTTCAGTCGGCTGAGTAGAAATGACTCTGTCGACGAGCAAGGTAATATTCGACCACGAAACCCTTGTCAATTTTTTTAATCTTACAAATGTATTTGAAGCGTTCGTACCAGGAAATGACGCTCGGAGGATCATTGAGGTTCATCTTTTCGAGACTGACTTCCATGATTGGATGCGAAGTATAGTAGGACGCAAGCTTGAAAACAGGAACGGGAGGAGACAAGCTTGGAAACATGAACTGCGTAGTGAAAGTAGCTGGAGGCAGACAGTTGTAGCAGGAGGCAGCAGGAGGCTTGTAACAGCAGGCGACTTATAACCCTAGGTCCCTAAGGTCTGTCTTACAGGGTTCCCAGCGCAATTACTGAAGAATAATAACGGAAAAAACGGAAAAATAAAGGAATACGTTAAGTTTGCTGCACAGCGTCATTCATGTACAGGGTGTCCGTAAATTCGCTTGACTTTTAAATTGAATATCTACATGAGAAAACAATAAACTTTTGCGTCACAAACCACGATATATTACGCAGCATAAAGGGGAATCTACGAATCTAACCATAAGAAATGAATATTCGATTATTTAACTGCTTAAATTTTACATTCTGCATGCAGTCAATTTTGTAATGAATATTACATGCACAATTATAGTTTTGGTGAATTCATTTCAGTTTCAGTAAATGCTTAAGTCAAGTAGCCGTATTGTCAATTATGTCAATTAACCTTACCCAGGAGACACAGCTCAAAATTTTCCCTTATACAATTCTATGAAACTTTCATCACCAGCCATGACGACATGCCTAGTCATTGATTGATTCATATCGTATCATCTTCAATTGAGAACGTCAAATTAATCAGCCTTCATGGCATAGAATTGAAATGTCCCATATCCATGACGTGATGGTTTTCGCTAACCAATGACAAAGACGTGTGTGTCAACCAATAGGTTAAGTCTGCATCACAGAGTTTCCTCATGCTATGTTCGAAATCCCACTGTGAAGTGGTATAATCGCTGCCTATCGTATTCGCAATGGATCCTCAAACTCGGATAGAGATAGTTCAGTGCCTCTATGCATGCAATAGAAGTGATACAGCTGCTGTTCGAAAGTTTAAGACTCAAAGACGCATTCAAAAAGATCCTTTTACAACAACATCGATTACAAATATCATCAAAAAGTTTGAAGAAACTGGCAGCGTTCATAATAAACTTCGCAGTGGTTGTCCTACAGTGGATGACTTGACAATTGCAACTGTGAATCGCGTCGTCGAGGAGACTAGTTCAAAATCAATGCTAGGAGTCACGTCAGTTCGTAAAGTGACTGAAGAGGTTGGTACAATTTCAAAGACTAGTGTCCATAAAATCCTTCGGCATGAATTAGGACTCTATCCTTACAAATTACAAGTCGTGCAAGCACTTGAGTCGGCCGACAAGACAAAGCGCTGTGAGTTTGCGAGATGGCTTCTCGACAATCAGAATGTAATCGATGATATCGTCTGGTCTGACGAGGCGTATTTTTCACTCGATGGGATCGTTAATGCGCACAATTGCCACATCTAGTCAGATGTCAAGCGATCAAAATGCATCTCAAATCGCTTGATAAGTCGAGGATGTGACCGAGAGTGTCCTCTACGTTCAACTGATCTGAATCCTCTCAACTTTTGGTTCTGGGGATGGATGAAAGCGAAGATATACGATCATGGTAAGCCACAAAACCTGGACCAGTTGAGTGAGAAGATCATTGACATCTGCAATGACGTCACACGTGAATAACTTGCCGCTGGTGTTTTCGATATTATTCAGCGATTGACTGCACTGACTGATTTCGACGGCGATCATTTCAAACATTTGATTTGAACATTTTAATCATCAAATATTGGCTTCTTATTGTTAGATTCGTAAATTCCCCTTTATGTTGCATAACATAACATGGTTTGTGATGAAAAGTTTATTGCTTTCTCATGTAGATATTCAATTTAAAAGTCAAGCGAATTTACGGACACCCTGTATTTTCCACCAGTTGACGCTTTACGCTCATTATTTGAATATATGAAGCCATCCATGGTTGAAAATCTTGTTAATATTTCTTGTCTAATCCCATTGATTCACTTCATCAAATCACATTGTATTTCGTGTATCAAACAAATTGTACATAGAGTATCTAACGAAAGGGTTATGATTTGCAGTTAGCACATGAAATTAGAACACAAGTGAGACGCTACAAATCAACTGTCTACATGAAGGAAGAAAGTACTCTTCAACAGTTCGCGCAGACTTTCATAAAAATGATACTATTTGCCTTTGCATTACCCCTCCTCCGTATAATTGGCCTCCATCAATCTGAGGAGGTGGAGAAACTGACTAATAACAAAGCAGTATAGTGAATAAAGATATAGATATGTATATATATATTTCCATGATATGGCCACATATTCATTTCAAAGAAAAAAAAGCAATCTTGTGATAATTTGCTTTTATCCAAACGCGTTTCAGAGCGTTACAGTCTCCTTTGTCAATGGATTGATGTAAAACAAGGTAAAATCATTTTTATATGAGATGAAATGAAATGAACACTGTTAAAATGGCGTCAGATGGCAATGTACAGATGAAACAGAAAAAGGACAGACATGAAATGACGTAGTTTGAATCCAATGACATAGCTATAGATTTAGCAGAAGCGGAAAGGAACCGTCTCTATTGTTCAGCAAATTATTATTGTTTTTAATCAGAATCGATTCGAGAATCTTGTGATTGTTGGTGCACGCAATGACTTTAAAATTCTTTCTCTCTAGTGCGTGTGGATGAACTGATATTTCAGTGGGTACTGGGTACCCCTTCATGTGCTCTGAGATCCGAGTAATAAAAATCCCCACATTGTTGAGGGTTGATGGGGACATGAGGGTGTGCAGATTGCGATGATACGGCGGAAAGATAGCAGCGATTGGGTGAAGAAAGTATGGAAAATGAAGATCAGCGAACCAACAAGAGACCGCCCAAAAAAGATTTGGTAAGAAGTAGTGTCCGCAGACTGTCGGCAATTGGGCCTCAAAGAAGCCGAAACCCTCGATCTAAACACCTGGAGGCATTCCATGAAGAATCATCGTCCAACCCAACAGAGATGGAGTAAAGGACGTTAAACGGATAAAGCAAAAAGTGAGGCTACCTAGGTTCACATTCTTCATGAATTGCAATGAGCATGTACTAAATAGTGCCATCGTGAGTACCTACTATTGAAAAATGTTCGATTATGTTCAGTAATTGAACTTCATAGCTTCAAAAAAATTTCGAAACAATCAATTTCATCATTCATGTGAGCATATTATGATAATATTATGCAGACAGGCACCAAACTAAGGTTTAGGTTGATCGGCAATCTATTGAACGTCGCTGAATTTCGTAGAATAACGATCGATGATATCCTACCGAAGTTAGAAGTAAATATTTCTATCATGTATGAACCAATTCTTCTTATGCAATGATTCAACCAATGCGGAGTGGACTTTGACTTCTTCGACTGACCAGCGCCACATACCCTGTAGACTATCTTTCAGACTGTCACTTACAAAACCCAAATGCAACATGATGCATCTGCATGTGCAATAGTTTTTATTGTGGCAATCTTTCACTTGACCAAACGAACTTTGACCGTTGTGACCCATAAAAGAACTTCCGTAAAATGTTCTCTCAGACAACTAAGCACGCCTGACACTCAAACAGAACCAAGAGCTTAATTATGGTCTTCCGAAAATCCATTTTTGTACATTAAGTACTTACTGACTTATGCAAAGGTATACAGGTGTGCCGAATATGATTGTAATGCGTGTTTGACATGACTGAAATTGATTTTAGATCTGATATTCTAAGGATAGTATAATACTTAAAAATAAGCATGGAAAATAAATTTCATCAAGATATCACCATTTTTGAAGAAGTTACAGTGTTTCAAAAAACATGGCGTCTACACAGGTAGACAGGTGTGCCGATGAGGGCTACGATGTAGCGAAGGACTTGATACAGTAATACTGCCATAGACCTATTGTTCACTAAATGTGGAAGCATCTGTAAAATGCACTTTTGTACTAAATGATAGATTATATGAACATAAAAAACAGAAGTACCACAAATATTTGGTCCATGAAAGTACGAGCGCAATATTTTAACGGTGTATTAAGAAATGATAAAAAGCTAAAAAGTAGGATTACATTGATGGATTACATTGTGATGATATGATGCAGGAGCAGCAAAAATAGAAAAGATTTTTCGATTTCATCAGAAACATCCCATACGTATGAACGCATACGTTAATATTCCCTTTGTAGAACCTCCTCAAAATCATATTATATTCACACTTGAAGCGAGAGATTAAGATTATCATCGTACTTAAGCGCATTTCACTTTAATCTACTTATTTGAATGTTACTATGAAAGTTCCAGGAATATGGTAACAAGATTCAGTAGCATTTTGCAATATACATATGACAATGTGAAGAAAAAAGGAAATAACGGAAAAATTGGTAAAAAAAGAGAAATAAAGGACAAGTTTCGAAAAAGCGGAAAATAACGGAAATAACGGAACTCTGGGTACCATGGTCTTAGTAGTCCCTAGCGTGTAATATGTATTTAATAAGCCCTGCAAGAATGTGCTGGTGTATACCCGTAGTACTCAAACAATTGTCGTTTAGATCAGTAACGCCCCAACCAGGTCCAGCTTCAGGGTAAACCTGAACAGACAGCAGGAGGAACGTATCGTCACGTCGCAACTATTGTGTAAGTAGGAGGAGTGTCGTGTGTAATGTGCGTGCAACCCAACCCACAGGGACTTAGGCCACATCTGAATGTACACAGCAAAGAGTCCTGGTAAAGACTCAGGCCCATCAGTTAAGCAAAACCACGAAGGTAAAGCCTCCTTTTCTGCTCAGGTAAAGCAAATAACGTTTGCCGCGACGTCACTTATTTTAGGCGTTCTTCATTCAATAACTCGACGCCACTTTTATTAGGGGTTCTCACGATTATACGCTACTTATATTAAGCGTTAATAGTCCCTCGGTTCCACATGCGCCACGTATGTTAGGCGCTCTTGTCTGAAAACAAGTATGAATGCCGACAGTTCGGTTTTATTAGTAATGCGCGGGTTTATATACAGAGCAGTGAACTATAGTTACGAAGTCACGTGGATAACACTTAAACATAGTGAAATGAATTTACTAACAAAAAAATGAATCACAAACAGACTACAAAAATTGTAAGTAATCACTTGAAAATTCTTGGGAATAATTGTCACTGATAAATTGCTGAAGGTCACTCATGGCGGTAATTCAAATTGTGTAAGCGATCAGCTGATGAATCTCTGAGATGGATGCAAAGCGCGGTATTATTGGTTTTATTATCAATGGCCGTCTACACGTATATTGATATACTATGAACCGATCTCGGCAACAGTAATTGCTATTATTTAAATCTTTACATAAATTACAAGAACATGTTTTTACTTTAGTCGTATTATTAAGGTATGTAGCCGACTGAAAACCGTACTCATTGATAAGTCGAACAGGAGAATTATATTTTTAATCAGTTTATTTATTTTACGATTACACCTATCATCAGCAAACGGTAAACCTAGAATGTATGCTGCTTTCGTAGCTGCTATTTGACGTTTTTATTTTAGTAGTCATCTCGCACTCTTTTTCGTTGTAATTACTTTGTTTCAGAATTTTATCGAATTCTACTATTAGCTAAGCTATTATTTTTTACTGCTTCATCATTACAACGTTTAGACATTGTATCTATACTATTATTTATTTAAGTATTTTTTACGTGTCTTGGTAAAACGGAATCTCTTCTCAAACTTGTGTTGAAATGGTATTCTTTATGACACCAAGAATACTTGATTTATTCATTAACAATCTTTATTTTAATGTGTAAGAAGTTTAACCATTCGTTTGGCTTAGGCGCTTCGAGAGTAAATTAAATGTGAGGGTGTGAATTAAAGACTTTTGATATTTTATTTAACTTATTTTATGCCTAATATCGGATGGACTGTTGCGCTTTCACAATGTCAGTAGTCACTGGAATATGTACGATCATAGTTCATTCTATCAAAATAAGTTAACTGATATTAACAAAGTCATTGCACTCAAGGCTTGCAAACGGTGTACACAGTACCGTGCGAGATAGTGTCACCTTTATGCGCTCTGAAAGGGTAATAAAAAGACGATTGAATGGTTGGGTCACATGAAGTTTTTAAAAATACAAGATTTCAGGAATGCTTTCAGTAATGTTCTTTAATAAAATGGGATGAGAAAAGATGAATAATGAATATGAATACATATAAATGACGATGCCAGATATCATTTTCCATTAGAAATCAATTTGACAATGAGTAGACAGGAATGCAAATCGTAACTATACCATTTCCAATCCAATTTCACATCAGTGAAATTCAATTTCTCATTCGTGAAACTCTATTTCTCATTCGTGAAATTCAAATTCTCATTCGTGAAACTCAATTTCTCATTCGTGAAATCCTATTTCTCATTCGTGAAATCCTATTTCTCATTCGCGAAATTCAATTTCTCATTCGTGAAACTCTATTTCACACTTTATTTTATAGATAATGTTTTCTCTATTGTAATGCATCTGAATCCTTTCCTAGTCACCAAAGTTAGCACTGCCTGCTTCAAATAGACTTCAGCGCACTTTTGTCATTACTTTAAAGATGTCATTGCGGCTTGTTGTGGCGCTAACTTCTAAAAATATACTTAGAAAAGAGCACCAATAATCAATTAAGTACAATTCATGGACTATAAATTATTTGATTACTTATTCATCTTATTTAGTTAACACATTGAAATACAAGCGCTGGATATTAACAAATATATATAATAAGTTACATATGTCATAGATACAAGATGTTAAGGCAACTTTTTTGTATAAATTACTAATATAGTAGTGTTCGTTCTTATCTATTAGTGTCTATTAGTTGACGCAATATTCATAACAATTAATGACAAATAAATTATCATTATTATTATTATTATAACAATTTTTACAGAATAATCGTGTCATTATCAGAAGATTCACAAGTCAGATAAACTATCAATCCGAATGACACGTGGATAATATTTCTCGACTTGATTGGAAAACCCCAGTAGTTTATTACCTGTCAATGTATCCTTTGCTTCCATGGCGATGCCCTCCATAGTTTGTATCCGGAATTCAGCGATCGTTGGACCATTTGTTTGTCGTATACAGTTCAAAATTTCGGGCATTGCTTCTCGTAATTTTCTCTTCACTGCCGATTTAAATACAATCATGCCAGCTTGACGGGATTTAAGAGATACGAGTATGGAGCCAACCGAAGAACTTGAACATTTTCATCCACGCACACCACATTCTCCGCTCGAGCAAGGGCGCTGTCGATCACGAATGTAAGGTTTTCAATGCCTTGAAGGTTGCATAAGTCGATCAGTCCACGAAACCATTCATTGAAATTTCCAACTTGAATGAACCACGCCTAATAGTAAAATTGAGCAACTGGGAACTCGACATAGCTGCAATACAGTGCAAGTTACTTCCTTTCAAGTAGGATGTAACTACACAAGAGCCGATCCGATCTTCGAACGGCCCTCGGTACGACCACAAAATAAATTTAAATTTGCTTCATCCAACCAAATAATTGTTCGACAACTCGATCTTGCTTCAATGAGGCGTTCAGTATAAACCATGCGACGAGATTTGTTTTCTTCGCTGTTGACATTGTGAACAAGAGGTCTCAATTTCTCGAGGGAAATGAGTTTACAATCCAACCAATTTTTGATGGTGTTCTTACCTACGATGACGTGAAATTGTTGCTGAATACGGTCAACACACATCGTTGGTTCGTCTTCAATCCATGTCATCAAATTTTCCATAATCTCAGGTATCTTCTTTGTTGCATTTGATCCAGCTTTCGGCTTTGGCTTATCTTGTTGATTCTTAATCCATTCGTATGCGGTTCTGGTGTTAACATCCAATACACGGTACATCAACTTCCAGTCTCCTTCATTTCATAACATTTCATGACCTTTTCTCTAACTGTTTGACTGATACGGTTGTACCGTCGTTGTCGAGGCATCTTCAGAATAGATGCGAGTGGAATCATGAGTACGAAGAATGAACGGCCATAGTTATATTCTACAGCCAATCCATTCGTAACCAGGCGGAAGAGACATTATTTCATCAGCAGAAATATTGAAATCTGATTTTAAGTTCAGGCGTATATTGTTGCACATCAGTACGTCACAGTGATGCGACTGGGCGGATACCGTCACTCGTGTGATTTTGATGGTCTTCCCGAAGATTTTTACAAGTTAACGTCACAACATGCCGCAATGACATCTTTAAAGTAATGACAAAAGTGCGCTGAAGTCTATTTGAAGCAGGCAACGCTAACTTTGGTGACTAGGAAAGGATTCAGATGCATTACAATAGAGAAAACATTATCTAAAAAATAAAGTGTGAAATAGAGTTTCACGAATGAGAAATTGAATTTCGCGAATGAGAAATAGGATTTCACGAATGAGAAATTGAGTTTCACGAATGAGAATTCGAATTTCGCGAATGAGAAATAGGATTTCGCGAATGAGAATTTGAATTTCACTAATGAGAAATTGAATTTCACTTATGTGAAATTGGATTGGAAATGGTATAGAAGTAAAGTTAGGTCATTCAGACACATAACTAAGTTCCATCGAAATAATCTGGCAATTGTGAAATCCCAATCGATTAGTGAAAATTATAATAATCGAGCCCAGCACTGGCGGTATATGACAAGAAGCTTGAAGCCCTCTGGATGCCAACCTAGAGGGTACTCACAACAAAAAAATCACTCTTGGTTTGGTCATTAATTCCCAACCTGTTTTGTAATCTACTTGAAAATTTGCATTGAATATGAATCATTAAAAATCCTATGTTGAGCTACTAAAAAAGCAACTTTTTACTCAAAAGTTACCAAAGCAAGATTCCTATTCTCGAAATGCTTTCCTTTATGATATCATCAAATTCTCAAAATTTATCGCTTTAACCAATCCTTTATTAACTACAATAGTTTTATTCCATCGATCCCTATTCATCGAGTGAACCTTGCTGACAAGAAAGTACATACGTTTACCTTATGCAAATTGCTAACTTCAAATGGTATGATACCTATGATGACGTTTCGCGGAAGTGTAATGTGCAGTAGATCTTCAAATGAAACTACAAGATTAATTGAAATATTGACGGGAAATTTTGCATATATACAATATAAATAGAAATTGACATATGATAACGCAATGCCAAAGCAAAGACACAAATTTATTCGAACTTTTAATTTCCCGAAAAAAATCAACGAGTTAAAGAAGCATGAAGTATATACATCACAGCAAATGTGAACATTAGACTTACTAAAAAAAGCCTTTTCATATTGTTCCACTGCAGCCTGAACTTTCTTTTTATCGGTGCAAACATCGCATAAGTGACCACATTCCTTTACATCGTTAGTTTCGAAGTAGGAAGAGATTGTGCCGTGGCGGCATCTGAAAAACAGTGAAAAATACACATAATTAAAAGAAGAATTGATACCAGGAAAAAATAAAAAAAATGAACAATACAAATCTGGTCAAGGTGCGAACACCGGATTTTCATGAGAAAACATGCTTTCCTTCACTGAAGGGTTTATGTGCATGAATTGAAATGCAGTCTGTCATTATTATTATATTATGGCACTGTCGATGTCATTGATCAAGATCTCAAATGAGTATTGAAATTGTTTTCAGTGATGTTCACGCTAATCTAATCTAGATATTCCGAGATATTTTAGATGGAATGAATAAAGAATACATGTACAATTGAGAAGAGCAAGTTTTTAGTGTGAGTCATAATAATTATTTATCGAGGGAGATATTATATTGGTTGTATTTAACGTTATTAACGCTATTTGACGACTTTAAGCGAAAGTAGTCGAACAGCAATGCGACGCTATACCACCCTCCCAAAAGTATTTGAATCACTAAAATTGGTAATTTGAGAGAATACTTTGACTGTATTGGTATTTTTGAGAGCAAAAAATGTCTCAATATCGAAATGTAGCGATGCGGCGTTTTGATGAATCCTTTCGAATTTTAGGTTGAATTTACAACGAATTGAGTCATATGATCTACAAACTACTTGGCAATTCCCTGGAAGTTCCTTATTCTCCCTCTATCTCACTTAAAAAATTTCAGCATGAACTCACAAAGACGTGATAGAATGAATAGTGTTTACACGATTCAGACCTGTATTGACACATCTGTTCAACTAATACAGCATCTGCATTGGAAAATTTCTTGCTTTTTAAGAGATGAAATATCTATCAATGTAGTGATTTGTTGTAGCAACATTCCAAAATTGTCAAAAACAAGTTTATTTGCAAAAATCTAACTCATCGGCGCTGAGATTATCGGAATTTTTGCACACGAGCGAACTTCAGGATATTGTTCAGTTTCAAATAATTTCTCCTGCATTAATTCACTTCGTTATGAGAGATGAAAGTTCTTTTCGAGCATGTTATATCTTCATGCCTTAATCACTTGAAGATAGAGTGAGGTCAGAAGCATGGGCAAGAATCTCTTAACGAAGTTAAATCCTGACGCGATCATTTCCTTGGTGTTGATTGCTTTGTTAGCCTGCTATTTCTCCGATCACAGAAAGAAGATACTCTGCTACGAAACTCGACAAATGAACACATTTACACGGTTCTTAACATAAGCCGTGCCTTCATACCGGGATGAAGCCACTACCGATCAGAATCAAACCGCAGTCATCTAGACAACAAAACATTGTCGCAATATTCATATTTAGAAGATAATCGAAATTATTCATTTTCCGTTCGGCCAAATCCTAGTGACAAGAGCAGCAATAAGCAGTAGAATTCAAAAAAATGTTTCAGATTTGTTGAATATGGCAATTTTGGGTCACATGATCGAGTTATATTATCTCACGAATGCAAGACCTTTGCGCTTTGAGAATTATGTAGACATCAAACAATGACATCCACAATGTTCATTGTTTGTGAGTGTACGAGCCATTTCATTATAGCATATGATATACAATTCTTCCCATTTCAGCAACGAAGACTGAACGAGCAAGTTGTCTAATTCTGTGTTTTCATGTCAACTTTTAACTAAAAATATTAACTAAAATCATGACGCTCTCTTTTACAATATTGTTGTAAATCACTTTTATGTCCTCCAGATCATTTGAATTATAAAATGAAAGTCGTCCCTCTTTCTTATAGTCACATTTGATGTTACTCAGAACTGTAGAAAACCATTTCACAAGTAAGTTCGAAAGACTACCTTTGAGAGAAAATCTGCCACATTTCAAATTCAAAAATTTCAGCTGCACTCTATGCACAAGTTCTTTTTAATATGCAACATCTCAGCAAATTCAGCCATTTTGACATCATGAACAGCAATTATTGAGGTGATTTGTTGCTGAAATTCGGAAAATCTTAAAAATCTGTCAAAATTGAGTTTAAATTTTGAATTGGTAACTGCAGCATGAAGATGAGCGAGGTAGACTGATGTATGCCACCATTAGAAAGTTCACATTTTAATTATGTTGTAGTGTCAATTTCATATGATTCGGAGTATGCATCAGAACTTAAGGAGATAGGATCGAATCACGATCGTTGCGCTTCAGAGGCCAGCAAGGAAAATATTAAACTGAGCACCTGATTTTCAATATGACCTCGACACGGCAGCGCAACAATGGAAGGAGTTGGTCGTTGACAAACGTACACAACAAGCACTCGACAGACGTACACGCAGAACACTGGGACAACTCCGCACCAACAAATCAACCTTCTTAAAGGAATACTTGCACCACATGAACTAGTCTGGGAGCTACTGACACTTTCTTCCTAAATTCGCGCGCAAAGGGCTTAATAGCATGGATTTGTAGATCTTGAAACGCTGAATACAATAATCAAACTCTTAAGTGTCACAGCCAGTCGCTTTCGGTTATAGGTAAGGTTGAAGGATCCCCATTGGAATCCAATGGCAAAATTCAAGAAATATCTATTGATTGTGAAACACTTGGCAATTTTCGTGCATTTTCTTTTGCAGAAAAGAAACTATTTATCAGAATGCCATGAAATTTGAAACATGATTGAGTTCAGAATATCAACTTTGATATAAAAGTTGAAGTGAGTCACATGATTCAGTATTTGATGTCTGATAGCCTCTACAAAATGAGTAAATTCACGTTTTGACTTAATTTTGGTGATTTTACTCATTTTGTAGAGGCTATCAGACATCAAATACTGAATCATGTGACTCACTTCGACTTTTATATCGAAGTTGATGTTCTGAACTCAATCATGTTTCAAATTTCATGGCATTCTGATATATAGTTTCTTTTCTGTAAAAGAAAATGTGCGAAAATTGCCAGGTGTTTCACAATCCATAGATATTTCTTGAATTTTAACCTTGCCTGTAACCGAAAGCGACTGACTGTGACACTCAAGAATTCGATTTTTGTATTCAGCGTTTCAAGATCTACAAATCCATGCTACCAAGCCCTTTGTGCGCGAATTTAGGAAGTAAGTGTCAGTAGCTCCCGCCCTAAACCCTGATGCCCCTTCTTCACCTCTTTGTCCCCTCTGAAAAACACATCCGCACAATACAAAATACATCTTCTCTTGCACACGCGACGCTCCAACCATGGGAGCTGTGGGTTGCTCCCGTCAGGTGTGCGGAGCTCATTCGCTGCTGAGAGCGGGCGATTTGCCTGCCCAACACCTGAAGGACCCAGGAGGGGTGGGCTGACACCACCACCATCACAAAGGAGTAATTTTAGATAAGGGTTTTGGCCTGCATTCCTAACCGCAATTCCAAAATTCCGCACTCCCAACTTTTGATCAGAATGAGCACTGCAACATATCAGCCGGATCGTCACCCCACAAATACAAATGCGACAATGTCGCTAGTAATCTTGAAATGTGCTTGCAATAATTCAATTACTCCACGAAATTTTGCAAGGAAACCATATGTTAGGCCAAACGCCGTTGCGCTTTCAATTCAATTTGCCAAACTGCTACATTTTTTTAGTTAATTTTCATCTTCAATGCGGCTTGTTCACATGAAATGAAGTTTACAAAACAAACAAAAGGTGATATCAAAAAATATGCGAAGAAATCAGATAAGCTTTTAATTTACTTTCAAGAATCATGGAATTGTCGAATTTCAAATGCGGATTATAATGTACTGAAAATATTTTGTCATTTGTGTCACCCAAGGGCGAAATAATTCTACGGAAACCAAATACCGCAGAACAGTGTCAGTTAAAAATGCTTGCAATCGAGATAGCAAGCATGTACAGTGGGAGAGGACCATGATAAATGAGAAAGCGAAATTTCAATACTTGCCCGCCGAAGGTTGTCACACAAATAAAAAATTAGCTCAATTAAAAATACATACAATGCCGACGATCGGCTGTCTGACTCTTTCTCAAGGTAAGAATACAATAATGAAGCTAAATGCAGCGCCGGCTGTTTCATCAAGTCAGTTCAAACGCGGATTGTACCTTTGATTTATCGTGATTTCATCAACTTTGTTTCAACATAGTCTTTCAAACAGCGAAGAAGACCTACACGTTGATCATAATCATCAATCGAACTAATAATAGGAGAGATGTTGCTGGCGTTTTTTCTCGAATAAAGAGCCCACATCCGAAACATGACAAAATCATACAATCTAGCATTAACCCTATCCTTACCGTGGGCAGGGGCGATCCGGCACCCTCTGTCGCATTTTGCTGAGGTCCCCGTTAAACTATGCCGATCGACCTACGCACTTCGGACTTTCAGTATTAGCAGATTTTCAAACTTTTCACAAAAATCGTCTCATTTGGCCTGCTGGAAAGTCAAATCTATGACCTACTTTGAAAATTTGCGAAGGGCCTTCGACTCAATCATTTGAATTTTGCTGGCACGCTTGGAATCATTTTTCGACAAAAGTTGGAGACAGCTGTGCCCAGGAACGTCTTTATATCGTCTTTCGGAACAGTTTCATCGTTTGCAACCGTTGAGCATTTCGAGGGTACAATAATGCGAGTAAAACATATCCCAAATTTGTTTTGACATAAAAGTTCGTAATTACCGAGATTTCTAACAGTTCAAGCAGTAGTTCGTAATGGTTCAAGCTTCTGATTACGGTGAATGTCAGAGGAGACTAGCAAATAAAATTGTGGAGTGGCAAAAACAAACAATCTCTTCTTTGCTGTTGATCACGTCTCTAAACATAGATTCGCTCTAACCTCTTAGACATGCATTAGACATTTTTTGACGTTCAACAGCACCCCCAGACCTCTTCTATTTTTGTGCTAGTTTTACGAATTGCGTGACCCATTAGAATTTCAAAAATCCGGAATACCGGATAATTTTCATCCGTGTGTTTTCTGCATGTTTCATACACATGGTCTTGATTGATTGTAAATTTTGAATTAAAATCCTCTCTATCACAGATAATAATTCTGAATCAGAAATAACTTTGGTAAATCAAGACCGGGATGAAATTCTGTTTTTCACTATGATCAGCCCTCGTATAGAACACGCACGAAAATGGTATGAAGAATCATATGACCTACTCAAAAAAATATTCCAGTCCAGATGATGAGCTAAGCAATAGACAATGTGCTTCTTTTGTAAAATAAGTAGTGATTTGACATTCTAAAAAAAATCATACAACTAAATGATGTACTTTTTCTGTGTTCTACTTTGCATTCTGCAAAATGACATTTTAGTTTAGCTTTAGAAATTCGAGAATCTGGATTGCATGCAATCCTTTTGTCAATTCGATTGATCAATTTGAAACCTTAAACTCGCAAGGAATTTATGTAGAGTCGACCACTTAATAGTCAGAAACTGAATTTTATACCATTATCATCACGCCACGAATTACTTTCATATCGGCAAGAATATTCCAGCTATTGGCATGAACTTTCCCTAACCCTTTCTTTTACAATCAACTACATCGTCACTTGGATTGAGAACTACGCATACCAAACTGCTGCTACATACGTTTATCTGTTGAGTATATACTTGAGCGATCTATTTTCCTCTCACTCTTTCTCTCAAAATAGCTCAAAAAAAAGCTCAAAATACTCCCTCAAAGTTGAATACAAGTAATTGCGTTGCCTGATTTCAAAAATGTATTTCGAACTATTATTC
Source organism: Prostheceraeus crozeri (assembly GCA_907163375.1). NCBI lineage: Eukaryota > Metazoa > Platyhelminthes > Polycladida > Euryleptidae > Prostheceraeus > Prostheceraeus crozeri. The sequence continues at coordinate 131,089 of CAJQUW010009130.1, read as the reverse complement.
CTCGATGATCTCAAGAAGAGAAGACCTTCCAATAAATATGATCAAACACTTGCAGATCGATTAACTTTCCCAAACCGTCAAATAAGTGAAATATTTTAATTCTTTTTCAAAAAAGTGTGTTCAGAACATCCAAAGCTATAATGTTTCATGATGTACATCAATATCGATGCACTCAAATGTGACTTTATTAGATATTTATGAATTAATTAGTAGTGATTTTTCTCATGTTGCATTTAACCAGGGATGCGGACTCCGACTCCGAGGTTGATAGGACTCCGACTCCGGGTGACAAGCATATAAAGCCTAGTTTTTTTAAATAAGCTGGCAACCTACATCATAGATAACTATAGGCTTACCTGAACCTATTTTTAGTAATCATCCTTGCATCAATTATCAATCATTTTCGATGAAAGTTGATCAAATGTCGCTTTAAGTTGGATGCATACGACTCGGCTCCTCCCATCTTGTTGGTGTGTGCTTTACACGGTTTTCTCCAGTCTCTACCAGACAGGAAAATCCTCCATCCTTCTCCAAAAAATATGAGTACACTTTCGATTTTAATATGCGCTTTAGAAGAGCCATTACACACCATTGACGTGAGGGTAAGAAGTTAATGTTCTCAAACAAACTAGTATTTCATTTTTGTCTCTGATGTGACCTTTGGTGTGTAGATGTGATCGAGTCTAGGATGGCTTGTCTACTCTATTAAATCACCGAGTGAAAAGACAATCCTTTTTCACTATCACGGTTCATTCCCTTAACTATTACAAGCTTTGCATGCACTGCTGTCTCTGTAATTTTGTTTGACGGAGAAAGTTGACATCAAGACAGTGACAGCTGTATGCACGAGAATAAATAATTTGTTTGTATTATATTTCGGGTCTAGTTAGTCCCGAGTCCGGCTCCAACTCCATCAAAAATGATAGGACTCCGGGACTACGACTCCCCATCCCTGCCTTTAACAAAGACGAAGAACCCATAAATTGAATTTAAACTCAATGTATTCTATGCAAGTCTTACTTTACAGTCGGAAAAAAGAAATCTCGAGGAACATTGAACTGACCTAACCCCCTAACCTGTTTCAGAACTGCAACGCAGACAGTGCACTACTCTGTGAATATACCTTTGTAGTCTAAGGTGAAATTCCTGCTGTCAAAAACCAACGGATTTTCACTTGCAGTAAAAAAAACACGCACAATATTCTTCTTCAAGACTCAATATCTGTCCAGTCATTTAATTGCACCTTTAAATGATTTCGTTGTCAGTATGTGTCATCTATTGTGTTAAGAGCTCATCATCCGTGTTAGTGAGAATGTACTATGTTGATTTGATATTTGCTTTATTTGATAACATGTGACTGTTAGCGAGATACTGATTAGTTTCAGAAATGTTACATGAAAGTGGCATCGAGCAAGTTGCAATTGCTGAATGCTAATAGCGAACACTTGGAAATACATAGAATATAAGATGTAAATTTATTTAATGGCTGAAAAGAAGACACGCAAAGATGCGTGAATATCGTCTTCACGAATTCCATTCGATCCTGTTCCACAAACAACCGGCGATTTTGTCAGGTAGACAGCTGATCTACCATGAACCCCAACATGAAATTCTCAGAATTCTGATAAATTCATTTCTGCTGATTGATGATGATGACCTGACTCATGATATGGAATCACCATGGCACATTGGCTTGTTGTTTGGCTTTACTATATTTTTGCTACATTTTTATCTAAGGATCGACTTTAACCAAGCATGCAGTTTAAAGTGTTGGCCGGAAGGGCCTCCCCTTAGGGTTGGCCCTAAGGATTCAACCTTTTTATCTCTAAACTAGTTACTTCTGACTCTAGTTACAGAAACACAATGTCTCGATTTTAGAGTCAAATTTCCTGCACCTGAATTATTTAGGGAAAACACTCAAGTAAGCAAGGAAGGTCATATTATAAAGATTCTGTTCAAGCTATAATATTCAAGCAATGCTCATCACATGCGCATTTATCATACATCAACTACACAGCAGAAAACCGAATATGAATAAAATGTAGTACATGTAATATTGTCAGAAAATCGACTATTACTAGATAGTCGATTGTTGCTTGCTTACATAGAATACATAGATATACGTAGCTATACATAGAATATATATCAGCCGCTGCAGAAATGATTGAGAAAGATTTGAAAGATTCAAATAGCATTATCAAACAAAAAACGAAATAAATGGTAGCGAATTAAAGAAGAAAAATCAGAGTAAAGTCAGAAGTTTAATGTAGGGGCGCACGTACGTATATACTGACCAAATGGACAATCTTAGACACAACCGTTGAAGCGAATATGACGTTTAGCTACATTGCTGACTGAGCAGATACCATCCACAGAACAGTTACTCAAGGTTATCTCATTTTCACGATTATCCATGATTCGCAACATTTCAGACCAATGGTTATCACAGTGCAGCGAAACATGGACCCACATTTTCAGGAAGGGAACGCATGAGCAATACAACAGATGATGATCGTGATAGCAATAAATCCTTATCACCTAAAAATCATTTAGCATTTATGAAAATTGACAGATTCATGGTCTGTTACGTAGGCAGGTGGTGGTCGAGTTTCTACATTAACAACTGGACTTTGATCGGAATCGGGAGGCATGGGATCACAGCAAGTTGCACAACATTTTGGACAAACCACACAACAGTCATAGGCAGATTGTACGATGGCAATGATGGCCACTGAGGAGGCAAGGATCGATATGATAATTGACTTGATGAGAATTGATCTGGAAAACCGACCAGCCAATGTAAATTCAAAAGATACCACAGAGAAAGCTATCTGAGCACCAACAATAATCGAGAAAACCATCGAAGCCACATGAAATCCACGAGTACGCCTTCGATGTCCAAGTATACTCATCACACCACTCAGAGTGCAGAATATCGCTAGGATACAAGTAGGCAGCAAAAGCAGTGGCTGGTTGTCATTATTAGAAATTGAAGCAAATGTTTCCACTATGAAACACGAACCACCAACTACCATTTGCGCTATTCCTAAGTTGCGAGAGATGAGCGAGGCCTTGGTAGTACACACCATATTGAGTCCCCTTTTACACAATGATAGTCAACTGATGCAGTTTCCACTGATTATAATATAGTGTCAAAAAAATCAAGTTTCGATGCGCGTGTTCACAGACGTTCATATACTAGCGGGATAATGTGATTGTTAAGCTAGGTACTTAACATTAAGAGTGTGACGTGAGACACGTAACTATCAATTCCAAGAACCGTGTCCAATATTTGGTTTATAAAGCAACACGTAAGAGTGTGACGTGAGACACGTAACTATCAATTCCAAGAACCGTGTCTAATATTTGGTTTATAAAGCAACACGTCCGCAAATGTGCACAAACTTGAGGGTCACAGCTGCTACATATGAGTAATCAAAAAACCAATGACAAAGCCAGTAGAAGTTGATATCGGTACTTCTATCACCCCCTCACATTTTCAGAATTTTCCGCTCCTGAAGGTTATGACCACCATGTCGCAGAAGCGCTCAGTGTGTAAAATTCCTCTCGTTTCATTGGAGAAAATTTGCAGTACTCGCTTTGTCGTTCACTGTAGAGAGCAATTCCACGAAGTTGCCTTCGAATCCAGAGGACCAATCCTTCATGTCCGGGTTCAAGCAAAACGTCGCAGTGCTGCTTGTGCTACTGCTATCTTTCTATGACAGTACATGCCTATCCTTAACCCAATGTGACCAAGTTCGACGAAATTAGGAGAAATCGGAAAAATTGGAATATAGAAGTGCCGTTGATATCAAACATGGCTCCGTCTTCCCTTGCATTCCTTTTGCACGGCCGGCCTCTCCTAGTGGTGAAGGTGCGACCTAATCAGACTAGTGAATTCGGGCCAGATTTTTGACCGGCTGATGTCTTCATTTTTTGGCTGGGGCCCGGTCCATGCTCCGCCTTATTTGAAGTTACAATCATATGAATGCAGCTGTAAATTATTATTAGATAGTCAATTACCATATTTCAAGATTATTTAAAGATGTTTTCCTATTCAGAATTGAGATATAGAATAGAAGTTGTATATTCGATGAGAATGAAAATCAAAGCAGTACAAAGGCATGGCAAGCAAATATTGAAAGTGAAGTCAATTGAAAATAACTCGTTCAAATGTACATTCGATTATAAAGATTAGTGCAGTAAGGAATGAACGAGGTCGAACGCCGCTTGGTACATTGCTTGGGTGTCATCAAATGCTTTGAGCGTGGAAGAACAGTTGGTGTCAGATGGCTGATAATGTGGCTGGGATTTAGCATTTCCAAAAATGATTTAATTGCTGTGTGATTCCTTCTGATTTCTAGGGGTGTAAATTTTCCACAATTACAAGGTACCCCACACACTATCCTGTGGCAACGACGGCGTATTTGCTCCAAGATCAAGTTGCATTAACTTGTGAGTCCATATATGAGTATTCATAAACTCACATACGGTACATACATGTAGGTACCGAGTAAGCATCATTTTTATAAATATAGAAAATGTATATATTCATGTTAATATAAGTATTCATTATTCGAAATATTCAAGCGCATGTTCGCTTTTCAAACCGAAATTATAACTCACGCCTAGATGGGAAATTGCCATGTTATTAATGACCTACCCAGCCAATAAAACACTTTGTCATTTCTAGCAGAAGCCGCTTTTCTTGATTTTTTGTGCACATTAAATATCCATTGATTAAATCATTTTAAGGAAGAAGAATATGCGTTTATGTCGGGGAAGCTCATCTCCTAGCCATCAACGTCTAATGAAACAAGCGATCGTCATGATAGACATCATGCATCAGCACAATATGAAACAAATGCTAAGTTTAAAAGAATGTCACGGAAATTTATCTTAAAAATCGGCGGGCCCGGTTTCAACTTGCTCGTCTCCATTACGGACTTCGGTTCGATTCTTTGGGAGGACGAGCGTAGTCGGGAATCAAAGGTGTTGATGCTTAGAGACATTCAGAGACGAAATTGAAATAAATCTTCATCTTTCAGCATAGCATCATATCAGAGCAAAATAAAAACTTTCATCCATGCAAGTTCTTCAAAAGCACATATGAAAAGTTCATACAAAAATTGACATGCTTTCAGCATTAGCGCGCGGAAATTAAGATATGCGTGGCACAGTATTAAGTGCTTGGCTTTGATATCTTTCCGCTGCAAGGTAGAGTTTTGAGTACCACGAATATCATTGGAAGTTGGCAAGGGGTATCAGGACTAATATCGCAACACAAAAGCGAAGTCTGACCATCTCAGCGCGTCCAAGTCCCCTGAGGATGAGCAGTGACGTCAGAGATTTGTTAATTATTCAATCCATCAGCAGCAAGGATTACATCAACAGTGAATCGAAAACAATTAGCGAGTAGCCCATTTAAAATACAGATGAATGATATAATATATTGATTTGAGACAAAAATGCTGGAAATTAACATTTTCCACGTTTTCATTAACAAGAACTTCCGGTACACGACGAGGAACATTTTCATCATTCATCGTGAAAAAACAAATCTCTTTGACTATACGGAGGCTACCCTCTCCGGTTCATTCTGTTTATGAAAGTTTCAGCTATCCAAATCTATTAATTTTAACTAACTGATTCAAAAAGTAGGGTTCAATGTTCATCTCTTGTCAGTTATGATATTGCCATCGAATTATCAGTGTCATTGCGGAAATGAATTGGCATAATTTTAGGTTTGAATTCTTAGAAATTCGTAGAAATGTAACGAATATTTCCAGCAATAACTCAATTTCGGTCTGTCTGGATATTATATAACTGTGACCAGATGATGAACGAATATTAGGTTTCCATTTATAGAACATTCTGCAAAACATGGCAATTTTGGAATAGCATTCAGTTGGTCAAGTTGAAAGTGTTGCTATAGTCCATAATTTGAGTGAAAATTGATTATATCAGTTGCTAGTTATAGTGGAATCAAAATTAGTCTGTAATACTATGTCAAAATTTGGTTTGAAAATATTTCAAGGAGACACTATAGCCATTTTGTTGACTGAATAATTTGAGCTGTTATGGTAAATAGGTCATGCCTATATATCGCACCGCCAGTCATTGCAATTCATTACAGAAGTAGGGTACTATTGATTTACATCCAACTTAGGATTGCAATGAACACTTATTTGAAATTCGAATGTTATAATCGTACTATAATACTTATATAAAACTTATTTGTAATTATTTTCTTACTTCTTTATTGCAGCAACCTACATTTTAAGTCCAAATAACACTATATGGGATGTCAAAATTGGACAGAATGAGAGTCATGTTATTCATTTGCAATGTAGATTACAAAGTTTGTCACATTATAGTCAAGTTCAATTTTGATCTTGTAATTAGTCATCTTTTACCTACAGTCAATAAGAAGACGCAAATAGCATGGAAACGATAAAAAAGACGTACACTTTTTTTACGTCACTAGTCCCCATACTGGGGGCTTGTACGGTGCTGACATCGTCAGACTTATGGAGCATTGTAGTACTTTTAGTCCGGATGCCCTTCCTGCCGACTTCCAATGACACCTTCGGGGCTCGACCTCTGGACCAAAAGATCGCTAGGCCAAGCACTTAACCACTGTGCCACGGAGACCACAAAAAGTTGTTATACCTAGACTGTATGTATATGTAACATATTGCGCCTACAAAATTGCTGCAGATAATGTAGCATTCCATTAAAAATAAGAGTACATGTTTCATTCATTTGTTTTAGCCTTATTTGAAATTGAGCTATAACAATTCAGCACACATAAGCATAATTCAATTTCTTCATTGCATCTAGAATTTTCTTAAAGATCCGGTATTTATTTATTGGTTCAAATTCATATCATGCCGCTAATTAAAGCACCACATGGGCTCATCTTGATTCTTCAGAACAGTTTTATTTGAAATTAGTTTATGACACAGAGCTAGACCATAAAACATAACTTGAACATCGGCATCGTATCTACGAGTATTAGCAGTTCCTTGTGTGTCTAGATGCATTGTAGTGGTATTATGCTTGGCTTCTAGTTTGAGTTAACACTTGGTCTGTAAATTACTAAATATAGCATGTCTCTTCAAACATGGCTGGCTCTTGTAATCACATTATGGATGAACCATGATGAAAAACTAGGATGAATCTTTCGAAAGATCAAAAAAATATTACAGAATTCCATAAGGAGTTATGAAGTAATTCTTTTTAAAATAATCATTCGATTACTTATTTTTCTGATTTAAATAGTTTTCTGAACAAAATCGAAACTGTACAATCATCTTAAACAAAGTTCTTTAGCGCACCTTCCCTTATTTGCTTAATCTGCATAGGAAACACAAACACGACACGCATATTTGAAATTACTCCCATATTCAAACAAGTCAGATTTTAAAGCATATTTTGTTCGTGAGCAGCATATATAGATGAAAGAAATGATTGAAATGACTAACTTGTCCATGCTTAACTTACATGTAGGCTAGTTCAGAACGTCGAAAACCAAACACTACCGCTAATCATCTTATATTAACTATCGGGACTGGATAGACATTTCGGACATGTGACAGCGATGAAATGACAACAATTCTTTCCACAAAAACAATCCGTCTTCCACAGTTGTTGACCTCCTGTGTGTAATTAGTTGTTTACTTTCTCAACTAATTATCTCACTGACGAAAAGATTGAGAAAATCATTCCGACAGTAAATGTCAAATTATCTAATTCTAAAATGGTTAATTTCATCGTTTCGATCAAATTGATTTTTGAACAAAATGTTCTGAAATTCCAACTTATCAGCAATTCCAAGAAAATTGTAAAAACTTTGTGACCAATATGTTGCTAAAACATCCAACTCGATTCAAGAAGCGAAGAAAATGAAATTTTGCGTTTCTACCAGCATATGAGCTTTGTTAAATGATAAATTGAGCTAAGTATCTATCATACGAAGGAAAGTTGCTGATAATATGTTTCAATTGCCGAATTCCAAAGCAATAGTGAATGTAGATAACCGAACAACAGTATTCCATTGCAAGATATCACTCAGACTGCGTCAAAATGGCTACTTCACCTGCTCTCATTATAATGAGAATTGTCTGTAACATTTAGCTGAACTAGATCTGGGCCTTTATGTAATTCCCTTCAACTCAGTTCAGGTTCCCTCCCTGTCAGATTCTGTTGTCGGCGACAATCAAATTTTATCTTCAATCCACGCATTTTCGTATGAAATCGGGAGATGTTCACGATGCTTCATCAGGCGCCTGTGGCACGTGATGGCCATCCAAAGTACGTCATCAGATAAATTCCTCTAACGGAATGCCTGGCGAAGAAAGCGAACTTGCCTTGTGATGATGGTCCGCATCAAAAGTTCTCTTTGTTCCAGTTGACTGAAGACCTAACTCATCTCGCAACCTCCACCTTCAGGGAACGCACATCATTCTTCGGAGGAACCACATTTCCGCCGACTCGATGCGAGTTTGAATTGTTGGCTGATGAGAACGGCGTCTCAGCAAAGCCAATGTGGAATTCATTGACGTATTTCCAGTCGCTGTCACCAAAGTGTCTAAATTATTGAATTGCCTGACCTGTTACAGCACATCTCCATTTATTTTGATGATACACAATGTTGTGATACAGGGGCATACCGAAGGGGGAGTTGGGCAGCCGCCCCCCTGAAAAGTTTCAAAATGAATTCAGAAACAAGCTAAAATAAACATTATCACTTGACTCGAGTATCAAGGATCAGAATTTTACAAAATTCTTGAGGTATTATGTACATACTTCTGTATCAATACTTATTAATTTCTCTTCCAATTTTGTGGCTATTAGTAATTAATGTTTAATTAGTAGATAAATACAGTTTGTATCAAATTGAAATTTTTTTTGTCATAATTCATGCGACTTTATTTATTAACTAAAAATTGAAGGATTGGTCGAAAGTCACGAATGGGGTGATAAGACGAAGCCCAAACGCCTACTACTTCCTGCAAACTTGTCAATAACAAGAGATGGATCAATTGAGAATTGGTCTGCACATGTGATGTGAGATAAATAATGCATATTTATCTTATACAAAATAATAATAATAACGATAATATATTAACAATATATATTATATAATAAATAATGTTATAATAATATATAAGATATGCATATAAGATAAATAAATGGTCGACATTCTCCCCCCCCCCCACACACACACAAAAAGAAATCCTGTGTACGCCCCTGTAGTGATAAGTCAGTTGGAAACAACCATAACAGTTAGCCTTTCATTCCACTTTCATCAGTAGTCTTGTTCATCATATTATGCAGCTTTTTCTGTGTCATCGACGTGCCGCAGATTATTGATATTCACTCCATCGATGATAAAACCGATGTAATGTCAATTGCGACTATCTATTACAACTAGCTACGACAATTGTAAAACAATCATCCTCGATTATTAGAAAAGGTGTGGAATCTCATTAAAACACGCTAGGAAAATGCTCACATAATTCATTGAGGCATAATTGCATTGTCAGTTACAGACCATTTTGGGCGCCCTACTTAGTGACAGCCGTCAAAGTATATAACCAACAAGCCACGACGCAGCGACGCAGTTGACACCGGTGCTGGTTTTATCATTCACTTCCGTTTTGCTATCGTTGAGTCCGTCCGACGGGGTTGGAAGATTCCGCTCCCCCCCCCATTTTACGCATCTCTATTCAACTCGAACGTTGGCGCGTGAAGAGTTTGAGGTCAAGGCTCTTTATGTCATTCGATGCAGTCTGCAACCACAACCTCACATGTGTCAATATGCTTCCATTCTGAACGTCGCTTTCAGCCAGCTCTAGTCACTTCGTCTTCCGACATGACCGAACCATCAGAGCCGAGAACGAAGTACGATACAGCGATGTCCTTCAAATACAATTCCCTTCTGCGGTCACTAAGCATGACTCCGCACATTCTTTTGATCATGGCATTGCCGATCATCTCAAACCTTTTCTTGTGGTTGGTCTTCATCGCCCATGTTTCACTCCCGTCAGTCATTGCATTTCTTGCGCAAGCTGAGTATACCTTACCTTTTAACGTCAAGCGGTAGCACGTAATGCTAAAAAGGAAGAAAGCTCGTGAAATTTCTTCTATGCACATCGTACCGTCATTGTCACTGTCAAGATGTTACCACCTGCGACACTCTATGGGTCGCCAAGATAGCTCAGCGACTCAACCTTCTCAAGATGATGACTATGCACAGCGCATCAATCGAAGACAGTTGGTTGAACACTGAGCAGACTGTGTTCACGAATCTTTGGTTCATGGTTACCAGGCTACCAGGCATGCCACTGCATCATTTGTGGATCCAATTATTGCACTGATCACAAATATTTGGTCTCCGTGGTACAGTGTTAAGTGCTTGGCCTAGCGATCTTCTGGTCTAGAGTTCGTGCCCGAAAGTGTCAATGGAAGTCGTCAGGAAGGGCATCCGAACAAAAAGATCACAACACTCCAGAATGCCCCCAGTATGGGGAATAGTGACGTTTAACCATTCATCATCATCAAAAAGGATGGAGTTAATACCAACAGCAAAAACACAAGCTCCGTGTGACCATTTTGAAGCTGTTGAACATGTGTGAAAATATGTGAAAATAGTATTAAGTATGTAAAAAAACGATGCAGTAGTGAAACGGAGTGCATAAGTCACTTGATAAACTAGATAGAAAATTGATAGATAATGGCTTTTCGAGGGCGAATTATTTTTGTGCAGCTGCAACCAATGAATAGACATAATAAGTTCAACGATTCAAGGAAAACCATAACAATGATCAAAAGCAATTAATTATTCGAATGCTTTTAAGAAAAGGGATTTACCATTAAGACCTAGGGTTTGATTTAATCTAGGAGTTTTATAATTTATTAACAACGTTTCCACTATACGAGTTTCAAATTCATTACGTCCTGTGTATTTCACAGAAAACAATTATTCATGTCATCAGTACAGTTTGGACATATGTTCAAATGGCTACTTACGGCTGAGTTACCTCTTCTATGTTCTTTTATTCTTTGATGTAATCTGCGTTTCGCTTGCCACAAGTTTTGGGTATCAGGATCAACCCGACATTCAAAATTATACACAACGCATGATTGCATCAGTTTATTTGTTTTATCTTTCAGGCTAAAGTACTGTCCTCTTCTACAAGTGTTGAATATTGTTTTAACTTCATGGTGCAATTTCCAAAATATTTTAACATTTTGTGTCGAAATTTTATGGATGTCTTACCTACAAACGGAACTATCAAAAACTTGGTATCCTCCCATTCATCTTTCTTTGTTGTTTTTTTATCCGTACTATATTATATTTCCAGGAACTGCTTCATTAACGAGTTGATGAAGTCAATGGGACATGAGTTACTTAATGGAGTTCTTGTAATATTTTTAATCTCTATGTCAAACAGTTTAACATAGAGACAACTGCCTAACAATTGCAAAAAAAGAATAAAAGGTACAGAGATAGGCCGACTAACCATGCTAATATTTAATTAAAGTTTATTAATGATCGGGTTATAGGTGCTATCCGCAATGTTACAGTGTTACAGTTAACTTGATTAGTTCCCCAAATAATAACTTGCACAATACATTAAAAAATAAAAATAAAACGAAGAAACACGAGAATTGTCAGATTTGTGATATGTTGCCCGACAAATATAATTGTATGGATCACTATGTGATGTATAGATTCACTTGTAATTATTGTAAGGACTTTTACATCGGTCAGACTTCACGACCTTTTAAATATCGATTCGATGAACCATGGATTCCTTTATAGTAGTATAGCATTTATAGTATAGCCACTACTATTAAGGAATCCATGGATGAACATAGGCGTGCTGTTGATAAACGGAATAAATCGAGTGCTGTAGCTGAACATTGTGTCAATCAAATCAATTAAGTGACTTCTGCCTGGAGTTGTTTTGGCAAGTGCAAAGAGACTCTGGGTACTGGATTCACTTGACTTACTTCACTAATAGGCATAGGCGAGGATCGCCCCTTGCTCCCACCTTTCTGCACTATTTGTACCAACCTTCTTGGTCTCTTGCTCGATGTTCTGCCGCAAATAAAGGCAGACGTGTGTCCAATTTGATTTGGTCCTTGGGTCTCCCCGCATCCTTCGATTTGAGAAATCTTGCTGGTATGCTTTGTACACGTAGTTTTCAGCTGGTCCTCTCACTACATGTCCAAACCAGCGCAGCCCTCTCTTCTGAATTTCCGACGAAATTGAGGTGTTCACAGAGAGACATTTTCTTATTACATTTTTCATTCTATCACGTATGCTGACTCCTAGGGTAGACCGCAGGCATCTCATTTCGAAGACTTCTAGACGTCTCACATCCTCATCCTTTAGCGTCCATGTTTCGGATGCATAGATGGCGATTGGCAAAATCAGGGCCTTATATAATCTGATCTTAAGCGCTCGATCGATGCGTCGTTCCGACCATATTGACTTTCTAAGACGACCAAAGGCTTGCGATGCTACGGCGATTCTTCTCTTAACGTCAGAGAGGCATCAGGGACAATGCTGCCTAAAAGTACAAATTCGTCCACTTTGTCTATCTGCGCTCCATCAATGGTTACGTCATCTGTATCGGGTGAAATAATTCGGCCTTTGGAACTGTTGATCTTCATTCCCCACTTTTTACAGGCGTTTTCTAATTCATAGGTTGACATCTTTAATTTTTCGAAGATCGTGGACATCTGCGTATCGTATGTCAATTTATCATTCATTCCAAAAATTTGATCAACCGACTTTGCGTCTGCCATCACATTTTCCAGGTAAATTTTGAATAGCGTCGGGGAAAGTAGACAACCTTGTCGCGCGCCAATTCTCACATCGAACCAGTCCGTCAATTGACCATCTATTATAACAGCATATTCAGATCCACAAGGCAGGGCAGGGTATCCAAAATTCGCACAATCTTCGTATCTATGACAACTGATTTCATAATTTTCCACAGCGCATTCATCCAGACTGCATCAAAAGCAGATTTATAATCGATGAAATTAAAATTGAGTTGGACATTACGTTCTCTTGCTTTCTCGATAATTGCTTGGTGATTGGGACTAAAACCAAATTGACTTTCACAGCATACTTCTTCAGTTTTGGCTGTCATTGTATTCAAAACGATTCTACAGAAGACTTTCCCCGGGATCGAAAGCAGAGATATAGCTCGATAGTTGTCAGGGTCAGTATTTAACTACATTGACAGAGGCGCGATACATCGAACAATTGAAGCCAGTGATCAATAGAAAAACAGAGTTGACGGTGTTCTGATCATCACTCTCTATCGACACAAGGCAAATGTAGGCCTATATGTACATAAGCCCATTGAGATAATGTTAATGTACTGCTGTTTTTTTAATCTGCTTCACGGCCCCTGAGGAAGTGCGAAGGCTCGAAACCGGTCGGGGTTTGTATATAGCTTTAACATATATTTTACTGGCATAACAATACAAAAGGAGAGCAAGACACTGTTGTTTTGAAATGATGAAGAAACTCCTATTAGCCGCCATCCAATATGTATAATCACCTTTTTCTTGAATGTGTTTTTCTTCAGACCCTCAGAGGTCAAACAATCCACTCATTTCTCTAGCTTCCTTAAAAGTTCTGTTTTTATATAACTTCTATGTAAATAAGTTCCCAGGAAAGACCTTCGCGAATGGGTTTCGTCACTTGGTCCATCATGACGTAAAGAGGAGAGGACTAAGCTAGTCCTGGAATACTCCTGCACCCACTAGAAAGCTCTCGCTATCACCAACGCACATCCTTACTACGGTAATTAGATCCAACATAAAGTGACTATACTGCTGTAATAAGGCACTCCGGAACCCGAGCCACACGCAGAGACAGTATCAACACTTTCCAAGGATCCTATCCAACGCCTTCTCCAAATCAATGAAGGCGAAGAAAGATTCTTGTTCTTGGCAAAGTGCTTTTCCTGGAGTTACCAACGATGAAATTGAAATGTGTGGCACCATTGCCTAGTTAAAATCAAATAATATCAATAATGTTGCCAATCAAAGAGTTCATACCTGTTCAGAAATTCTGAGATGATTTTTGTCAAATACTGTACAATGACTTGCAATTTTTGAAAAATATGCTCGAACACAAATTTTGGTGTGATCGTCGTCCTAAAAATACAAGTTGACAAATAAGTGCTGTAAATGCAAATGCACAGTTGTTGACTTCTCAACTAAAGCGCAAACATCTTCGTAAAATCGCAGCTGCTTCAAAGTACTGCTTTTCGCAATTGACCAAACGATGGCAGATCACAGTGATTTTCGGGAAAAGTGAGTCAAAAACCCTCAATTAGAGGTCATTGTTACAATTTAAATTTAGATTCTGACACATCTTTGGTGTCTAGTCGCTCTTACAAAAGCACTTCACTGATACACTGATATCTGCCCCTCTGACCTTCCCCTAGACAGTATAGACCCTCTTTCCACATAATGATGTCCGCACAGAAGAAATTACATGAATTATAGTATTAAAAAGAATGAAATCACATCAAGGGTATGGATTCCCACAGGCTTGCATTTCGTCCTTGGATTAAAGAAGTGCTAGTTTTACATTAACCCTCTCCTGACACTCCGGTTTTGCTTGCCTGACTTCAATCTAATAATTGTTAATCTGACCTAATGTATTCACTGTAGCTCACTAACCGTGATATGCAATATCCAATCTACCTAATATATGTCGTCATAAAATTCGAAATTCAACAGGCAAATAATGCTTAATTTTCAAATATGAGAAAAACAATAATTTATCGTTAGTCTCTCCCCAATACTTTTTCAAATACTTTTTAATATCATGGGCCCGTTTAGCTGTAATTTTGACTTCGATGTTATCACCAATGTCTTTAACTCAGTAAATAAAGATATTAAGTTTACAATCGATGTCCCTGAGAGTAACTACTTGAACTATCTAGATTTGACAATATGGATAAATATCAAAATTCATTTTTGTCATTATCAAAAAGAAATAGCGTCTGGTTGCACCCTTACTAAAGATAGTTGGGTTCCCAATCATGTAAAGAGGAACTTCATTGTCAACACTTTTGACAGCATCGATAAGAGAAGTAGCTCCAACTCTCTTAGCGTCGAAGCTAAAGCTAAAACTAAATCTCGTCTCAAGCGTAATGGTTTTTCAGATAGAGATTTCGTTATTAAAAAACGCTCTCGGAAAGCAAAAGCTAGTAATGAAAATAAAGTTGTTTTAAATATCGATTTCATTAGTGATAGTTGTTCTCGTAAAATTAATTATCTCATTCGCAAACATAAACTTAACATTAGATTCGTAAATAAAAGCAACAAAAAATTATGTCATTTATTTCGCAGTAAGGATAGGAATATTAAACACGATAATTGTGTTCTTTGTAGTAAACTACCTAATTATATTAATTGCAATGTTCGTTTTGTAGTTTATCAGTTTATTTGTCATATTTGTTCTTCTAGTTACATAGGTAAATCTTCACGCCCATTTCGGTTGAGATTTAATGAACATCGCAGAAGCATCGTGAATGGAGACACAGCTAGTGCCTTGGCTGATCACTGCTTGAAATGTGCCGCGAACAATATTGAAGACTTTGACGTCAGCATACTGCGAATTTTAGATTGCCCTGTCAAAACCAGCATCAGCGAATCACAATTGATTGCACAAATGAAGCCGGCTCTAAATCGTCGTCACGAACTGGCATCATGTTTTTAGCAATTCTTATATATATACTCGAGTTGTAAAATTTTAATAGATTTTTGCCATTGATAAAGCGGCTGGTACGCGAAACGTCTGGCGCATAACATCTGCCTTTTTATTCAAATCACTCGCATATTGGAAAAAAGTATTGGGGAGAGACTAACGATAAATTATTGTTTTTCTCATATTATGAACCTCCCGACGAAATCCATCAACTATGTTAATTTTCAAAATCTTAGGCAAAACCAAAATTAGTAATTCATGAGACTGATTCTGAACTGATATACAATATACTTGACTTTAGCAGTATTTAATGTCTACCATAATAATTTATTTATTATTGCATAAGTCGATACAGACGATTGTCATACTGTTATGATTCATTAAAGAAGCATAGTACCTTCTTTGACGTGTGATCTTGAAACAATCCTCACTAACATTTAGATCGAATATACACAGTTGCAGGCAACGTACTCTCTCTAGAAAAGAAAACGGATACTGTTAACGGTTCATGACGTCACGCAGCTGTTTGCTGGAGAGAAGGCGCCTTGTGTACAAATGATATGTTGCTGATTAAAGCATTTCAAGATAAAGTGTAGTGAAATTCTTCACGGTGACGGGCTACCGTCCCATTGGCCAAGCGTTTCGTCCTCGGGCAACCCCATACCCATGCACAACCTTGTCTGTATTCGTTGGCATCAGAAAATCCAGCTGAACAAAAATGATTCTGATTCCAAACATTGGCATGTGAATATTTTCAGATATTTTCTACATTTGAATGTAATTTCAATGAAGACGAATTCCCAACATAAAATCAGTGTGCAGGAAATGCTTCTATTTCTTGTACTATTCAGTAACACTAAGCTCTTCCATATCATGGGGTATTACTATATACAATCAAACATTAATTCTAATCCGATGAGAAGATGACTGTTCATCAATTTCGTGGATGTAAAGTGACATTTTTTATTCATAGATTCAAAACATGCTCTGTTGTCTCCAATCTCGTGTAAATAGTTTTCAAATCATGTCAGTGCTAATTTGAGAAAAGTGTTTTTATTTCCATGTGCGAGTGCATGTGTGACCACTGAACACGCGGAGATGACAACTATTTCCATTGAGAATAACAGAAATGTTCTAATTGAAGCAATCAGTTCGATTTCGATGACGATCTGCGACATGAAGTGACATGTTTTACTTAAATTTCTTATTTGTTCCTGTGTTGAATTTACGAATGACACGTATATATCTTTTGAGCTCAAAATAACAGACGCATTTAAATTCTCCTACGGTAACAATTCCCTTCATGAATAAACAGATTTCACATAAAAGAAAATAATGGACAAGGCTGTCTATTCTCAACAATGACAAGGAAAGTTTTAACAAAATTTTCGTTAAATTCGAGAAAATGTTGTCCTAATAGAGTTTGAATTTTGTAAGCATTCTGCATCAAGCACTCTAGAGGGTTTTGTTTCGTGTCATCTGATCAAGTCTTCGGGTCACTCTTGTGACTTAATGAAGGTTTGGCATTCATTAATGAAAGGAAGATGATAAACAATGAATTTGCATTCATACACAGATGTGAGAAAAATCATCACAATGAAAATGTAAGACAAAATAGCAAAATTAGCAACACGAACCCACCGGCTAAATCTGTGATGGAAGAATATATTTTCAGATGTGAAAACTTCATCTCCGAGATTCGTTACATTGGTTCCTTTTTTGTAATACTTCAAAAATCTCGATTGCGATTTCTTCTTATTTTGTGATCTTCCGAGTGCTCCATTCGTTGTCAGACATGCAGATCTACAGATGCATGTAATCTGTATTAATTTGATCTACATTCATGTAGCTAACAAGCCGTCTCCGTGGCACAGTACTTAAATGATTGGCTCAGCGACCGTCTAGTTCAGGGGTCAAGTCTCGAAAGCATCGTTGGAGGTCGGCAAGGAGGGCATCCCAACTAGATCGACAACGCTCCTGAAAGGCGTGATTATGATTTATGTTGTAAGCCTTGCTGCCCATTGTTCAATAAGATGCTTGATAGAATTACTTTATTTACTACTTTTTAAACAATATTTCGGAGTTATGACTCCATTCTCAAGTTATTCAAGATAAAAAGACTAAGCTACCTAAATGCAAAAAGGATACAAAATTTGAATTACTATGTACACAGGAATTAGAAAATCAGACTATAAAAATCTGATACCTCATCTTTGTTATTGATAGATGGCTTCAAATTCTTGATCTGCATGGCCTCACGGAATTGGTAATGGTTATTCAATTATCTCAAAAGTTAGTGAAAGTCATTCAATTCCAGTACTTTTGAGAAGTATTGTAGCTGAAGGAAAAGTACTGGAACTGAATGACTATCCGAAAAATCTCAATTGCGCGACAACAAATAATATCAAACAAGACCGCAACAAATCCATGGAATATTCATACTAGAAGATTCCTTTCATCTCAGATAACATTAACAACAAAATCAATACAATATTTCAAGAATTCCAGCTTCCTGCTAGATTAACTCACGAATCATTCACTCTCAGAAGTGCACTGAACAAACAGCAGCAAAAACAACAAACAAGCAGCTGGAAATCATGTCTGAATCCCGAAAAAGAAATGTCTCTCAAAGAAATTGTGGTATACGAAATAAAATGTAACAAATGCAAAGAACGCTACGTCGGAAGTACAATAAGACAACTGCACACCAGAATCACAGAACATCTCAAATCAAAAGACTCATCAATGCACGTATAAACATCTAAAGATATGCCAAACCAATGACCAACAAATATCAGTGTCAATTATAGACGATGATAGAGATCTTATAAACCTTAGACTCCGTGAGGCCATGCAGATCAAGAATTTGAAGCCATCCATCAACAACAAAGATGAGGTATCAGATTTTTATACTCTGATTTTCTAATTCCTGTTTACATAGTAATTCAAATTTTGTATCCCTTTTGCATTTAACTAGCTTAGTCTTTTTATCTTGAATAACTTGAGAATGGAGTCATAACTCCGAAATATTGTTTAAAAAGTAATAAAATAAAGCATCTTATTCAACAATAAGCAGCAAGGCTTGCAACATAAATCATAATTAACCTAAAATGCCATCAAAATGTTGCCTAAGGAAAATTATGAAAAATTATGACTATTTCAGCACCGTGCAAGCCACCAATATGGCTTCACAGTGACGCTAAGGCTTCACGCAAGCATCGAAACGCATTTATTACTAATTCGTAAAAAAGATGTTTTTAGAAGTTTTGTGGTGGAGTATTATTCCTAGTTGGAACCGGTCTAGCCCTACAAAAATGAGAGCACCTTGCTTCAAGAGCATCGCGAATTCATGAAACTGAAATAGAGATAGACCAACTTGATATTTATTTGAATGAATCGCATTATATTTCGGTTCCGCAATTAGGCTACAACTTTCATCGTTCTTCATGACAATTATTTATCACGATCAATTTTTCAAAATTCATTATTGCAAGAATGCTTTTCAACTTATGATGCTGGTGCATTATTTACGATGATAGCAGGTTTCGAAAATTTATATCTATGTTTAGATTGATGCTTGATAAAAATTGCGAGTTACTCTGCTAAATCTTTTCTTTATGAATTCTCTCTATTTACAAAAAAGGAAAATGAAAAGCGTGTGCAGCACATTCAAAAATTTAAACATTTGATTTAACTGATTATCAAACAGCGATGTTGCTATTTGGCGTCAAATTGTAAGACTATACGATCAATGTTTCACCTGATTACAAAATAGTTATCCAATCAATTCGTTAGATGTGGAATTATCTAATTCGTTGCAATTTATGCAGTCATGACAAAAATCACTTGGGTCTATAATAAAACAGTCAAACACACTTGATCTTTGAATTTTTATAAACAATTGATGCCTTTAGAGTTCGAACTTAGTTGACTTTTTCAGGACATCTCATGACCGGCCAAATTTAAGCTAGTTCACTTTTGTAGTTGCTTGCCTGTATTTATAGCACTGATTTCACGGCTAGGTTTTTATAACAGCAGATTTATCAATTATCTGCTGAAAAATGCTGTAACTGTTTGGACAGATCCATTCACTGTCACTTGATTACTAGTGGGCACCTTCGGTTTTATAAAATGGTGTTTTGGCTCAACAACAATCACTCAGCAAAAAAAATTCAACGTTCGATCGACAGATTAATGATTACAACGGCCATCGGCTCGGCCGTTTCCAATTATGATACTTTTCCTTGAAAGATTGTTTCAAAGCGAGGGTCTATGAGCCATTTCGTTGAATACAAAAATACTTGTTGGGTTTATCCAATGCACGTTTCAGGAAGACAAAATCACTTTCATTGTTCATGTTCTCTTAGGGCGTCGCTGTTTATAAGTCGCTTCTTCACATGTCACTGGAATTCGCATCTCCGTGCCAGCCTGATCGCTTGTTGATAAGCTACCACTAACAACCACAAACATCCCACATTTGTCCGTGCTTAGAGGCAACATCAGCTTGACTATCGCCTATATTAGTAGGTAGTTGTAGTTTATATCAAAGATTCAAAGAGTGGTATATTTTTCAGATTCAATTTTGTTGCATTTTATTTATTGACTCAATGAAAATCATGAATGCACAGAATTTGCATGCACATATACACCATAAAAGAAAAAATCAAAATGGAAAACAACAAATTCAAATATCAAGGCTATTCACGCTTTCACATAAATAATTGCTGCTAGTTAATAGTAGCAGTAGTAGTGAGCTTTGTTGATGACTGGAAATCACGCGATGACATCATTGGTACATAAGTTAGAAGCAAGACATTTAGATGAAAACACACTTGATTACAAGGTTCATAAAATAATTTTTATAAAAGAAATCACTCAAATTGGTAGCAGTGGTCATAAATGGAAAAAATGATCGAGAACGTGCGTAACTTCGACAAAAGAAAGCACGAAAATCTCGAGATTGCAGGTGCGAAAGGAGCAAGTATATGATGCGGGTTGTTACAAACAGCCTTGAACAACTTCTTGGAGATAGCAAATCGTCGATCAGAGATCGATGAAGGTACACACTTGCACTTGGTATATGCATCATCAAAGTCAATTATTCTGTGGCCTCGTCTATCAATTCGATCAAGTTGCAAAGACAATCTCGCATTCAAGCCACAAAAGCAAGGACAAGCATATTTGATGATTGATCGGATATATGCTGTGTGGAATGTTAATGTACAAGTAAATGGAGCAACATTTTGACGTCTGATTTGTGGCTAATGTTGCTGGAGAAAAGAAAAACAAGATTTCAGGGTATGATTCCACGAATGTTGTGATTGCAGTCATTTGCAGCATGTTGAAAGAGGCGAATACTGGGCTGCTCATACGGAGTCTCAAACATGGGAACCCTCGCAAATGTATTTGGTTGAACGGAAATTTCTTGGCATGGAACGGATGAGCTTGTGAACCCGATTTTAAAAGCGATCAATCTTGAGTTGGAGGTTAGTCGGTAAATAATCAAAAACTGGAGAAGAGCATTCAAGCAGAGACCTAATCGAAGAGTAGTACACGACAGTTAGATCTTTATATTACATGAGCTTGTGCATTCGCAACCCATGAGCATTATCATGGGTTTTTTAACATACCGTCGACATGAGAGTTCCGTGCAAGCCCTTGATTAAGACACTATTAAGTGACACGTGTAATTGTGTAGACAACACGCTATGTCATGTATCAGACGTGTATTGTAGCTACACTACTTCAATTTGAAAATGGTTTTTATCAATTGCGTTTACTTAAAAGCATTAGAAAAATGCAGCCTTAATCGCACTTGGTTCCTGCACCTTGATCCCAACAGCATTGCCGAAGACAACAATGCAATAAATGATGATTAATGATGCTATAAATGATGCAACAATGATGATTAGTATTCAAATGATGATGTGAATACTATGAAACTATGAATATTATGTGAATAATATAAGGGCAAATAAAATCAAACAATTTATCCATATGTAATTGCACCCTATATCAAAGTCTGTGTATTTGTGCATTTCGAATTATACACATAACACACTGTTGTATTATAGCACAGTCGTACGCTCACCTTGCTCACCTTGTCGACCTTTGTCCCGCGTATCCCAGGGTAGGTCCAGTCCTCAACATTTGCACAGTCGTACAACATTTGAAATATGATTCGTGTAATATAATATGTAACATGATTACTTTTCATGAAAAGTAGACTTATGTAACGCTCCGAACATAATACTACACAATTTTGTACTGTAAAAAATGTCTCTGCTGAATCCATTATCATATATTTTCTTCATCGGTTTTCCCTTTTACTCTCCTCCCCTTCTCCATCCTGCTCGATCGTTCGGATCTTCAGCTTTTGGCATTTTCTTACCTTCTATCAGTGCACACAAATGTGTCCTTCATCGCTATTTTTCCAAACACTTCGTTAAAGCATGTCATTTTAAGAAAGGAGGGAAACGTTTAAAGAGCTGTGATAATTTCGGTTGACCTATGACAGAATGGACGCTTTTGATGATTGTTCGTCTCACTTGCCTTAAAATAAGTATTTAAAAGCGGGTTCTTGGCTTTAGACAAGTATTCTGTATTGCTTTGTTGGCAATTTCTAAACACCAAATTAATAACTTTTAACCCTTTAACGGCTGAGCCAGAGTTATCTCGTATCGAGCATTATCAGCATGTAACTGGTGACGGTGACAATGGAGTACAGCAGGAAAATGAGCCCCAGTTAACTCGTGTTGGTAGGAAAGGCAGCTGACATAAGTTTTCCCTTCCACAGTTCACGAATGCAGAGTTAGCTCGTTCCTTGTGTGAAGCCCACTTTTGACATTCCACTTTACTTTTTTTTGGTTTCCACCTTTGATAGCTTTACGATGTATATTATTATTATAAATCCGTATTCGCTATCACTGGATATAGGTGACCTATTAAACTGAAAATCTTTTTCATGAGTGGCACGATTGCCTTTTGAGAATGAATAGAAGTTGTTGAAATATTCTCGAATACATACATAGCACATCTGTGTTACCGTATGACATTGTTCAATACTCAAAGATAACCTTCAAAGCGACGTTTGGGAGTACGGAACATGTATAAGATATTCCATGATATTTTTTATGGGAGTTATTTAGATAACTCCCTTAGACTTGAATTGTAAATTTGTTTGTGATCAACGCATCATAGAATTCTTATTACGCGTACATATAGATCTACTTCGGTTGCATTGACAATTTTAGTGTAAACATTTGCCAGACATGGATGGTAAATTGGGCATTGTCAAACCTCTGGTAGACCTCACTAATGGATTCATCGGCAATCACGATCCAAATATAATATCATATGATGAATTTGAAACTATTGAAGATCTGTTCCCACTACTAAGTGATTTGCAAAACCACAACACGAATTACAGCAGATTTGCCAACTACTCACAACAAGAGCTAAATGAATTAAATAAATCAGTGACAAACAAGAACACCAAAAAGCGCAATAAATGGGCAAATAAAATATTTGAATCTTGGAGAAAAGAACGACTGGATTATGTAAATTCAAACATACACGTATGTGACTTATCCGATGATGCATTATGCCGACTTATGACTAAGTTCATTCAAGAAGTAAGGAAATCAAATGGTGAAAGATACCCAGGCAGATCTCTCGTGTCGATTGTTGCGGGAATACAATCACATATTTCGCTTACACGAAAAGTCGACTTCTTTCGAGATGAAAAGTTTTCAGCGGTGACAGTGAGTCTTGATTCATCGATGAGAATATCCACTGAAAGCGGTGGCAGTTTGAAATCGAAGTCGGCTGATGTGATAAGTGAAAATGAGGAAAAATTATCATGGAACCATGCAATGGGGGCCTCCGATGGACAGTCATTGTTATATGCTCTGTTTTACCTGAATTGATTGAATTTTGCTCTTCGAGGCGGTGAGGAACACGTACATCTTCTTATTGAGCAATTTTCTTTTGAAGTTCGTTACGGCAGTCTAGTCTACCGTGAAAAACATTCGAAAACAAATTCAGGAGGTTTGAATAACTTGAGGCACAAAACCAAGGAAGTAGTACATTTTGAGAATGTATCGAACAGATCAAGATGCCATGTAACTTTGATGGAGCTTTTCCTCAGTAAACGACCTCAAAGCTCAAATCGCTTCTATCTGCAACCTTAAAAAACCAAACAATTTATGTTGGTACACATCTAAGCCAATAGGCAAGAACAAGCTCAACAAATTTATGAAATCAATATGTGATCAAGCTGGAATAGATTCAAGCAGCAAAAGTAACCATTCCCTTCGTGCGACATGCGCAACAAGACTTTATCAGAACAACATTGACGAACAACTCATCATGGAACGTACGGGTCACGGAAGTCTGGCAGGGGTCACATGTTACAAAAGAACCGCAGATACTCACCTGGAAAACTGTTCTGCCATTCTCGATGGAACAACTCTATCCAAGGTTTCAAAACCGTGCGGAAGTGGAACAGACTCTCTCATATTCAATTTCAACAATTGCAATGTCGTGATCAATAATGGTACGAGTACCGTTAAAAACAATTAGACATTGCTGTGTGATAAGTTCTCATGTTCATGTATACACGTACATTGTTGGCATATTTAGAAGTGGGTATCCACATAGATATCCATATGAATATTTTAGCTGTATTCCCTGTTTGATAATAGAAAATACCATACACATAGATATTTTTGATGGAATTCCATTGAAAATAACTACCGGAAAATAGTTAAAATCATGGTATATCTATAAATAGAACATAGTATGCGTTACATACAAGCTTGATTGCAAATTAGAATGGCCTAGATATTTAGTTCAAATTTTTCACATTGTCCTTGAGTTATGTCGTGTAAGAGAAGCTTCAGATTGCGCCTAAGCGACACAATGTCGAGCAGGTAGCTGATGCTGCCTCACAACACAATTGGAAAGATGATGAGAGGGAAGAAGATGCAAATGATGATTGGAGAAGAAGTTTATTGAGCATTTACTGTAGTATTGGGCAGAATTCAATGTCACTCCTTCTCTTGTACCGCATTTCCGTCATCGCCATGCGATTCGAGACTTGAAAAAGATTTCAGATAACTCCTCTGATTCCACATTATCCTTTCACATGCATCTGATTTACTCAATATCTCGATTTAAGCAGTATCATATTGCTCAAGATTTGAACTCCATCTCCTCATTGAGTCAGTCAATACACTTGCTAAAGCGATGGAAAGGAAGTGGTCAGAAGCCACGAAATGGCCAAACCTATGTCCAACGTGAGGCACTCCGCGATGGTCCTTTTAATGGAAGCTCGTGCTATGGAAATAGAATATTCGTGCAATGGAAATACTTTTGTATGTGCTATATGTTTTTAATCACGCAAGGGACTGTATTGAATGTAGAATTTACGACTGAAAGACAGTTGCACATCTCTGATTTACTTTCAATGAAATAGTAAATATGCATCAGCACACGTATGCAAGAATAGGGTCTAGGTTCTACGTGCACATGTTTATAAACAATTGATATTTGTGTTTGAAACCTCTCAATACAAATGTCTTTATATTTGGAAATATGCAACGAAAAGGCTTAGAGAATAATCTTACTTTTTTAAATTTCTTATGATCTCCATGCTGTGCCTGTAACTACAGGGTGCCCATTAAAAAAAGTAGCAATTAAAAAAAACACATTAAATTCAAAATTTATCAAATTTCTATAGACTATCAACGCATGATAATAGCTACCCTAGGTATTCAAAGTGACCACCGTCGACATCGAAGCATTTTGAAGTCTTCCAATCCAAGAGTTTGCAGCTGTTTTTACCGTATCCATAGGGATGGCATCCCTAGAAGCAACAAGACAAGTTTTCAGATCATCAATGTTCTGAATTTCAGTTCGGTTTCTTTGCACTTCTGATAGGAGTAAAGACCAGATGCAGTAGTCCATCACATTCAAATCAGGACTTTTCGCTGGCCAAAGATCAAGGGAAATGAATTCAGGGCAATTTTCATCTAACCACTGAATTGTTCTGCGTGCTGTATGAGCCTTCGCCCCATCCTGCTGCCAGCACCATGAATCATCATTCATCACATGATTAATGTCGTCGAACATTTGAGGCAACATTTCTTGCGTGTAAGTCTCTTGATTCACGGTTTTCTTTTTTCTTCGATAAGCAGGTAAATGCTCTTGTCCTTCTGCATAACCTTCGACGAAACGCAGTTCTGTCTTCCCGCACCAGGACACAATCGTTTGTTGCTGCTTGTCTGACTCTACAACGAGATCTTCAGGAGGAATGTTTGTTTTGCAGGTGACAGATCGGCATATTCTTTCATTTTGATTGTTTACAACAGGATGCAAAGAAAAACTGGCTTCATCTGAGAACCAAACAGTATGCCATTGGCCTTCGAAGTGATTTATCAACAGCATCGACTTCTGCTTTCTGGCACTTCTGTTCGTCTAGGTTAACCCTTGACACTGAACACGCTTATAGCATTTCAAAGGAGATTCATCGAGTACGTTAAAAACTGTACTTTTCGAAATGTTCAGTTCATTGGCAATTTGTCTCTGACTGAAATGTCTTCTGCTTTTATCTGGTGGAGTAACTGCTAAAGTAACAGTGACTTCTCTCGTTGGTGAGGCAATGCATCGGCGTCGTCCACTTCCTTCTTTTCGACATTCTGCCACAGGAGATCCATATCTTTTAAGGTTAGAAACGACGCGGTCCATTTGTCTTTTTGTGATGTTACTGAAGAACTTAGAAAGCACTTCAGAGCATTTTGTTAAGCCCCATGTCGAATTTTCTTCTTTAAACAACACTATTACTTTGTGCTGGAAGTCTGTTAGCTGTTGCATTATTGCGAATTCGACTATCAATGATTTCTAGAACTTCAGTTCGCTGCTATAAATTTCAATACTTATCAGATCTCTGTTTATTGTGTCGTCATAGGCCTAATGGTTTGATGGATATCTATAGTGACAAATTATTGAAAAATTTGAATGCACGAGAAATGCGTCGTTACTTGGTTGGATATCTATGATAGTAGAGATTCAATCACGCTTTGAATACACGAGAAGTGCGTTGAGACCATAGTTTTGCATTTGGTAAGTCCGAGATTGTACACAATAGTGATTTTGAATGAATCAAGGACACTAGGAAGTTATGTTGATAAGTAAAATACCGATAATTGTGTTTATCATTTCTACTTGCTACAGTACGATATATGACACGATAAACAAAATAGTAGATGTCCTTAGAATAGATATTTTCTTTCTTTAAAAATATGCTAATATTATGTAAATGCTACGCGCTAATACCTTGTAACCACTGTATCACTGAAGTTGTTACAATATTGTCTACTACAAGAGCTGTTTATGTACTGTTAATACATGCATGCATTGTAACGTCGGTAGAAAATCTAACACTTGGATTCCTAATATCAAAAATTGTGTGATTTTGAATTCAGCGATTCTGAGTTCCTGAACAATGCAAAAAAGGGCAATTATTACGATTTTGCTGAAAGTAGATTTGGAATGCTTACATTTCTTTGATTTGCTTCGCCACTTCCGTTCGCTGCAGATGTGGGGATGAATCTGATATACACATTCAGGTTCTATGCTCAAATATCTACAACTATTTCATACTTGTTTTAGCAACTCCCATAGTAACTATTCAAAACTATTTATAATAGCTGTTATCCAACCACTGATAATAAAAGTCTCAGAATTCAATGATTCCTATGATAGACAGACTATTTGAAAATAAGATCGTTAAGATGCTGATACCAAAAGACAGTTTAAGAACCAAACGATAAAACAATCATTTTATGGTCCATTAAAACCTTGTCTCAACTGAATCATTGATTGTCCAGACGGATTAATTGCTTTCAAATAACTGAATGACCTGTTGTCAAGACACTGAAGCACATTCCTAGTCTACATATTCCAAGGACACAACGACCCTGCCTTTCTGCTCATGCTATTATTAGGTCATCTTTTACTTAATGCGCAATTCAACCGACAAAGTCGAAATGGATTAGAGGCGATAGGAAAGTCGGCAAATGCGTTACCGAATTTCGGTGTGTTAATTTCCTTCTGTTGAAGTCATGATGATAGAAAAGATGCAAATCGGTGCAGCAACTGCATGTAATTCTCTGTTAATCGAAACACTTTCTAGAAAACTTTTCCTTTAAAAGAGCTCGAAACTTAAGTTGTCAATGAAGCAGTTTAAATGCATCTACGTATGATGCCGAACTCTTATGACGGTTGTTATTTCGGGCAGCAATACTGAATTTGGCTTCCACTAATTTGATCGAATCCGTTTCGGTATTATTCATCTCTGATTTACGATTGTATTCATTATTACAATTTTTGAGTTCGATGAATCAGAAAACTGTCTTCCTTTTCGATTGTAGGAAGTTCGAGCTTCACCTATGGGAATGAGTTAAACAGTCTAGAATTGATTAAGGCTAAATGAAAATTGCGAGAAAAACAGACTGAAAGAGGAATTTAGCAAAGATGAGAATTAAGTGCACATCTTAATTGATCAAATAAAACTAATTTCCAAAACGGTTTGAAACACATCATTAAATATAACCGACCGGAGTCGCCTTTGATTCTCTCGCTCATTCATCAAGACATGCGTAACTGCTGGTGACGTTTAAAGGAAGCTAATTGTTTCGAGCGAATGTTCTCTAAGAATATGTCTTCTTTTGGCCTCGTTCGCTAGCCCTTATTAAGATAACGACTCTCATAGAAAATTCAATTAGCAAAACGTGTAGCCCAATAAATGCGTTCTCACAAAGAGAGGAGCTAACTTTCAACAGACATACTTTAATCATTTCAATCAAATCAAATTATGCAAGAGACTCACTTTAATCAATGATACTTGCTATGAACGGAAGATTAAGTAACGTGTAAAGACATGCCAATTAGGTTTGTTCGATTTTGCCGATTGCCGATACCAATCAGTCTATTATCGAAATTCCACTGACCCGACGATTAAAACACCGGTTCACTTAAAATCCTATGAATGGATTTTTGAATTAATTTCTCGCAAGAAGAAAATTCACCTTTTTTCGTTTGGCTCATTCGTGGCGACGATTTTCATAAATTGATCTTTTGTATTAAACATGTACGATGTAAGCATATCCGAACAAAAGGGATAAAGAAATAGAGTTCAGTGACAGAGATGAGAAGTACCCAAAAAATCCTGAGAAAGAGCATAAGAATAGTGCCTCAACATACATATGATGGAATTACAGTGCAATTTACAGTGAATAAACAATCGCTAGATCAAATTATCATGCAAAATGAGTGTGTGGTGAGACTCTAGCAAACAACGACCCAGGTTGTCTAGGCCTGCTGCACTAACCATCTGAGGTGCTATAAGCGTATGCGTGCGACTGATGACAATGTCAACCAAGTTTCCTCAATCACACATGAATTGCCATACAGCAATTAGACAACGAATAAATATTTTGTCACCACTCACAATGTAACTTGTCGGTATTAATGACATGTCCAGCAGCGACGAATTAAGGTCGAACAAGCATCTGAAGACATTCCATTTAATGCTATTAAGATATATGGAATTAAGGAATCTGCAGTTGACTGGAATCCGAAACACATGTTAAAATTTTAGTGTTGGTAATTCGAATAAAGTTTCGGTTTATGTTGTGCTCAGTGACCTTCACCATAGCAGACCATCATTCATGACTGCTCACTGCTCGCGATCTGCTGTTTTAAGAACTGTTCAGCGATGTTATAGGTTTTCCTGCTCATCCGTTGATGTATGTTTTTCTAACGCGCAATAGTGCAGTCAACCGTTGATCTATTGTTCGCACTGGCAATCGCGATCCAGATGAGATGAATTCATTGTCCATTTAGTCAATCGAATGTGAAATAAGACAATCAAGTGTTGATACTCGCAAATATCTTCTTGTCAAGAGGAAACATGCCGTCAAGAATTTCTGAAGTAGACAAGCAACCCCTTTACAATGCATGGCTTCAGGGCGAGGACTACGTAGGGCTGACGCAACAGTTAAACATTAAGAGAACTACTGCTTGGGCCATTATTAATCGCGCTCATAAGCGCGATGGCGTGTTAACCCTCCCAAGAGGCGGCAGACGCCATTCAAAGAAAGATAATGAAATTGGAAACGTACTGGAGAAAATGGAAAATGGTTTTTCTTCTGGAAATGATAGAAGAACATCCTTCCTTTACTTTACAACAAATGCAGAGCGAGTTACAAGTTAGACTGCCACACAAACCAACACACTGTTATTGACCTCTATTGCACGATGTCTCTCAGGACGACTACTTGTCTTAAAGAAGTTGGAGGATTCACCAGCATAGAGGAATTCAGAGAGCACCTAAGACAGACGACACGAATATGCCAATTGGATGTTGCATGAAGGTGTGGGACAGGAATTGATATTCATTGATGAGAGTGGAATTAATCTATGGATTCGGAGAACCAGGGGTAGAGCTAGAGTTGGACAGCGAGCCGTGCGAGTCGTTGGGGGCCAGCGAGGGAGAAACTTCACTGTAGCATTCGCTGTAAGCAATCGAAGAGGACTCATTCATCATGAAATCTTTGAAGGTGGAATGACGTGTGCCAGATTCCATACATTTATTCAGAACACGTATGCTTTACTTCAGGAGTCCACAACGTACATTTTCGATAATGCTTCCTGTCACTCACGAGCTCATCGTTCCGCTGATGAAGGAGGTCCGCAGATTCCTGCAAATCATTTCAAACGGTTTTTGCCACCGTATTCCCCATTTCTGAATATTGTAGAAATGGCATTCGGTGCCTTCAAAGCCTGTTTAAAACGGCAACTGGAAGAAGTTCGCGCACAGCTTTTGCAAGAGCAACAACAACAACAAAGACTCACAATCTTGGTTCAAATGGCTGAACAGTCTGTCGCTGTGATTACTGCTGAAAAATCCATTTCTTGGTTTGGCCATACTCAAAGATATCTCACCCGATGTTTAGCTAAGGACGATATCTTAATGTAATTTCTTGTCTAAAAGAAATTTTTGAATAAAGTATGTACTTCTTGGAAAATAGACATGTTTTTCTTCTATCTTTATACGGAAACTCGGTCCTTTCTATAATGTTCAATAATTTACTAAGATACTAACGAGCATGATTGGGGTGGTTTACTTTTGACGCGTGTTATTCTGAACTCAAGTGTAATTTGAGATATAAAATAAAAACCCTCACAGATACATTTCAAATATGTGGTGTAGAAATGCGTCAGGACATGCACAGATTATCATATTCCAAATAGCTCGAAACATGTCTACATGTTTTTGACAGCTGCTATTAAAAGTTAACATGGTTTTCGCGTTTAACCAGTCTATCAAAATACTTAATTGGCCGAATCCCTTAAATTAAGCAATGCAAAATCTGTGCTAAATTTGAAAAATCACTATGCTTCAATAAGTTGATAATTGATATTTCAATATCACAATTGATTGACCATGTTCTACACTACTCTGTCATACATCAACACTTGACTGCCCAATTTCACACGTTTTTGATGGAAAGTCTCCACTGGTTAATGTATGAAAGACTTTTGTCACATTTGACTGCACTATTACGCGTTAGAAAAACATAGATCAACGGATGAGCGGGAAAACCTATATTGATGCATAATCTATCCACATAATATGTCAATAGCATCAGGAAATTTACATGTACTTGGACTTGTTTTGCTTTCACAGCTGAATGCAAAGCAGATTCTGTGATGTCCTGTGATTACGCACACTGCTCGCACGAGTTTCTGCAAGGACTTTGAGACTTTCAAAGAATGTTGTAAATCCTTTGGCCACTACGAATCAACGGATCAAGGAAAACACATTTGATGGAAAGCAGAGGACTGAGGTTTTCGTCAGAATCATGTGTCTGTTGTTTCTCTGATTAAAGGAGACGTAGTACGTCTAGAGCCATATTTTTGGTATGGAATATCTACAGGTCATCTTCCATGACATGTAAGTGCTACTGCTTCTTATGGTTGATGTATGCGGAATGTGGTTCAACGCATTAAGTTTCGTCCAAATTTAAACAAATTGTCGTGTTATCCTGTTATGAAGATGCTTGACAAATCAAATTTTGCCTAGTTTTAACTTGAACACATAATTGCATGAGGCTGAACTGAAGACATTCTATGCCAAACATTACGGCCATAGACTTAATACTTCTTACTGAATCAAAGACAAAACAGACACATCATTTTACCGAGACCTCATTCTGTTGCCAATTGGACAAACATGTATTTTCTTTGATCCATCTGACAAGAAGCGGAGCTGGGTAGAACTCGGCAGACGCACAGATTCATAGTAGCCAAACGATGTACATCATTCTGTGAAAGCTTCACTCTCAGCAGAAACTCGTCCTGGTGATCGAACTTCATTGTCACTTGGCTGAAGACTATGACTGCTTCTGGTGTGTCATGTACAGCGACTGGTGGTTGGCAATTATTGGTAATGCCGTGGATACACGGCATGGATTGTCATTCGTATTTTTTTCGCATTTACATTCATCTTCAATGTAAAAAGGCATTAGCTTCAATGAAGGTTTCAACTTTCCTGACGCTGATGATTGAAGAGGCGTTTGAGTTGCTATAGAATTTGCAACGTCCAGGGGACCCAACCACCGGAACTTATAAATTGAAGGATGTAGGCTATCAGTGAATCATTTGGCACTGGAGCCATCTAAAGCTTCACATGGAAATAATGAATTTCAATGCTGTAAGCAAAATTCAGGGTCAAGTACTTCAGAAATTGACTTTTAAATGCAAATTCGATGAAAAAATACGGACTTAACGATTGTATTAATGTTCGGCTTGATGGATGAAGCAGTTGATTAGGATAAGGCAGTTGAATATTTGGCGTCCAACCCTGGTGGAATCGGGAAGAAGCGACGAAAAACGAAAGAGTAAGTAAGCAGTTGGATTTTTGAGAAATGCAGAGGCAGTTTCTTCAGATTCAAAATTGATTGATTCTGAAGATATTGCGGTATCTAAGAGGCATACTATCCCCACGCCTACAAGAAATCATCGAAATCATCGCAGTCAAGCAAATCAAAGGACAACCTAAGGTCATGCATGCGATGTGCTTTTAATGCAAGAAACAAGGTCACTAAACACAACCTAAACATTTCGTATACACGTGAGCTGGCGCAGATAGTTGGGCCTATATACACGTATGTGTTGCGAAATTTCAATAATCACCTACATTGATAGTAATAATTCGTTTACTTGTAACAAGCGTTTCAAGCGGATAAACATGCTAAATATTACAAAGCCTCAGAACAATATTTTGTACCAGAACTCACATGTGAGATGATCATTATGTAGTGGGGATTCAAGAATATTGAAATATCCTTAACCTTATTCTACAGTACATTACTAATGATCAAATTAATTAATATTTTACTTAACCAGATATCTGACTTTTAGGAGTTTAGAAAGAGTCAAGACTATTTGATGCTATGTTCATGCTCATTACAATTAATTGAAATTACAGCAGAGTGTGTGTTTAATTAAAAAAGTTGTTTTAGCAAGAAAAATGTGTTTATAAGTTAAAAAATGTTACCGACACCTGAAGTTCCCAGCAATATTAATAATAAACGAGCGCATATAAGTATAAGTGAGCGTATGCATGTACAAGTAATTAAGTAGCAAGATGGAGTAAGTGAGATACGATTCAGTTATTTCATAATTCAAATGCACCAATTATGAGAAAGAAGAAAACCACGTATGGCCGACATGTTTCATTTACTCTTCAGTAAACATCATCAGGGCAGAAATTTTAAAGCTATGTACATTCGGATTGAAATACTAAAATGACAGCAAGATAAAAATCAATAGATACAACAAGAGCAGTGATTGGCTGCCTATGTAGCAAAGATTCGTAGTGCGATCGATGTTGCATGTTCATTCAATATCGTCTGTTTGTTCGCTTTGATGGCCAAAGTTTCAGCAATTTTGGTATAGACAGTGCGACACAAAACTGAGAAATTAAATGATGAAGCGGCGTGCACATGCTTAGTGATTTCAGTAAGGGTCGGACTACCGCTGATATGTTCACGAATGCGAGTGGACAAGTGCCTCCGAGTCTCGCCAATGTAACAGCAACTGCACTGCTCACATTGAAATTTATAGATAATGTTAGAGGAGAAACCCATTGGCACCTTGTCCTTATTCGGGAAAATATCGCTAGTCTTCATGGTTTTATAAACAGGCAAGAGACGATATACGGTGGGGAGAATGTTGTTTATAGCTCGAACAGCTTATGGCCTTCACCTCAGAAATCGGTAAGACCTTCTGTCATAAACATTTCAGACTTCAGTCTTTCTGAGAGAGAATTAGATGCTCTCAGTCTGTGTTTGTCGATGAGTTGGCCTATGTCAAAAATTAATGATCTTGAAGTCAAAACTGAAATTGAAGATACTTTTTCTCAACTTTTGAAAATTTGTCAGTCTTCTGATATCAGTGAGAATGACACTGATTTTGTGCGCACTAAGTTGAAGTCATTTGGCATCTCGTATATCCGTGATAAAACGTTTGCTCCTAAAGTTCTTCGGGATCAGTTCAAAACCCTGAAAATGTTGGCTAAAAACAAAACATTTACATAACGAAATTTGACAAAGATTTGCGTTGCTAATCATTCTGACTATGAGACGAAAATGAACTCTATTCTCAATGATGTAAATAAATTTTCAAAATTTAAATCCTCTACTCGTGCTCATAAAGATCCGTTCATTGTGTCAGAAAATCGTCTTAATCGACAACTTCTAAAATTACACAACGATCACAAAATTTCTAAATGTTTGTACTCCAAAATGCGTAGTACAGGTTCTCAGCCTGCGAGGCTCTATGGCCTTCCTAAATTGCATAAGTCACAAGATAATCCTCCATATCGACCGATTCTTAGCATGCCAAATGCTTATACGACGAATTTGAGCAAATGTCTGAAGGAGTTGTTGAAGCCTTACATTCCCAGAGATCTTGAATTGAAAGATTCTTTCCAATTTGTTGAATCGATCAAGTCGAGAAATTTTATGAATGACTGTATGGTCTCTTATGACGTCATTAGTCTGCCTTCGAACGTTCCCTTACAAGACACTATAGATCACATCTGTAACCTTATAGATTTTGAAAATTTTGAGGTTGATAAAGATACGCTGGTGTGTCTCCTAAATTTGGCATGTAAAAATATGCTGTTTCAATTTAGCGGTAATTTGTATACTCAAATTGATGGTGTAGCGATGGGTTCGTGTCTTGGCCCAACTCTTGCATCCTTCGCCATGAACATCATTGAAAGTCGTTTGACTTACTTTCCTAAGTATTATAAACGTTATGTGGATGATATTTTTGCCGTAGTTAATAATGAAAATGATGCGTCCAAATTTCTTAACACCTTAAATTCAGTTCATGAAAATACACAGTTCACACTCGAAGTTCAGAAAAATAACAAGCTTGATTTTCTTGATGTTTCTGTCGATAATTCAAACGCTATCGTTGAATTTCAGTGGAAGTTGAAGTCTACGAACACCGGTCGTTATATTCCTAACCAAGCCCATGCGCCGAACAATTACAAAAAATCTGCGATCAGATCGTTGATTTTTAGAGCTAAAAAACTGAATTCTACGACTGAGAACTTTGAAAAATCTTTTATCCAAATCAAAAGTATATTTAGACAAAATGGTTACAATGACCACTTCATTACTAAAATCAAAAATGAAATTGAGAACAAAGTTTTGAATTCTGGTAGTGACAAACCTGAGCGTAATTACGTTATCTTGAAATTGCCTTATCTGAAATCCAAAGAGGATCAAACTATTAAATCTGTTCGAGCTATAAACAACATTCTCTCCATCGTATATCGTCTCTTGCCTGTTTATAAAACCATGAAGACTAGCGATATTTTTCCGAATAAGGACAAGGTGCCAATGGGTTTCTCCTCTAACATTATCTATAAATTTCAATGTGAGCAGTGCAGTTGCTGTTACATTGGCGAGACTCGGAGGCACTTGTCCACTCGCATTCGTGAACATATCAGCGGTAGTCCGACCCTTACTGAAATCACTAAGCATGTGCACGCCGCTTCATCATTTAATTTCTCAGTTTTGTGTCGCACTGTCTATACCAAAATTGCTGAAACTTTGGCCATCAAAGCGAACAAACAGACGATATTGAATGAACATGCAACATCGATCGCACTACGAATCTTTGCTACATAGGCAGCCAATCACTGCTCTTGTTGTATCTATTGATTTTTATCTTGCTGTCATTTTAGTATTTCAATCCGAATGTACATAGCTTTAAAATTTCTGCCCTGATGATGTTTACTGAAGAGTAAATGAAACATGTCGGCCATACGTGGTTTTCTTCTTTCTCATAATTGGTGCATTTGAATTACGAAATCACTGGGATTAATCGCTTACCAAAGATTCAGTTAATTAAGTAGTAAGAAAGTATATAGATCTGTGAGTGTAATTGAAACATTTAGTCAATTTGATTATAATAGAGCGCAATTTGTCATAGTCATGTCTGTTGATCTCTGCACATTAGCAAGTGTCGCGCTAAGTCGAAGACGTGGAGAGCCAACTGACTTATATTTCACTCACTCTCAAAATAGTCACGACACATTTTCTACTTGATGAATTGAACCAAAAATAAAGGAATTTATTTCAGCAAAAAAAATGCTTAAATAGAATTGAGAGCTACCATCATCAATGCAAAGATATAAAATATAATTGAAGGAGATAATACAAATTCACAATCAATAGAAAATGAAAAAAGTGGGAGTGACTCTGATTGGGTGTGGTTGTTTAGTAGTTGGCTATTTGTGGATGAATGATTAAAGGTTTAAATGATTCGGTAATTTTCGTGTATGTTGTCTTATACACTGACATTTTCTTTTTTCGGCATTGCATGTTCGAGCATTGAAATCTCAGATGGTGGTACTTTTTTCAGGAGTTCGTTCATCGGTTTGTCTTTATGTCGACGAGGCGCTGCGAAGTAGCGTTTTGCTGTGTAGCTCACAAGCATAGTTGTACACGAATCTTACTTCTTACTCGTTTTACGTCTCTTCTTCCCAGTTCAAAGGCTGGACGAAGTTGCGATGATCCATTTCCATTTTGAACGATCTAGGGCAACGTCTTCCGACACCTCTAGAGACTCCAGGTCTTATTGGATACAGGCTTGCCAAGTCTTCTTAGGTCCTTCAGGTGGTCCGCGACCATCGACCGGCAGTGTTAAATTTCACTGATAATGTCATCCGTGGCCATTTTCACAAGGCCAAAACAGCGTAGAGGTCTTTCCCGCAGACGAACTGGAAGTTCGGGTAAGCCACGTCTCGCTACTTCTTTGCTTGAAACTTTGTCTTTCAACGCGATCTTTGCCATGTACCTCATCATTCCTCTGTCAGCACTTCTAAGAAGCTCGACCAGCTTAAGGCTGAGTGGCCACGTTTCCGCGCCATAGATGAGGATCGATCTTATACACATTTCATACACATGGCTCTATACTTCAATGAAATGCCTTTGTTGGTAAGAAGACTGGCCACTGGCCAGTTCTCTCCACTTCGTCCACGAAGCCGCTATGCGAGTCCGAACCACTCCTTCTGCACCTGCCTCTGAGTCCACGACATTTCCGAGGTAGCAAAATTCTTGGACCTCCTGTAGGTAGATCCCACCAGCCGAGCAGGAAGCATCGGTGCACTTAGGACAGCGGAAGTTCCTAACTCCTTGAAATAATCACAATCGGGAGCACTTTTTATGACACCACAGTTTGCAGGAAACACAAACGATGAGTTTGCGCCGACTCCCTTACTGCAACAACTGCAAGGCCACTTTCCAGACTTGTTATGTTCTTTGCTTTTACCAGTTACCATGACCTTGGATTTCTTCATATTGATCTTCCAACCACACCGCTCAAAACCATCTTTCCACCTTGAGAGCATATTAATGGCTTCTTGCTTGGAGGTAGCCGTTAAAACGAGATCATGAGCATACAGCAGCTACCATGGGCCAGATCACCTACACTCTTTAAGCGCTTGTGTAATGAACAGCAAGGGGCTAAGCGCTGACCCCTGGTGTACCCCCATGCCGACGTCCAGTTCCTCCGATAGACCAAGCTTCGTCATGATTTGCGTTGCTGAACTGCGATACATGGACATTATTGCCACAACCAATCGCTCAGGAGCTCCTAGTCTGCGTCATGCCCATTCGATGACTTTCCTGGGGATTCTGTCGAAAGCCTTTTCGAGATCGACGAACACATGGTAGAGCTTCTTCTTCTTCTTTTGGCAGTACTTTTATTGTAACTGTCGAAGGATAAAGACGGCATCAGTTGTAGATTTCCCTGTTCGAAAGCCAAACTGCGGGCAATCTATGTAAAAAATGATTTTCTAAGCTGCTTTTTTATATTTTGGATTTTCATTATAATAAAGGTGCTTCTAATGAAGGGCTAGTTCTCGTATATATCATGTTTTCACAGTCATCCTTTTCATTTTCAACATTTGCCATGGATGATTACCTTTTCTCATGAAGATATCACGGACAATAAATATTGTTTTCTCGGTCATGAAGATCACTGGCAAACTTTTGAGGCCATTGTAAAGCATGGCAATCTGCGAAACACAATGAGTGCATCACAATTTCTTAAGCATCAACATTTATACCAGATCACCATTTGTTAAGTTAGAGTCTACTTCGTGCCAACTGACTTGCCTTGGAAATGTAGAATAATGTCTAGTAATTAAATAGCGTCTTTCTACAGGCTCCTCAGCAGGAAAATGAGATAGCTGAATAGATTGTGTTGATACGATTCAAGAATTCAGTTGTCTAGGTTTCATTTTTTAAAAAAGATAGGACATCATCAACATACCCTATGTGAAGATTAAAGAATTGACGAACATCAATAAAAGCTTATTATCAATAGAACTGTACAATATTTCGGCATGTGCCTTAATCATGAACTATGAAAACAAAGAGCATAAAGTAAGAAAAGCTAAAATACAAAATTCAAGTGCAAAAGCCATCATAGATGTGAAAGTGCTTGGAAATACATTAAAGACCGCATAGAAACATTGCAAGATCATAGATGTAAAAAGGACAGCTTTACCCGCCCAACATCCCACAATGTATTAAGCAAATTGTTTGTTGATTTCTGGGCATAGTTGCCGATTTGGGCTTAGCATCAAACAATTTGCTGAATACATTGTGGGAGGTTGGGCGGGGAAAGCTGTCCTTTTTACATCTATGATCTTGCAATATTTCTACGGGGTCTTTTATGTATTTCCAAGCACTTTTACATCTATGATAGCTTTTGCACTTGAATTTTGTATTTTAGCTTTTCTTACTTAATGCTCTTTCTTTCCGTAGTTCATGATTAAGGCGCATGCTGAAATATTGAGCATTTTCATTGGTGTTCGTTAATTTTTTGATCTTCACAAAACTCACACCAATGGCGCACAATCTAAATAGAATACCTTATGTACTGTTTAGGGATATGATCTACGTTTTCTTCAACAATGTTAAAGTAAACTTCGCAGGTAGTTTAAGTTGCTGAACAGGAAAGGATTCGCAAAAGAATTTCCAAGATTAAGATCACGCTTGGTACATCTGATGAGATACTGATCTTCTCCAGTGCATCTGACAGCAAAAAGGCCTTCAGAAAGTACTTGAAAAAAGTATCGTTTGAAAATTGCTGCGATTATATTACCACTTCATCAACTGTTCATCTGACATACAGGTCGAGAAGTCGAAAATCATCGCTGAAGATCAGAACGGCGTTAATCGGATTTCGATGCCGCAAATAGGACAAAATACCATCGAATTTTCGGCCTAGCACCACTGTGCACACCTACACATGTTAATCGTGACCGTTTACTAAAACGCTCAAGAACTTTTGATGATTAAACTCAAGATGAAGTGTACGTCCATGAAAACAGGATCAGGTGTTGTT
The DNA here is from genome assembly GCA_907163375.1 of Prostheceraeus crozeri. Lineage (NCBI taxonomy): Eukaryota > Metazoa > Platyhelminthes > Polycladida > Euryleptidae > Prostheceraeus > Prostheceraeus crozeri. The sequence goes on along the minus strand of CAJQUW010009130.1, from coordinate 91,326 downwards.
GAGTGGAAAGTAATAACAAGAACATTTTTGATGGCTTACTTGACTTTCTCGAAATATCCAATCATTTTCTCGAAGTCGAACGCACTTGCTTTCTTCCTGTTTGCATTCTGTGAATTTGGAACCTGAAAACAAGATTTCAACAATGTCCAGCACATCCAGCACACAAGAAAAATCAATCAGAAAATTCAACAAGAACTATTTTTACGGAAAAGAACACTCCCGTCTACTGATAGTCGACTTACAAGTATGCAGAGCTGGAATGAAAAACATTATGAAGACATTATGGGGACTCACAATATCACATACATTAAAATTACCCCGTTTCCCCGATGTACACACGATTTTCACACAATCACTGCAATTTAATTTTGCATGTCTACAAGCTTAAATGCACAAGTACATAACATAAAAATACGATGAGCGAAAATCTCAATCAGCTCTAACATCGACAAAGGTTCATATAAATAACATAATGTAGCTCAAATAATTTAGTAGCGCCAATAAGCCAGGACGAGAATGATTAAAGAAGGAACCTGCTGCACTGGTTGCTGCTGTGGCAAGTCTAGTCAATAGAGGTCAAAATGTTGGACATCTATGTTGTCTAGAACGGACATGAAATATTTCCAACAAGCATTTTAACGGAAACAATATCAATTCAAAGCATAATTATCCGTGAAGGTATCATTAATGTTGTATTGTTTGTAAATCTGCCTGTGGACTCATCAGAAGGAAAATTTTCAATACTGGGCGTACGCAACAACAATATGCATCATCTCTCATTGACGTTATACGTGCGTATCATCTCATCAATGAATTACAGCAGAAATGATATCCTGCAGTGGACAATTAGTCACGATAAAAATGTGGACAATTGTGGACAATTAGTCATCAGAAGTCTAACGAATAGAAAATCTTGATAAACTGGTATACAATGCATGTGGGTGTTATATATTTTGATAATACATTCTATGAACATTCTCATACGATGATGAAAATCATCCCAGCAGCCATTTGTAATAGAATATAATGCTTACTAATCTAAATTATTAATTGCAGTAGTCCTAATGAAAACTGATACCGTTCTCCAATCCTCAAGTGTACAAATGCAATGCTACTGTAACCATTGGATTAATCGGTTCTTGAAATAACTGAGTGGGGCTTTCTCGTGGCAACGAATTAAAATTGATCAGCTTTGACCCAATATCTGGTAAAAATGGAACGGCTACAGATGCTGATAGTGGAAATAGAATAGGACAATGGTCACCATAGGTTAAGGAAATTAAAAATGGATATTATAAAACAACAGGAAACCGATGGATAAAAATTGGAAAAGTGGAGGTAAAACATAGAACTACAATAATACTACTACACCGATTGAACTAATGCTACACTATAACTGAGCCTATAACACATGGTGGATAATGATAATAGTGGTCAAGTGGAAAGTGGATAATGGTGGTAAACAATAGAACTACAATGACACTCTACTACACCGAAAGCAATCGAACTATGCACACCATACATAAGACTACACATGGAAAACACTATTTCTTCACTTGAAATTTGTTATCATGAAGGATATGATCATGTTTTCATGTTATAGATGATGTTATCATGAATTGTCATGAAAGATGATTCGTTCACAACTATTATCAATTTATGAAAATCAATGACAAGGTCAACCATTAAGGATGAAATCACAAAGTCGCCTGTAGAATCGTTTAGAGGCATGCTGGCAAAAATATCTATTTTTGATTTTAAACTCGTCATTCACTTACTACTTTTTTGGCTTCCCATTCTTTGCGCATTAGGAAAGTTATGGTGCCCTTCTCCTGATGATCAACGTAGATGCGGCACTGACATGGCTTGCCATCTCTTCCGGCTCGACCTGATTCTTGATAATACGCGGCGAGACTCTTCGGAATGGTCCAGTGCACGACAAACCTGTATTGAGGAAGAGATACACAGCCTTATTTCATGTCACAAGCAAGAGAGCATCAAGAGCACGAAAAGGGGGAACTCGAAGCGTCTATTATCATTTGAAGGTGATAGACGCAATAGATGAAATAGCCTGTGATTACGATTTCCTGTGGGATTTATTCTATGGCATTCCATTTCATACTATCATTGCCTTTTCATTCGAAACTAAAACTGTTCGGACGATTTCATCGCTTGACGTTGACTAAAATTGTGATAAAATTGCCGACAGAGAATGATTAAGATATCAATGTGCTGATAAAACGCTGCCTCTTTCCATATTGATTTCCACACATGTATGCGAAGTGTCTAATAAGAAAAGATGAACCACTTCTTTCATATACTAAGTGAGTTTGATCATCGGTCGGTGCCAATACGATCAAGTAAAAGAAAATTATATTACAAAGACTTCTCGACTTCGTCATGAGCAATGAAAATGAATTTATAATAGCATGGTGTTGAGTGAACTTCATTCGCCTCCATCCGGCGCCGAGGATTGTCATTCAATACATTGCTGGAAGATTGACCAGGAAATGTTATTAATGACATTCGATAACGATTACAAAGGTCTCACTCCAAAATTGTGAATTTTGTCGCTCTTTCTGCTATTTGTTTTTCAATTAAAATGATGAAAATGGAACAACAGCATGAATAAATTCAACAAGTTGACATTTTTATTCAAATTACAGCCTTAGCATTATCCTCGTGTGAACTTTCAAGTCCTTTGTTTTCCAGTTCCTTGCTTTCTCGAATAGTAGCAGAGGCTACTTTCTGAATATTGGGCATTTCTGTGAATGCGGCTCCAATCGGTATTGAAGTTTACCATTCATCTGATATTTAATTTCTTAAGCTCATTTTAGTTCATTAATTAAAATTTAGCCGACAGAAAAAAAGACCATGAGTTTGTTAAGCAATTCTAGATGTCATATGATAAGCTAGTTAGCGCCATTCCGAGCCGCACAGATGAGCCCTTTTAGGGTGAAACGCAGTATTTACGTCGACCAACGAATTCTTGAGCTTGATTTCATCACATGACATGAATCATTTATTGAAAATAGGGACCCCAAAATTATGACTAAGATGTATCTATTGAAAAAGGCAAGCACAATAAGTTTTAATAAAACTTATTGATATTGAAGATAACGTCCCTCCTTGTCATCAAATCAACCGCAAGACGCGTCTTCATGTCCGTAAGTCTTCTCTTGAATCTTTCCATTGCACTTAGATGAAATATGTGCAAAAAGTAGTTTTTTATAACAATCTGAATGCTGCCATGACGTAGCTCATGAATATATGACTTATAGGAACTCCGTGAAGAGATGGGCAGTAAGTCTCTGGATGTATTGCAAAAAGTGCTACATGTGTGGGGACTTATAGGCTATGGTTATGAGTGCAGCAATTTTACTTAATGCCCTCATTTGATCTCTACAAGTATGACGTGGAGAAATGAGTCCCTTGTATGATGTACGAGTTGCATACCGACAGCATATATAGCCCTGTATGTATTGACAACAAAGGTCTGTCGTACTATGTTGAATATCTAAAGGGAATGACGAGCGGATGGCGCTTCGGATTGCCGGAATGTCGGTGGACGCCAAGAACGATACCCTAAAGACCGCCGATGGCAAGCTATGTGACAACCAGTGGCGTCGCGTGCGCCCAGACCATAGGCTTTCACTCGGCATTGGAATACTTTCTCTATACCAGACATTTTTTATGTTGCAACATCAATTTTCATAAAAGTTGAATTTTTAATAACAATTTCCCGAATATTTTTTAGGGCCAAGTGAATGTGCACATGAGAAGTGATTCCTCATGTCTCTTAGCCGCCTTACTCAAGGAACTGATTACTATACCCCCTCTCTGTTCAGACCACATTTTCTCGAGAAAATAGGAGGCAAGGTCAACAGTTTCTTGTGTTTCTCATGGCCGGTCAGCCACTCACTTGTTTGAAATTTTGATGCATTAAAATGTCTTGTAGATCGAATATAATGGCAAAAATTACCTCCAAATTAAAGGCTGTCCTATGGGAGCCCATTTTAGTCCGCCTTTTGCGGTTTTGTTTATGCATAGTATTGAAAGTAAAGTTCTGCAACTTTTGAAATCACAGCACAATATATCTCCAAGCATTTATGCTCGATACATTGATGACGCAATTATGGGTCCCTTTGAATAAGATTTTGACTTTGATGTAATATTAAGAACTTTTAATGGCATCGATGAGAATATTGAATTTACTCTGGAAGTTCCAAAAAACCTTACACTTAATTTCTTGGACATAAGCATCACGGTAAAAGAAGGCAGTATGAATTATAAATGGTTTGAGAAAGAAATACATTCGGGTATTTCACTGCGCAGCGATAGTTACGTGCCTAACCATATCAAAAGCAATTACGTAAATAATAGCATCAACTACGTAAAGAGAAGATGTAGCAACGAAGCTGATTGCAAGGTAGCTTTTAATAAACTTGAAACTAAATTAAGTAAAAATGGATTTTCAATGAAACGAAAACATAAGAAAAGTAGTAAAAGATACAAGGAAATACGTAAAAACAGTACGTATTTAAAACTCGGATTTGTTAACGATAAAACTGATCGTGATATCCGCAAATAAATTAAAAAATACGAGTTACCGATAAATCTTGTTAGCTCCCCTAATAAAACTTTATATAATGCCTTGAAATTCAAACAAAAAGTAGAAAAACACGAAAGTTGCCTTGTTTGTGAGAGTTTGCCTAATAAGATGAAGTGTACAGATCGGTTTTTGGTATACAAATTTACATGCCATCATTGTAAAGATTTCTATATTGGTCAAACCTCGCATCCTTTTAAGCATCGTTTTAATGAACACAAGCGTGCTGTAGATAAAGGTAATGTTGATTCGAGTGCTATGGCAGAACATTGTCTGAAATGTAGATCAAAACGTTTGACTGATTTTGACCTTGAAATTCTTGATAAGTGCAAAGATGCATTGGACACTAGACTGACTGAAGCTCGGTACATTAAACAGTTGATTCCAAAAATCAATCGAAGAAAAGAGTTGACGGTATTTTAAACATCTCTCAACCGATAGCAGTGTATATAAGCAGCCCACATGAGCGGCCAGATCAGTTGGTTTTAGCGAATTACCCCCTGCGGAAGAGCGAACGCTCGAAACGCGTAGGGGTTGTACATATCTTTTAATTATCTATTTAATTATCTATTTTAATCTGGTCAATAAATTTCAAGGAGAGACGAAAGCTGTTTTTAGCATCAACTCAAGTATGAAGAACCTCCTGTTGGCGGCCATCCTGTATGTCTTGTGTAGTATTTCTTATTTCTTTCTCAGTGAGTACTTTCATTTTATATCAGGTGTTGGCCTACCGTGTTTGACGACTGTCATCTTTTCAGTATATTCCCTTCGGACGAAAGGCGTGGTTATGATCTCATCTGCACTACTAAACATAGTGTCACATCAATCACGTATAAACAAATTATGGAATTCTACCGAATCTGGGTGTTTGAGTCAGATGCATTACTCTGCATTCATTGGAGAACGCTCATCATCTGATCGCAGTCTTGTCTGAACGTCAGCCATCTGCTACTGTTGACGTAGTGGCCTCTCTGACATAAAGCGAATCCAAGAACAATTGGGTTGCGCTTCCCTTACTATATTTAGATACCGCGCCTCGATCAAGAATCGCGTAGAATTTCATTGCAAAAATTGGAGAAGGCAAAGCATCATGTCTATCGGAGAAGCCAATATTGTCGCGGGCGCGTGCACTTACTGCCTCACACGCGCACTCTTTCGCTCTGTCTGAACATCAATGCTTCGTCTAAACACACCAACAGCTTGTGTGTCTAATTGCTTGAAGAAAACAGCTGTGATTCAAGCGCGTGCTTCAAAACTGTTCAATGAGGTTGAGCGTCTGACTTTGAGACGGAAAGCTGTGCACAGCTGTCACGAGAAGCTATCGAATTTAAATGAATGATAACACTTCATTTTTATATTTGTTGGAAAATTATTTTTTGAGGATGCGCCGAAGACCTCGCAGGTACGGAGAAGACGCCAATAGTGACAACCTATTCTTGCAGATTGCATACAACGACGCCCATTCCTTCCGCAGCATTTTTCTACCTCGCTCATTAAGATCGAGATTGAATCTCCCCATTATGCGGCCTAAAGCACACTGCAAAAGACTCGGTAGCTCCTTCATCAAGTGCTGCCCTTAGCCCAATTTTCTTAAAATCTTTCTCTTTTTTCATGTAATGTGCTCATCGATTAATTTGAGACAATAAAGATAATTCTATTCTATATACTGTACATAATGCACATATATGAGTGACGAATCTGACAACTCGGGCACTCACTTGCTTTACACCCACTTTTATTATAGCTGTTGCCATTCCATCCTCATGACTTAATTTTCGACGCTGTGTGCTCCATTGCTTGTACATGAGCATGCAATAAGTACTTTACTTACGTATTTTGTCCGTTTAAAGTCCTTTTCTCCACCTTCTTTGAATTGGAAGATTGTTCTCCATTACTTTTTAGTATACTACAATTATTCTTAAATATATTTATCCCAATTTGTTTCATGAAAATTATTTGCTTGATCGACTAAATAAATAAACTCAAATAAATACTTATCTGTCAAATCAGAATACTAAATTTTTTCAGTATATTGATGAGCAATATAGCTGATCATCACTATTAATGAATAAGAATCTTCTCCTAAATTTGAAATTTGGAGTTTCAATTGATAAGTGATATGTATATTGTCCAATGTGTCTCGGTCACTAATTTCTGCCATCTGAGAGGGTGAGGGAGCGCTACGTATTCGAGGAAGGTCAATCAAACTTCTCTATCAGCCAATACAGTGTCAGCGTAATCTCCGTAATCCTCATGCGCGTTGCGCCAGTCTCTGTCAACTAAACTTTTCCACGCTAACGCCTCAACGTTCATGAATTAAATGAAATCATATGCTGAACAAAGGATGCAGCTAGCATTGATTGAGCGAATAATAACAATATATAAAATTTGGCAGAACTGCACCTTTAAATTGTTCAAATCTGAGGACATGTTTACTTTCTACGGCCAATTAAACATTCACTCTGCAGTCATTTATGATTATCAGCCGCATGGCAAAGTCAGGATAGATAAAACGCAGAGCAGTCTGCTGCGTGCTTGCCACTCTGGTGTAGTACATGCTTGTGTGTTTCTGTGTGGACTGTGGACGTCTTCCGGGTCGCTTGCATAGCAGAAAATGCCTCGGCTCAACTGCGCATGAAAGCAGAACCTGACCTTGGCAGATTGCTGAGATGAAGCTTGCACATTTCATACTTTTTGTTTATTTGTCTGTATACAATTTTTCTGTATAGTGTTTATTTTTGTATTCAACTGATTAATTGCACTCCATGCTGCTGAAAATCACATCAATTTGTATACAACGGTCAGGCGAGCAAGATCCGAGATTCGAAGATGCTACTGCCGGAACGAGACATAATAGGCCTAGTTGTTCACTCGGGATCTAACAGTTCTGCACATAACTGAAAGCTTAAATGTTTCAACTTAGTGAAATTTTCCTGTTCCCGGACTACAATTCTTCTATAATGCGTAAAAGATGAATGTCAATCGACTGGATTATGCCTAAATTACCCTCATTACAGTCAAATGAAGAGCTGAACTTCATATTCGTCACTTCATCTAATTTACCTATCAATGATCATCATTAGTTCATATTCGCATTCCATTGAGGAGATAGGAACATCAAATCTCAGTTATCTGCTTCTCACACTGTCTTCTGAACATGATTGATGTTGTGATTCTGTCAACTTCTAATTGCTCCCTCCCTCCCTCTCTATCGCTGTTGTCCCCTATCCATCGCATGGAGATTTACATGTCCTGCGAACAGTCAATCGTGTTCCTTTGTGAAATTCTTTAATTCCTCCACCCGATTACGGAGAACTATTTTCCAGTCTAACTCGCCATATCAGAAAATTGGTTCCACTATCCAATAGTCATGAGAATTGTGAGTTCCTGAGGTCAGTTGACATACATATAAAATGTGATGATGATTGATGGAGCCTTTTGACTGTGGCTATTTCTTATCGGTTAAGTATTAGGGAATGCTTTCTAAGGTGATGATGTTATTTTGTATTTTGAGTTTATCTTGTCACCATGTATAGCATTATAAAATACAAGCACATGGTTGCTAAATTCCATTAGCTGTTAACACAACAATACCGCAATTTCTGTTCATTTGATATTCAGAAATGCGTCCGAAATGCCATCTATTCAATTCATGTTGAAGAAACATTTCGTCGTCTTTAATCTGCAGTCAACAACTGTAAGAAAATATTGTGTATAACAAATATGTCACTTCTCCATTGCAGATACATGGGGTTTTAATTCAAGCTACATTTAACAGACAAGGGATCTGAAGCGGCAGACGTGCAGTTTTGTAATAGTTAAGAGGTGTACATTGCTATTCAAATTCTCAGTTACAACCACTTTTCCTGCACTCCTTTGTGCTAGCACCCAGCCTATGAGAAGAGCATATACAATCTGCAACTATGAAAAGAAGTTAAAAGAAGAACTGAATAGACTAGGGTTAAAAAATAGAGAAATTAATTGTGCACTTGATTCAGCGCAGAAATTGCAAAAGACGATACGTCGGAAAAACAAAAAAGATGCTCAAATAATAAAAGAGCAAGAACGTAAAAGAAATGAATGTCTGAAGTTCAGAAACCGCAAGCTTCAAGGATATGGGATGGATTGGCAATAAACTAAGTTTTGACAAAATAGTTAAATGGAGACTGTGCAAAGAAATTACATGATCTATCAGAAATCAAGACTTTAACAAAGTTCATATTTAAATCAATATTCAATTTCAGTCACTTAATCAATCACTTGTGAATTTCAGCGTCGAATGCTTCTCAAGATACAAAGTTCTCGTCTATATGTTTGGTTGCATTTCACTTCGCCAAAATCCTTCAATCGTAGGAATGCATAGTTGACTATTGTTATCCTTGCTTTGCTATACACGAATATCCAAATTTGTTTTGCAATTTGCCTTTAAGCTGTACTTCCGCAGGTATGAAGAGGCCTTCCTTATAAATCTATGGATTTGGTCGGCTTGGCCTGTGTGATGCAGGTAGAAAGCTAGGAGAAACCTTCCTTTATGCAGCCACATGGTTCCTCCCCGAAACTCTTCCATAGCCAAAGTTTCTTCAGTTTTGTGTAGGCTATATGTTGATCGTCTATATGATGCATTTCCTATCTGATGCATTTCGTCATAATTTTATGCCGGTTTCTTTTTACACCGTCTTTAGTTAATAAAAATCAAGTAAAAAATATCAGTTTCAACTTTTCACCTTCTCTTGAAGTTTTAAGCCTTACATGCATGCATATATATATTGCATTATGCTCTATATCAAGGTATGGATCTCGAAGTTTTAAGTAGGCCCTTCAATTACACAGACCACCCAGCCGATTCGAATTTAAAAAAGCGAAAAAAACGAATCCTTAACTTAGAAAAGCAAAAAAAAGCGAACCGACAATTTTTACATGTAATAATAGCGTTATAACGACATAATATGCCATCTAGTCATACACTACCACGAATACCACGAACCTGTGTAGATTACGAATATTATTTCCGGTACAAAAATGATAGCTTGTCGGAGTACCTCTTAGGAGGTATTTTTCTTGCATCTTGTTACACGATTCGCAAATGCACCAGACCATATTAAAACACAAAACTAGCTTTCGTATTATATTAATGATCAGATATATAACCAGCAATCAATTTCGATTGCCTCAATTTTAGACAAACGATGTAGATTCCAAGATTGTTTCATAGGATTGTTGGAACATAAAGTTGAAAAAGTCATAAAACTGCTGCTAGAAAATTCAGCAGAATTAAGATGATTTTTAATTTCTAATGTGGTTCAGGAAATTTCTCTAGCTGCCATGCTTCCAACTGCTAAATTAGCCAAAAACTTTGAACATCTCTTCAAAGCATATTGATATTTTCTAGTATTTATTAGATAGAGGTCTATCAGCTAAGGTCATGCGAAGTGGATCATATCAAAAATAAAGGATCCTCAATTAGGTTTTACACCAATATGGCAATTACTTCAAACAGTGATGGAATGCGCACAACAGGTTTCATATGATAATCACTGTAGTTTACTTCAGAACTCGTAAGCCTAATATTAAGCATATAATATTGCTTACTATAATGAATTTTTGTAAAGGAAGTAGTCCGTCAGCCAGAGCAAGTTTCTGCAGGGAACGAGGCCGAAAGTGAGACTTTCACAGAATGATGTACACCCTATGCCTACTGCGAATCGGCATGTCTGCCGAGTTCTAGTGAGTTCCTCTTCTTGTCAGACAGGATCAAAGAAAAGCACATTAGTCCTGGGCCTGAGGGGGGTTGAGTGTGCAAAAATATGTCCCCGCATTTTGACTCTTGATTCTTGTAAGGGATCCCTAGGATGATAAAAAAAACTTGGGTAGACATTCCAGATCGAGGACCTTGACCCCTAAATTCAAAATGGCGTCCAAGATGGCCGCCACGTCATTGCTGTCATAATAACAGAGCATAGAAGTCACAAAGCATCGTGATAACGGAGTCTATTCCTAGGTAATCAGGGTCGAGCAATCTATTGAGACTATTTACAAGCCAATTCAACCATCTCAAGGTCAATTAAATGCAAAATGGCAGCCCCATGAGGCCACCAAAATCCAAGAAATATTCATTTTTATGCTAGTTTGATGCTTTTGGCTACAAAAGTACCATGGCATAGTGATAACGGAGTCTATTCCCAGGTAATCAGGGTCGAGTAATCTATTGAGACTATGTACAAGCCAATTCAACCATCTCATGGTCAAATAAATGCAAAATGGCCGCCCCATGAGGCCACCAAAATTCAAGAAATATTCATTTTTTATGATAATTATATGCTTTTGGTTACAGAAGTGCCATAGCATAGTGATAGTGGAGTCTATCACTATGTTATCAGAATCGAGCAATCTATTGAGACTATTTTGTTTGTTTTACGGCAGGTGGCTGTGGAAATCGCACCTTTTTTGGCGAAACTGTATGAATTTTCTATGATGACAGGCTATATTCCCACTCATTGGAGTCACGCCTTCATCGTTCCTGTGTACAAACGAAAGGGTCGTTCTTCACATCCCTTTAGTTACAGACCAATATCATTGACTTCTAACATCTGCAAGGTAATGGAGACAATCATCTCAATGAAAGTTGTGGCCTATGTGAAGGAAAATGACTTACTAATACCAAATCAATTTGGTTTTGTTAGTGGTAGAAGTACAACTACTCAACTCATAACTTGTCTTCATGAATGGACTGATGCACTATCGAGGAGAGAACGAGTGGATTGCGTTTATGTGGATCTTAATAAGGCTTTTGACTCCGTTGTCCACCGAAAACTGTTACTTAAACTTGAAGCGTATGGTATTCAGTTTGAATTATTGAATTGGATAAAAGCATTTCTATATGATCGAACTCAAGCTGTTATCATTGACAGTTCTATTTCAGACCGTGTTTCCGTCGCAAGTGGGGTTCCGCAGGGAACAGTTCTCGGGCCCATACTATTTGTTATGTATATAAACGATATAGGTGATTGTATAGAGAAAGGAATATCTTACAAATTGTTTGCTGACGACCTAAAAATTTACTGTTCGTGTCATGATTCGTCAACTTCATCTCTTCAGGTTTCTTTGAATAATTTAAATAGCTGGTGTAAACAGTGGCAATTAGTAGTATCTCCAGATAAATGTATGGTGCTATCCTTGGGAAGAAAGTTTCATAATGACAATTCTTATATATTGAATGATAAAGTTGTGTCTATTCATGAGTCGGTTAAGGACCTTGGTGTGCTTATTACTCCTGATTTGAAATTCAGTTCACATTGTGCTAAAATTGCTTCCTCCGCATTTGGTAGAGCTTGTTGTTTGCTCAAGTATTTTACTTTCTGTGATAAGGATAAGTTAATTGTTGGATATAAGTCTTTTGTACGACCAATTCTTGAGCATAATTGCCAAGTATTTAACCCATATTTAAAACAGGATATTTTGTGTCTTGAACGTGTACAGAGATTTTTTACTAGGAGATTATGCCAACGTTGTAATATCTTTTATACTGATTATCAGCATCGCCTTCGCCTACTTAACTTAGATTCACTATACAGAAGACGCATTGTACAAGATCTATGTTTATTTTTTAAAATTTATCATGGACTGATTGATGTTGATATTAAAGATTTTTTGAGTGAACGTTCCTCTGCTTACTGCACTCGCAGTCGACAGTTTAATTTATCTCAAGTTGAGCCTATTACTCTCCCAGCTAATAATTGTCTATCCAACACCTTCTTTTATCGTGTATACAAAATTTGGAATTACTTGCCTAACACTTGTACTTGTGCTCCATCCATTCAATGTTTCAAAAAGAGATTACAAAATGTCGATCTTGACCACTTTTTTTATGACATTGTGTGATGTTCTATGTGTAACGCTCGTCTCTAAGTGCCATTCATGGCCATGGCTGGCGTAAAGTTCATGCATGTTAAGTTCTTTTTAAATGATTTTCATTAAATATAAATTATCTTATCTTATCTTATTTTCAAGCCAATTCAACCATCTCATGGTCAATAAATGCAAAATGGCCGCCCCATGAGTCCACCAAAAATCCGAGAAATAATTATTTTTATGCTAGTTTGATGATTTCATTTGTTGAAAGTCTATCTAGGCTGCATTGGTAAATATCTTCGTGGCAGTGGTGCTGAAAGCATATGGATTGAAAATGAAATATTTTGACCACATACTGCCCAAACTGTTCTCATGGGTTCTCATTATGCTCGATCTTTGGAAGGAGTGGTTCTTCTTTCAGAAGGTATGGAGAGACTACAGTGGCAGGCATTTTTGAAAATTGTGGAACACGAAAGTATTTGGAACCACTCAAATTCCTCAGAGAAATGAAAGAGGCAATATCCAAGAAGAATAGATTGAGATCCAAGGAGCTCCTACGTTCTTACATGGAAAGTGCGAGTGATTTGATTTACGATTTCAACAAATTCAGAAAGGAAGGTCAGGAACAGAGCAAAACATTTGCTTACTGGAATAGACTGATTCAAATGGTCTTTGAGGCGAAAACAATTTGGTAAAATCTGATAGAGAAGGCGATTGGCAGCTCCACCTACATACAGTTGAGGCAATATTACCCTATTTCGCTATCTTCGATTCAACAAATGATCTTCGCTGGTGTTCTCTTTACTTGGAAGACATGAAGAAACTATCTACGATCGCACCAGAGATTCATGACAATTTTATGGATGGCCGATTCCATCTCAATTCCATTTTCCGCTGTTGTTCCCGACATGTGTCTTGAACAAACGATCAACAGGTCCTCAAAAGCAAGTGGTGGAATTATCGGTAATACAAGAAGAAAAGAATACGTAACGCGATGGAACATCATTCATCATGAATTGATGTCTGTTAATCAAACTTTTCGCGAAGTAACAGGCGTACAAGAAAGCTTGATTGCTGTCAATGAAAACGGCACGATTTTGTATGAAAAATTCAAAAGAGAACGCCTGATAGAAAAAACAAAGCGCTTGAGTGATACCATCAACAGAAACAACATCAAAACATTTGCAAGTATTGAAGTAAAGAAACCGCCACCTTCGAAAAAGCAGAAAGAATATAGGAAAGAACTCTGTCTGGCACACAAGCAGCTGGAAACAGCAAGATCACGAGGATATCCTGTAGAAGAAATCCTTGCGTATGATTTAGTAAAAAGTAGCTTTTTGTTTGACGACGATGAATTGATGAAAAACCCGTTAAAGCATGAACTTGTAAAACAACTAGAATCAAATATTTCCGAAGATGACTACTCAACCCCTGCGAACTGGAGAGACATGCAAACTGCATATATAGTTGATGTCATGGCGTATGTAAGAAAATTAAAAACGTCCACCATGAAGACCTTCGGGGATGTTTGCGCTCATTTGCACAGTGCTGCCACAGGAACATGCAAAAATGCTTTCCGCATTGATTATGTCTTTGATTCATACAAAGAGGCCTCGGTAAAATACAGTGAGCGACTACGCCGTACTCGGAACCCTTCTGTTATGTTCAGCAATATAACAAGGGAAAGCAAATTGCCGAAAGACATGGAAAGTTTTTGGTCGTCAACACGAAACAAATTCGATCTGGAAATTCTCGTAAAAGATTGGCTGATTGACTACCATAAAAAAATCCGAACGACCTTGTCATAGTCTTGAGCCGCATAATTGGCGAAGAAATGGAAAGTTAAACATCAGCGCAATCGATAAGGAATGGCACAGTACAACAACACCCTGAATTGGATACGGAACATGAAGAGGCAGACATCCGCATAATTCCCCATGCTCTGCACGCCATCAGAAAGGGATGCAGCGAATCGCGATTCTATCCAATGACACGGATGTTTTTGTTATTGCCTTGCATTTCTGCCATATTTTCACATCGAACGGACTCCAGGAGCTTTGGTCGAGAGGTGGGGCTGGAGACAAAACCAGGTACATCCCATTACAAATTGTGTCAGCCAAGATTGGCCGTTCCATGTGCGAAGTTCTCCCAGCAATTCATGCATTGTCTGGATGTGATACCACCAGCAAGTTCGGTACGAAAGCAGCTGCAATCAAGGCTGATCCAATTCGTTACTTGAAAGATTTCGGACAAGCCCAGATTAATGTGGAAGCGTGCGTTCCAAACGCCGAGAGGTACTTGGTACAAGTTCTTCATCGAGGAGATCATGGTATCGAAACTATGGATTGCTTGCGTCACCACATGTTTCTCCATAGACAATCTACATCCTTAATCGATCTTCCGCCGACCAGTTCTGCAACGAGTGGAGGGCCATATCTACCATGGTTTCTACGCTGCATACATTCAAATAAATTGTCGGAGAAATACTTCGCCCAATCCACAGGACTTTGGGTTCATGACGGAGAACGGATATTTGGTGCCAAAGAAACATGAACGGGATCTACCTGAAGAGATGGTGCTGAAGTGTGTGTGTGTCAAAAGTGTTCTACGCGACTATGTCCTTGTAGGGAGGCCAACGTTGACCGTTGTGAATACTGTAAATGTCAAGCATACGCCACTTCTACTGACAATAGCTGTCGAAATCCTAATTAGGCATATATCTTCTTTCTGATAACTCTTGCAGAACTTATTCATACTGCATCAATTATTTGTTTCGAATTCCAACTACGTTTCTGTATTTCAAATGTATAAAATGTAAAAAATGTATAAAATGCCCAAATGTATAAAATTGTAAATATTAGAAGATCTTCAAATGGTGCGAAGCCCGTGTATGATGAACTTCAATGGAAAAAACCATAGTAAAATATTTGAAATTTTCTATTGTTTTTTATCGCTTAAGTAAACATTTTGGGAAGTAGAAACAAACGGGGCCGTAAGTCGATCTAAGAAAAAGTCTCAACAGATTGCTCGACCCTGATAACCTAGGAATAGACTGCATTATCACGATGCCATGGCACTTCTGTAACCAAAAGCATATAATTATCATAAAAAATGAATATTTCTTGAATTTTGGTGGCCTCATGGGGCGGCCATTTTGCATTTATTTGACCATGAGGCGGTTGAATTGGCTTGTAAATAGTAAATAGTCTCAGTAGATTGCTCGACCCTGATAACCTATGAATAGACTCCGTTATCACGATGCTTTGTGACTTCTATGCTCTGTTATCATGACGGCAATGACGTGGCGGCCATCGTGGACGCCATTTTGATTTTAGGGGTCAAGGTCCTCGATCTGGAATGTCTACCCAAGTTTTTTTATCATCCTAGGGGTCCTTTGCAGGAATCAAGAGTCAAAATACGGGGACATATTTTTGCACACTCAACCCCCCTCAGTCCCCGGACTACATGTTAATCCAATGGGACGCAGATTGCAGTTTTTGGTTAAAATGAAATTTTGTATGTTTTCTTTAATTAAACGAAAAGTACTAAGCCCAGAGTCATAATTTTTGACATGGAGTGCCTTCAGATCATTTCCTATGATGTACATGTGCTTTTATCATGCATCTAATCGGCAATGTATGTGAGAATGTGGATAAAGTTGCTCAAAATGTTTGTGTTTGCCGACATTTAGAGGCTCGCCAAATCTAAATGTGTTTAATTTTATAGACTGGGCTGCATAAAAATGAAAGGAAATTACCTGAAGACATTCCATGTCAAAAATTATGAGTCTGGGCTTAGTGCGTCTCGTTTAATTAGAGAAAACATACAAAATTTCATTTTAGCGAAAAACTTAAAAATTAAGACATATATTAGTACTTTTCAATCAAGACTTTGCAGTGTAAATATACATAAATATTATAAATCTAAATTGATGAAAACCGACGATAAATTATAATATCGGCTAAATTTTTGAAAACATTCCATAAAAACTATCACTATGCAGCCTACTTCAAAGGCCAATTGTCAAGATCATGTTCCCTGCACTTCCTGCAGAAATATGCAACCAAGTCCAAGCTTTGAATTGAATTGGAGATAGCCAATATTGAAAAAAGTGACTATTTTCGTTTCGTTATTTTGTAATAAATAACGAAAACGAAAATTAAATCAATGTCTTTCAATATTGGTTCTTTTCAAATTCGATTCAAAACATGACAAATAGCCAAGATAATTTATCTAAAACCAAGTCCAAGCTTTACGATATAAGGTTCTCATTGTCTTGGATCGTTGACACCACTTTCTCTGGTTGAACTTTATGTGGGTATTCCTATTTTCTGACGCATTTGCCAGAAGTCACGAGTTGTTGAAGCACACGAGATAAGTCGATACCGCATAGCTCAGCACACAGAAGCTATGAAAATACATGTACCGTATTTACTCTTTTTGTAACCCAGGCTCTTTTAATAGCCTAGTCTCTAATATAGTACCCACCTGATAACGAACGAAATGTATTAAAAGACCAGCCTCCAATACAAACACACCTAAAAACGGATATTACACATATAATTGCATCGATTGACGGGGCAAGGGTGAGCACGCGCATTGTGTGTCGATTGTCTGAACTCCAATTAAGGTTCGTGTGGCGTTTATCGCAAATACGATATGCACTCATTTTCAACTCGTTGTGCGTCGATACGGGAGGTTCATTTCAGGATACGTAATTTCCAAATAAATGAAAATAAAGAAGTCACTCCCTTCTTGGAATAAAAAGTCGTAAATAGAAGGGAGTGACTTCTTTATTTTCATTTATTTGGAAATTGCGTATACTCAACTTCAAGCAGGTCAATGAGAATCAGATTCTAGCATTGAGACGATGGAAGGCGAAGGTAATGGACGACGACGTTCGATTACAGTTACAACAAAACTACAAGCATTGTCATTCTTAAAATCATCAAATAATGTTTCGAAAACGGCTCGTCGGTTCCAAGTGACACGAAAACAAGTTAGAGAATGGAGAAATAACGAAGAGGCCATCAAATGCATTGGTAATTCAAATCGAAGCCGCTTAGATGGTGCTGGTAGAAAACTGTTGTCTAACGATCTCGACGCACATCTCGTTGAATGGATAACTACGAAGCGAAACGATCGTCTTCGTGTCTCTCGCAGCATGATAAAACGTGAAGCAGAGACATTTATGAAACAGTTGCAACCGGAAACAATATTTTCTAGTAGCAATGGTTGGCTTCAGAAGTTTTTACGGCGTAATCGGTTCAGTTTGCGAAGGAGTACCACTGTCAGTCAGAAACAGCCGAGTGACTGTGCGACCAAAGTTGTGAATTTTCTTCGTTATACTTGGAAGAAAATCGATAATACTAAGCTGCCACCTTCTGCTGTTTTTGCAATGGATGAAACGCCCCTTTGGATTGAGCCATGCCGAGGGCAAACTATAGACCGGATTGGAAAGAGGGATATTCCACTTAAAAGCAACGGTAAGTTATCAATATTGCCTTAAAATATGGTAACTCGATATATTGCAAATACTAATTATCTGTTTTAGGTCATGAGAAGGAGCGCATAACTCTCATTCTGTCAGCTAAGGCAGATGGCACAAAATTGAAACCATACGTTGTTATTCCACGGAAACGACCGATCGCTGAACTTGAATCTATGAATGGAATTGAGTTCGTTTATGCAGACAAAAGCTGGAGGGACGATGATCTTACGCAGGACTATTTGAATAGAATTGTTGGGAGATTTTCTTTTACTAGAAGGCTCATGGTCTGGGATTCGTTCAAAAGTCATATCTCGCAGAGGACAAAATCCCATTTATGGTCGATGCGAATTGATTCTGCTGTTATTCCTGGCGGATGCACAGGATTGATACAGCCTGCAGATGTGAGTTGGAACAGAAGTGTTAAGACACATTTTCAGAAAAGCTATGATAGCTGGTTGACAGATGGACCGCATTTCTTCACCTCTGGTGGTAACATGAGGCCACCAAGTTTCCCAAAAATAGCATCCTGGATAACAGATGCATGGGATTCCGTACCATCATCTCAGATCACATGCTCAATGAAGCAATGTGGGATTTATGTTGCTACAGATGGGTCTGAAGATAGTGAAATTGTCTGCTTTAAACCTGGACATCCTTGTCATTCTACAATTAATCTTATCAGAAGTGAGGAGAATCATATTTGTGACAAGGAAAACGTACCGGGAAGTTCTATTGACAGCGACACATTATCCGCACTTTCAGATTCAGATGTGTGTGATAGTGATAAGTCAAATTAAATAGGAAATACATCTAATTTCAATGGAAAATTGTTGTTTTCAAGAATCTTTAATAAAGCGGGTCAATTATTTCGGTTTCAATAAAATCTTAAAATGAAAAACACTAATTATGACCCAGGCTCCATTAGTAGACCAGTCTCCTATAGTAACCCCCTTCAGACAGTGATTTTGAAATACAAGCCCTGGTATTCTAAAAGAGTAAATACGGTATATAGCGGGTGAAGTATGACGTAGTCAGTATGACTGCAGTAATGTAAACGGTAGTCAAATTATTTACAAAATAGTGCATCAGGCCTACTGGCACATCTATTCTTCAATCCATAGCTCAGAAAGTTTCAGGTGGCTATAAGAAAATAGGCTGCACATATCCGATCATATCAGTATCATATTAATGTCTTTATCAGTAGATGCAAAGTGATTATTATATACATCAACTTTTTGCCTAGTTACACGTACTTCACGAAAATCACAGTGAAAGTGACAATGCAATAAAAAATTCAACAGAAAATATTCCATTGTGTATATTATCACCTCAATTTCTTAGGCCTATTTATCAACAACCGCTTGTTTCAATAATCCAACATCAATCTTCTAAGAAAACTCGATAGTAGAAGGGCAACATGACAAAAAGTCACGTTGAATTGTCAACATGTAAAAAGGGCCTGTACTACGAAACACTTTTTCCTGCTCTACCAAAAAAGCGAAAAAAACGAATCCCACTCGATAAAAGCGAAAATTCAGGCATATCTTCGAAAAAGCGAATAAAAGCGAAAAAAGCGAATGTCTGGGTGGTCTGATTACATTACACGCTCAGGAGAATCTTATCAATCTTAAACATTCCAATTTCTTTGATTTTCCAGTGGGACATTTGTTTAACTTTGCATTCTTCCGCTACCGGATCTTCGCGTAATGTCTTAATCTATTGTATAATATATGCCGGTGCATGTTTTTCAATTTGGAAGATAAATATTTCAAAAGTAGCATAATGTCAATTGTTTGGCAAGGACATAGCAATAGTTTGGAGTGCTAGAGCGAAAGAATAGTCTCACTCCAGATCTATGCATTTTTGATACTTTTTTCAAAGGCAGTAAAATACTTCCTGTCACTCTTTCCTATGGAAAATGAGATAATGGAATGAATGTAAGATTAAAAGCAACATATAGTATCTGCCACGATGTACGTCAAATTGTCTGTGTATTGCACTAATGTGATTTTCCAAAATTTGTTGTCTACTGAATACATAAAACACCTCTTCCTAAATTAGATTACTTTCTTCCCTCTTTCTTTACTGTAAGTTGGTTCGCCCATCAACTTTTTATGAGACAAACCTAATTACGGCGGGAAAGTTGAACGGAGGATTAGATCCTCAATGTACTACAAATAACTACTAACTGTGAGTAACAACAATATGTCGACTTTCCTCGAAAGGTAATGAAGTTCATAAATCACAGACGTAGCAATCCTACTCGCAACTAATAATCTTAGATGAAGGGAAAGATTCGAAATACAGTGGATTTTTGCTTACTAACTGGTCACACAGACATAGGAAAGCCTAGGTTAATAGACATACCTTCCATCATCGAAATGAGATACTCAAAATCATATAACGCAGCTCATCAAACTCAATAAAAGTGAAAA
Organism: Prostheceraeus crozeri; assembly: GCA_907163375.1. Lineage (NCBI taxonomy): Eukaryota > Metazoa > Platyhelminthes > Polycladida > Euryleptidae > Prostheceraeus > Prostheceraeus crozeri. Next base: position 70,943 of record CAJQUW010009130.1, on the reverse strand, counting down.
CACGGAAGGCCATGCAGTCAATCAGCAAATTCTAAGAAGAACAAGAATGGAAGGCGGAACTATGCTCTTCAAACTTAAATTATTCGTAAAATAAAGTGCAAGATTTCATTGAAAAACTGGCACTGTGTTCATTTTAGTAGATTAGAGACTTCCCACAATTGTTGACTGATTTCCCAGCACTCATCTATTTGCGCGAGATCAGTCGCACGACAATGGGCTACATTGTAGACCGAAAGGTCTCCCGCAGATAAACGTGTGTCTTACAATCAATCGACAATTATGGAAAGTCTATAATTTGAAAACTAGATTTTATACAAATAGCTTTCTTAGACTTGTCCTTGTAACAAAGTTTCTGACAAAAAGTCAAACATGATAACAAATTGAACAATTCTTTTTAATTGTCTGAAGATCATGAACACATTACAAATTTAAATGTGATGTAATAGAATTACTTCTGAGGAAATTTCTAGTTGTTTCCCGAGTTGTTAACGATTGAATTGCTGATTTCCTTAGCTTCTACACGAGGAAAATGTAGTCTAGTACTGAAGATGTCATGGCAATTCTGCTTCAATTCCGAAAATTCTGATCAGAAATCAAACGATTAAGCAGAGAAGCAACTCATCGCACGAAAATCAATATGCTAGAGAGATTTCTATCTTAAATAGAGTAGGTATTATTTATTTGATCAACTCACAAAGTTTTGCTTATCAACGACTGTTATATTGAACATTGGTGAATTGTTATTCATTTTTTCGATTGGGAATTTCTCCCACAGCGGAGCAGAAAATTTTCTTCATAACGACGACTCTTAACAAGGTATCTTGAAATAAAATCACGCTACCTTCTGATAAAATCATTCGCCGTTTTATGGAGCCGAAATATACAATTCCAAGACGAGCGACTGCTCAAATATGATAAGAAAATGAGCAGCTGAGCACAACTTTGCATCAATGGGATGCATTTGGACATCGAATATCCACGATGTCTCCATGAGTCTTTTTATGAATTCGAATACTTCAGATTAACATTTGATATAAAACGAACGAATAAATGAATGCATCCAATCTAGTAGAATTTAGAAATCAATGAAATGTGAGTTAAACTGAATTACTGCCAAATTAGTCATTTGTTCCAATCATCACCATTTTATGATTTCGTATGTATTCTGATATGCAAAGTTTGCATGGAACTAAATATTTTCGTTATTTACTTTTGAAATGACCGACTTGAATCATTAAAAGAACTAAAATAGTCGTATTTAACTTCAAAGAATCACTTAATTGGATAAGCGTGGCATGTGGTATCAAGCACCTGTAAGTGAGATTTCACTGTCATGAGTGATGAAACTGTATATTCAGATAGTCCGTTTCAGTCCTTCGGAATGATGTGTGCTGGTTCGTTAAAAGTCTGCTCAGTCTCTGAATTTCCGGACACTGCCGCTAAAAAAAGCTTTAACCACGTTCACCAATATTGGAAATTTCAATTCTCCTGCTTCCCATTCAATTGTCATCCCATGAGTCCAATAATTGTCAATTCGAACATGTTGCTGTTCGTTCTCCGACATCACTCATCGAGTGACTCCATTCTGAAGGGATATCATCCATCACATAACGTCTCCATTCCATCTTCAAAGCGTCTATATCCTCTTCCACAAAACCACAACACGGCGGAAGTCCTTGAAAAACATATACGACACTGTCAATAATCAATCTTTTCGTAAGCGAGGGTTCAAAAATCTAAAATGGAATGCCGTCGAATTTTTTAATATCAGTTTCAGCTGCAAGTATTTGGTCAATTACTTCTCACCTCTTTTTCTTTGGTTAATACTTCAAAAAATCTGTAAATACCACGGCAAAATTCTTTCTGGAGGTTATCTTGCAAAGTCTTCAAAACTTTTCTCGTCGTGTGACCTATGTCAACTAATTCATCTTTCAAATGATATTCCATAGATGACTCGATTTCATAAATGAGACCCTTCAATACTTCGTTCGGTAAAAAATCTCAGGTATAAAGCCATGAGAAGCGCTTCTATAATGCTAGTTTACATTTTCATCCAGCACATGATGAGATGAGTTGCATACATACGTACATGCATGCACTAAGTAAATATACTCGCAATAATTTATGATAAGACTAGAACAAACTATGAGCGTAGAATTGTTTTGAGCATTATCAATGTTGCGAGATCTTTTTAATATCTCCCGATATTTGCACTAACAGACAAAATAAATACAGACAAATTATATATTTATTCTGATAATTTATTTATATATTTATAATGAGCTCTGTCGTGGGTCTGCAATGGACTACATTGCAAGATTTTCTCCAGCTTCACATTGTTGCTGCTAGATAACGAAATAATTTTCCCCAAGCGATAAAATCGGAATTCAAACATCATCTTCTTCCGGCAAGCATTTCCGGAATACTTTGATTTGTTTACACATCGTTGGATTTTGTTGGACTATATAAGAGAGCATTGAATGATCCAATTTGTCATGCGAGTGAGAAAATCAAGTCTGATCCGTAATTGCACAAATTTGAAATTTAACACAGATACATCACAGTTTGTGGACGTCATTAATAGAAACGATGAAGATGCTATCAAAGTAATGAATCATTTGCTGACAATAATATACATAAGAATTAATGTATAGATGAAATATCAAAGGAAATACCAAAAGCAATCCATTAAATCACCTCATCATTGAGAGATCGAGGTTCGATCGAGCAAGTCATTAAAGTAATCAATCAGTGATTTCACCTTTGAACTTATTCGTTGCAGCCTTTATGATAGACCTGATGAGGGAATCAAGCAGATCCCTTATCGTAGCAAATTAAAAAAAGACTAGGTCTTTACAGACTTGTGATTACATGTCTTACAGCTACAATTTGTCCATAATACCTCAGCCACATCAATATTCAAGGCTGGTCAAAGCGGTGAAAATCTCACCAGAGAACAATGTGCAACAGCTAAAAGTGAACAACACAATTCCCAACTGTAGTGTCTCTTTCGTCTTCATTCAGTGCGCGCTGCTTTGATGACTTATCACTGTAACAGTGGTCATCAAACTTAACCGCGAGATGCGTGAACGCAATACAATTAATAAGATGCTAACATTAAAAATCAAATATCATTGAAACAACAGAATTTCGATTTTATCAATTACTCAAATAATGAAAAAATCTCAGATTTTTAGCATGATATTACCATTAGGATCAGTAGTCAGTGTATATTGAACTCATACATGGCAGAACTTATCTAATAACCTAATGATAGCCCTTAAACATACACATTTCAAAAAACCAACGTTATTATCAATTACAAACGTTTTATTGAAAGCAAGTTAAAAAAACGAGCAGCGAGTGTAAACTCCACAAGCAAGAAGACAATTTACTCGTCGTGGTATACTCAAGATGAGTCGCCGTGAAGATGTCTGTGGGAAATCGTTGTAGCAGTCAGTCGTCATTTTGCACCAAATTTGTTGGTGGGGGATTCCGCATGTGAGTATCTCTTTTTACATGTTCGATCGGGATCATATCGAGTAATCTTGATGGCCAGCACAACGCATCTGTTTCAGTCGATTAAGCGACTATTTTGTAATGTTCACTTCAGCTGTTGCTTAGTGTATATAAAAACTTATGTGGAATCACTACATTTTCGAAGTTTAGACCCATTAGAATGCAAGGCTTAGTTGTGTTCATTTTAGATTAAACGACTATTTTGTAATGTTCACTTCAGCTGTTGCTTAGTGTATATAAAAACTTATGTGGAATCACTACATTTTCGAAGTTTAGACCCATTAGAATGCAAGGCTTAGTTGTGTTCATTTTAGATTGACTAAACGTTTTCACCCGTGCCTCATCGACTTCAAAATTACTGCGTGTGTTTGACTTTCCAAATAAAACACTTTTGTTGTATTTTGTAAGTATTATTAATTTTTTATATATGAATACGTGCACCATCTTGTGATATTCCAGATAAAATAGGTGTTTTTGAAATTAAGAGAGAATACAGCAATATGTGCGAAGAATGGCATTGAGATCCTTCAATCCACTCAACAATACTAACTTATTTTTGACAACAAAATGGGCAGGGCGTCTGAAACCCATGTATTATGGAGGTATAACAATCAAAAATCTAAAATAAAATGTCAAGAGTGATATTTCAGGTAGTGCAATTGGTGACTATAACTGAATCAGAATTTGCCATAATATAGCTGCACATAAGGTGAAGAAAATGAACCCTATCGCACCATTGCTCTTTCACACTACATAATGAGATTCTCATTTATCAAAATGCTGCTGATAGGAGTAACAGAATCACAGCCCTTCAGAAGTTCCCACACCCTGACTTAATCACAATATTATACGTGAAATAGTTCATGTTCTGTATCAGAATGATATTCAACACACTTAATAGAGTGTGTGCTCATGTTGTCAGAGGATTTGGGACATGAAATGTCGTCTTTCAAGTTTCTTATGGACCTTAATAAAAGTGCGAAGACATTTGTTTATCAATGTGCAGTCTACACAGGTATCAATCGGAGACAATAGAGATCAACACCGAACTATAGGACAGGAGTTGATTTCTTTGAAGTCTAGAATGACAGCACGTGTGCCGACATCACTAAAATGCTTGCTGCTTAAAGTTGTCCGTCGGGGCCGACGACGTCCTCTCACTGTCGATGGATTCTCTCATGACTGAATAGGCCGATAGCAGACCTGCACTCTTTGTGGCAGGTTTGGCAGATCCTTAGACTCCTGTGGTCGGAGCAGGTAGTCCATGACGCCGCTGCCTCTTCAATATCCTCATTCGGTTGCGGCAGCCTCGAAATTTCGTACACCATTGACGATAGTCTGCCTCCATATATTTCTATATGTGGCCAAATTCTCAAGCTAAAGATAATCTATCAAGCAAGCTAGCAGGATGCTCTTGATATGATCTCGATAGCGAATGATTGGCCGTTGTCCAACTTCAAGTTCCCCAAACAGCACCATTTTTGGCAGTCGACCATCAGGAATTCGAATGACGTGTCCTAACCATCCTCAGCTGACGAGGGATTAGCAAGGCTTCGATGTTGGTCACATCTGCTCTCGCCAAGATCTCGATTCGTGGTACACGGTCTGACCAGCTTAATCCCATAATCCCTGTTTTTCTAGGATTTATCTGCAGGGCAGCTTTTGTGCATGCTTCATGCGTGGTGAATCCCAACATGCATGCTGATACTCCAACAGCACAGTCGTCTCTGCATACTAAAACTCGTATAGGACAGAATTGGACGTGTTCGTTTTTGCCTTGAGTCTACGAAGGTTGAAGAGGCTTCCATCGACTGAGATGTAACTTTATATGGAAACCAGCAGGTACTAGCATTTCCCAAGAACCCTGCTACAACTTATTGTCCTCTTCCCGGGGATCTTTGTCGATATTAGAATAGTCTTCTATGAAGGTCACCAGTAAAAAAAGTCGACCATTATGCAAGTCTAGACATCGCTCACTGAGGCAAACAGATTCGCTGGCGGATTGCCGCTTTGCACAAAGATACTGTGTGGTCGTACAAGCAGATTGCAATGCATTTTGGCATGCCTAAATCCACCGCACGGGATCACGTAGTGTTCTGTTGAGACCCGAGATGTGGAAGATAGACCAATATCTGAACGTCCACAAGTCATGGATCAAGAAGATAGCCAGTTTTGTGTATCAGAAATTCAAAGTGGTCTCAGAGAGAGAGAGAGTAACTACGTTGTCGCCTGCCAATCAGCCTCTTCACGTCGCCTTCATGCCGTAGGACTCGTCAACGGCCGTCCCCTGAAATTTCCGCAGCTCACACACGTGCCTAAAGAACGCCGTCTGCGATGGGCCCGCGCACATCGCCTCTGGTCTGCGTTCCAGCAGTGGAGGCAAGTAGTCTCTACAGACGAAAGCCGATTTAGTGGTCGGTAGACTGGTGGCAGACGGAGTATCGAGACTTCCTTGCACGAGCGTACAAGAATGACCCAACAGAGTGCGATCCAATGGTCTGTCCGATCAAGTGGAAGTGGAGGCTCCGTGATGGTGTGAGTTGCTATACCGTGGAACAACAAGTCCGCGACGAAACTGATCGACGGAAAAATCATATCGTAGGTAAATTTTACAGGGACGAGATCTTGAATCCAGTTGGAAGTGCCCTCTGGGTTAGCCAGCATCGGCCGAGATTTTGTTCTCCAAGACGACAACACACCTCCACATCACTCTGCTCTCGTGAAAGAATCGCACATGGAATGGCCAAGTCTCAGTCCAGATCTGAACCAAATTGAACATCTGAGGGATGAAGTGGGTGCAACATTGGCAAGAAGAACATTTACGACGGCAGCATAGCTGATTACCGTCTTGTTGGAGGAATGACACGCTATACCGCAAAATCTGGTTTGGTCGCTCTTGGTGTGTCTTATCTGTTTGGTACTGTATCATTCATGTCAACATCGCATTTTCGCTCTTTTTCCCGAAGACTTGGTTAGGCAAAAAGGAAATTTACGATAGGAAAATATTATCTGTATGTTGAAGTTGGTATAATTTCGTTTGTAATGATCACAAATATAAGCTCCCAGCACCAACGATGTAAGAATCTGCTACAATTCTTCGAAAATAAAAGAAAATGTTGGGGTGTGGAAACTTTTGATGGGTAGTGCATACGGCGACTATACTGACTTCATTTAATTTTGTTATAATTTATCCGCATAATTTTTTTACACCTCACTTTTCACAGGCATATGCCTGCCTCAGTTTTTCTATCTTTCTCCATTGTCCTACGAACACCGGCTTCGGGCAGCATGTCACAATAACCATGATTTTACATAAAATTAATAGAAACAATGGCTTATGTAATTATCAATACCATGTATCTTTCACTAAAAGACACATCTTATTGCCTACCGCGCTGAAAGACAGTTTACTATTGATTCATAAAACACTTGAATTCTGATTGACCATTACAAGCCGCATATTGAGTAAAATATAATTACAAATGTCTATAATCTGCCTACATTGTTAACAATAAGAATGAAATGCTAGACAGTTCAAAATTTAGCACAAAAGAATTGTAGTGTTTCAAGGCCGTCATCATTAATCGCAATTAGGTCATATCATCGGGAGTGGAGAGACGGATACCATCGCTAATTGCGGGTACATGTGTATATGGTTTAAAGAAAACGAATGATCGAAAAAAAATTCCTCAGAGCACAGTTTGATGTTTAATATATTGGAAATATTTTACCTAAATCAAGTACAATATACAATGAACAATAAAGGCGTTGGTAGTAGCATGTTTGTAAGAGCAAGTCTACTGCCAAGAAAAGTCGCATAATTCGATTCTTCAATCAATCTGTAGTTTTTCAACTGAGTTGTATTTTACAGATCTTAAAACTAACTAAAACTAACTATCAACAATTTTTACAGGCTAATTCCGGGCTTTCCAGGTGAGGTTAATTTCCCAGGATTTCCAGGACTTAACCCTGATATGGGTAAACTATAATATCAGTAACCAAGCATCACCTACGTGATGTGTATATCAAGTCCTCACATGTTCTGAATGGCCAGAGTATCAGAGGACATTTTTCCTGGAGCAACTTAAGCCGGCTTCGAAAGCAGAACAATTTATCACAGAGAAATTTACAACAGTAATATATACATTGATCAGAAAAATTTGGTTGCAATCAGACATCCATTCCAAAGATATATGAAAAATTGGACAATGCGGTAGTTTTTGGCTTCCGGACAACATTTACTTCGCCTACCTAGAAAATTGGTGATTGTGTATATGATTTAACCAATATAAAGGTTCGATGAAAAATGTGGAATTGTATATTTTTTTAATTTTTCCGCTCATATGTACACTTTCTTCAACCATTTATCTGCCAGTTGGAAATAAACACACGTAAATTAAGAAAGTGGATATAATTATCTGCTTAATCTTATATCATTATATTTCCACTAAGACTTACTTAATCATAATAGTATTTAGTAAAGTCAATCATACATGTATGTGCAATCACATTCCGATTTTGTCTTTTGTATGTTATGCGTTATATACGAGCATATATTTATCGTAGTTTGATGATCGCGTGTAATTCTGACGTTGGTCGTCATTTATTAAGCAGTCGTGTCAATGGTGATCTGAAGTACATAACAAGATTCGCTTAGCAGAAAATGGGAAAATCGAAATAAATTGTTCTGCATGATTCGATAGGCCTAGCAAAATGTTTTCTCAAATTATACCCCACTATTAGTCAAAAAATTGCACCTTATTTGAAAAACCGAAAAATTAGCTCCGGGGAGAAACTGGAAATAGTAATTTAAAAACCTCGATTTTTCGACAAAATTTTCCCTTGAACTAGTCGAAAGTGTGAAGGCAATCTCCAAAGATCGCGAAAAGACGATACTCCTTTCTTTCACAGGGAACGTTTCTATTTCCGTCAAAGGAGATAGATTTCTTCGAAAGCATTCTCAGAATTCCCAATTGCTGTAGAGTGATCTGGTGAAATTTCATCCAATAAAGAAGACTTTACCGAAGACCTGTAGGGAATTGGACACTTGAAGTAGATGAAATTCAGTTTGGGTCATTACTTCATTAAATTCAAATTCGAAGATTCTCAAAATGCCTCTTGTACCTTGATCTCCATGGAAGTTATTAGAGACTTGATAGATTGATTTCTTGTGTTTTTGATTGAGTCTTCTGAATAAATTTTAAATGAAGTCTTCGTAATATATTTTTCATCCGAATCGAAATTGTTGAAACTCTTGTGCCCTGGCGGAAGAGTAGTAGCTTTATTTACAAAAACGCCACATGATGTGACTTTTCATAGAACATATTCGCACCAATCAACCCTGAAGTCTTTTTAATCAAAATTTGAGGGGGAATAAGCAAACAGTAGAAACACTGAAAATTAGCTGTAGAAAAGTATTAGAAAGATGCAGCGATGTAAAATGTATAATGACCAAATTGGAACTATTAGCTGTATAAATCGTAACGATAGACTGGAAAAACTGAAAAGACGACAACAATAAAAAAAATAACAAAAATCTTTCGTTGTCTTCTAAGAAACATAACAGAAATACACTACACAAAATCCCTTCAAATTATCAACACTCATCTAAACATGGAGAGCTTAGTGGAATTTATCATAGAGAAGTCTATGTTTGCCATATAAACACTCCCAGAAATATATCAATGTGACATCAGAAAATCATCCATTTCCACTACTTTTGATCATCGATATCAAATAATTGACGTTTGGCAAAAAAGACATGCATATACTAAATCTATCTGAAACACTCATTACACGAACTGAAAATAATATTTACTGTTTTAGTCCGGCAGCCAGAACGACTTTCTGCCGTGAGCGAAGCCGAAAATGAGACTTTCAGAGTGATGTACACCCTATGCCTAATACGAATCTGCGAGCCGAGATCTATCTGGTTTATCTTCTTGTTAGACACGACCAAAGAAAAACGCATGTTAATCCAATGGGACGCAGATTGTAATTTTGGTTAAAATGAAATTTTCTATGTTTTCACTTATTAAGCTAAAAATACTAAGTATGCATGCAGCCATAATTTTTGACATGGGATATCTTCAGGTCATTTCCTGTGATGTGTATAATAATAATAATCGTTTATTTTCAAATGCATCAATACTGAGAATCGTGAGACCGAAATTGAAGTACACAGAAGTATAACATAAGAAATTAAAGTCATATACAAAGAAACATATACAAATACAAGTTTTCGATATAAACTTTCGATACAAACCACGGTTGAAAAAACGAATCATTGTCACCAGGAAGGAATTATGTCTCATTCGGAGGCTGCATACTGGCATTCGGAAAGTTTCAGAGTATGGATTTACTTGTGGAGACAAATGCGCAAGTGGATGATCGGGATCACTAATTAATTTAATTAATTAATGTTTTCCGAATTTTTCGGATTAAGGGGAAAATCAAATTTGCTGATTTTTGTGACTTGATGGCAAGACGCCTATCAAGTAAAGCGATGTGCCCTCAGCATCCCTTGCATGTGATATTTGACAAATCATCATCTAGGTCTTCTACTCGCAAAGGATTCCTTCACAGGAAAGTGATGGCCAAAACCAAGCGGTTTCAGTCGTCTTTCATTAGATTTGCTTAACTTTCTTTCATGTTTTATCTTCTGTAATGTTGTACATGCCACTTCCGAATCTTGTTTTGAAGTGTAATAAAGCCATATTATTATTATTATTATCACTGTTCTTTCTGGACATGCTTCCATAAACTGATGAGTAGTGATCAAGCGAGGAAATTGAATTTCGGGATTATCACGAAAAATACTCTGTGAGGAAAAGCAAGGATTACACCAATATACTTGCCGTAGTACAAGGATCACAGCGATATAATTTTTTATAAACCAAATCCGATTATTGATGAGAGAGACAAATACGACGCGTCACATTCACAACCGATCTAAAGACAGTAACGTATGTTTCATTTTCATGATTCTGATCGGCAATGTATACGAGAATGTGGTTAAGTGTGGATTAAATTGCTCAAAATGCCTGTGTTTGCCGACATCAGGAGGCTGGCCAATTATGAATGTGTTTAGCTTCACAGACAGGGAGGATGAACATGACAGAAAGGAGTGCATGAACATGATAGGAATTGACCTGAAGACATTCTATTTCAAGAATCATGACTCCGGCCTGATCACAAGAAGAGGAACTAGATAGAACTCGGCAAATGCGCAGATTCGTATTAGGCATAGGGTGTACATCTCTCTTTGAAAGTCTCATTTTAGGACTCGCTCCCTGCAGAAACTCGCTCTGGTTGTCGGATTATTAATTAAAATTAACTCAAATGTTTAAGCTGATGCTGAAATAGATGAGCAGTGGCATGAATTCCTCGAATCTGAAGGAATCGTGACAATCGGAGCATTTTGAAGAAATTCGCAACAATCCTCAAGCGATGAAAGACAACAGGGGCCTATGCTGAGACTGGTGTTGACAGATCGCGCATCATTCTATTTTAGATGTTTGCTTCGAATTTTATCACGAGCATCATTCTGTCCACTTACTAAGCTCCTCACTGCATAATCGTTGTATGGTTTAGCATCAAAGTTGGTTGCTCTACTAGTAAGCCGACGAGCTTAAGCAGTTTAAGTCTGTTGTTTTCAATGGTCTGCTACACTATCTTTCAATTAAACTTTTAATCATTTTATTTAAAAAGTAGGTTAAAAAGAAATTTGATAAAGTTTGTCAAATACTGACTTTTGCAATGACAAAACCACTCTTCGAGAAAACGATTGAAAAACAATGCTCCTCTTGGGTTACGCTGGTATAGGTGGTTTGCTACTCCAACATGGAGGTTTTTGCCGGGGCTCTGCTAATTTCTCGTCTGAGTGAAACTGACTAGGCAAAGACAGTACAGTGGCGAGTTGGGATTGAAGTCTCACACCAGGTATTGAAATGAACATTCGTTGTATCGAGGCATATCAAGCTGTCTTAGCTAAGGATGTCTTGCATTCAAATCATATTCGCTTCAAAAAAAATTAAATTAATAAAATTAATTAATTAAATAAAATTCAATCAATTTCGTTTCATTTGTTTAAACATTCAACGGCGTGTGGTCCGCAAGTTTTGGAACCACAAAAACAATTTTTTTGTCGGAGATTGCTTTATGACGTAGAAGCGACAAGGACTTTGAGTTTATCGGATGAAGACTTTGAGTTTATCTTCATGACATGATTAGAAGCATTTGAAAAACACGTGATGAACGGTGGGATGACGGATGGGTTTAAAAGATTTGGATATCGTTGACTTCGAAAAATTGCGACTGAAGAACGACGGTGGGTACTTATGGGCTATCTCCCACCCCCAGGTTTTCAAATTTGTCTAAAATCTGCAAAAATGAATCAATCGTCACCAAACTTCAGGTAAACGCACTTATGCATATTTTCTACCCACATACAAAATTTTATGCAGATCAGACAAGTGCTTCTTGCATTAGAGACAATAACGTAAAGTGTAGCGATGTCAACAGCTTGATCTGACTTCGTCTGTTCGGCGCATCATTGCTACTCGTGTGCGCTTTGTTCTCTCTCCCTCTTCGTCTCATCCACTGCCATTTGAAATCTTCCCACGACCACTACTTTGCCACACCTTTTCACGAGGCATATTAATGTAAGGGATGTGGCCTGGTCATCATCGCTTCACGAGTTGTCGGGAAATGACTTTGTTGACCTCAAGTGCTTTCTGCTGAGACGATGAGGTCACTGACAAGTCAGATCAAGCTATCGGCATCGCTGCACTTTAAGTTGTCGCTCCTAATTCAAAAAGTACTTCTCCGATTTGCCCAAACTTTGGTATGTGGCTAGAGAATATCCTCACTTACGTGTGTTTAAGGTTTTGTGACGATTGATTCATTTCTATGGCTTTTAGACAAATTTAAAAACGTGGGGGGGAGATAACCCATAAGTACCCGACGGTGCAATGGATTTGCATTTTCTCCTGTATATTATAGATATAAGATAGCTTCATTAACTGATTCAATGACGTTGCAAGAAGTAATTAACGATATTCTTCTCAGCAATGTAAAAATTATCAGAATAAAAATCAGATATTTTCCCATTACTTCGTTCTTTTCGAAAAACCTTTCAATAAATCTCTCATAAAGCTCACTTTTTAAAAAGGGGGAACTGATTAAAAATCTATTTTCCATTTATTTCAAGCTCCAACACATCTAAAGACGATGCACCGACCGATTATGCTACAGCTATTGCAACAGGATAATCTTTTTTTATAAGAATGTCACAATACAATAAAAAATAAAATTAATTTTCAAAAGGTTAAGTAAAAAGGTTCGATCATCAAAATCAACTTATGAGAATGAAGATTCGATGAGAAAAGCAGCAGAGATTAAAATGTAACACTAATTAACATAAATGTTCACATTTCTTGTCTCGCGCTTTATACTTCAAACGAACGGTAAAATATTTTCATGATTGCATTCTGTAATAAAGTTATTCGTGACACAACGGCCTACTTCTAGTTACAAAAAAGTAGTTCGCATGCACACGTGTAGAAGCAGATTAATTATTAAATCATGACTTTGCATTATCAGTTTTGAAAGAAGATATGACAGCAAGCTTGAGACGAATTAACAAGCAAAATGCTTCAGCGGTTGTCAACGGTGAAAGGTGTAGTAATGAACTTCAACAACAATACGCACCTAACATTCGCCTTGTCGACTCCCATTCCGAAACTGATTGTGGCGACGACGATTGGAAATACACCCTTCATCCACTCCCTCTGAGTATTCAAACGATCTCCTTTTGCCAAACCGGAATGATAAGATTTTGATGGCAAACCAAGGGCACTCAGACGACCGGCCAACTCGTCGCATGCTTCCCTAGTTCGACAGTAAATAATTCCACTGTCGGACTTACTCTGAAAGGAGAAAAATCGTGGAAACACTTTATTACAATAATTCAATTCCTCAAAGTTGAAGTCGGTCAATAAAAGTCAGATTACGATTTCCGTTCCTTGTTAACATTTCCACAGGGAAAGTGTGGAGGCTGAAATATATTGAGTTTGCTGGCAGTCACCCATTTCATATTCAATTCCCGATGCGTCAGCTGTGATTGATGCAAATTACATAATAACAGTGGACGCTATCCCCTCATGGAAATATAACTGTCGCAATCGCATAATAGAGAAAGAAGGTAGGCCGAGATAGGAAGGACTTTTGGTCTTCTTCCTTTTCACTTGTCATTCAATATTTAATTTCTTCCGATTCCAAGTATTGATCCAGAATTTAAGCATTAATTTTCAATTTTAAGCAACAATTGTGATGATATTGGTAACAAACAATCGAAAGACATTGGTAAATAAAATATTGATGTTTTTTATTTAAATAATTTGTCCAAACAAACCATCCAAGAATAGAACCTGCACAAAAGTACGAAAAACAACAACAAGTTTTTTGGATACATCTGACAGGTTGTACGTAGCCGAAGCAATCTGATTTGCACCAATATCATGAAGACAATTATTCAACTTCAATTATCAACTTTGTCTGATTGCTATCTGTTGTACAGCAAGCATGAAAAACGTATATGATCAAAGAGAAAATATTTTTATTGATACAGTTGAATCAGAATTGGAACATTATGATCACTACACCAGCCACATGACGACATTTGAAATTAAGAAAGTTGAGGAAATTGTTTACTTAGAGAATATTGATTCATCGTCATCACTTGCTGCCTTCAGCTTCACATGTCTTGGTCCATTCGAAAGTTTTCTTCATAATCTTTTTCATAACAATTGGTCTCTGATGCAGTATTTTGAGACTGTTTGATTTTTGCTTTCTATTATCAAGTCAACAATGCACTGCAACATATTTCAAAAAGAAAATTTATGAACCTGCCTTCATTCTGAGACTTGATAAGACGATTCCGGAGCCGCTTCTTGGAGGAGGGAAGGCTTCAAAAAGTCAAGAAGACAACTACGTAATTGTTGCACGGCCCATAATGGAGGGTTAAAAGGGAAATAAGAAGATTTCTTACTTAATATAGTTCTATTATAAGTAAGAAATTCATATTTACCAGGTAGACATTCTGTGGGTACTAAATGGCACTAAATGTGGGTTCTCTAAATGATATAAGAAAGTCAGCTTCGAAAAATAATGTTTATTCTCATTGCCAATGCCTTGGACTTCGTTCTTTGTCAAGACAATTCACAATCACATGCAACCTTGTTAAATATAGTTACCGCATTTACATCTAAGACATATGCCGTAATCAATGAATCTCTAATTCTATTCATTTCAATTAATTTTAGTATATAATTTATCCTAAGCGCTGTATAGAACCATCTGCCTTAGTATAGAATCTACGAAAGAGCCATAATGCTAGATGTGTGTACGAATCGAAAGATGCAAGTTCCGATCAGGATTGGCTCTTGAATAGCGAATATGATTTAATCCTGCTTATATGCCCTTTTATAAATCATCAACATTACTATTATACATCATCAAAAGCTTGCAATAGTAAATAAAAAACGGACAGATAAGCCTACTGAATTACAATCGATTCATTTTACCGAGGAAGCTTCGTACTCTGATTCGATTATCCGATTCGACAAATTTAGTCCCATTCATCATTTAAAAGAACATGTCGTCCGAATGGTCCGCCTCTTTAAAATCTATTATCAAAACAAATCTTCGATGCTGAGCAATATACAAATATATAGTTTATTCATGTAAATATAATAATCACATAATTAAACTGAAATGAAATCCATGATAGCTAGCCTCTTCATTTTCAAAATTTCATGTTCGTCCCTTAATATCTACACGCCCACACAAATATAATTCTAAAAGGTTATCTGTACATCAGACACCTGTTCTTCAAACTGATCACAGAGAAACCACCCTATCTGACGAGAAAAGCAGTCACGTACAATTCGCGTATCACTTATGATCTTGGGCAATCAAAGCCAGATATATGACTGAGTCTGCTGCCCTTGATGGAATTCACTGTCAATGCAATACTCTTCCCATGAGCCTTTCGCACAGTCCTTTCGCAGCATCGCACTAATGATGCTTCTTTTGGTCGAAAATCCATTCTCTGCATGTCGCTCTGGCGTGCGTTTGAATTGGCTTGCGACCTCTCGTCATCGATTTCTTGGTCGTTTGCCGCCTTATGATCTATCTCTATTGTGCAATACATTGGCAGATTCTATGATCCGTTATTCAATTCATGATCTTTTAACCCTACGCCAAAGAAGATGCGTTTGTGTATCCAGGCTCACACGGCGACGTTTGGTGTATCACGGAATACATATTCGTCACATTCGGACAGTTGTTTCAACTGATGCTTTTCGTGGTTATCATCATGACTCCTCTTCAGTCTCGAAGAGGGAAAGTTGTCTGGTTAGAATCAAGCCTGAGCCATTACAGCGTCCACGACACTCAAGGCATCTTCCAAACCCCAAAATTATGCTTACCAATGCCAGATCCCTGAATAACAAGATGGATGAGTTGCAGCTGCGTGTTTCAAGACATAAACCTGATTTTTGCATTATTTCTGAGTCATGGTTGGACGAGGATATTCCGGACTCTTCGTTATCTTTGGATGATTATACGATATTCCGGAAGGACAGGTCCCGCCGTCAAGGTGGCGGATTGTTGTGCTACGCTCGCAATCTCTATTCTACGTGTGTGCTTGATTGTGAGGACATCTTGGCAAATTCCCAAACAGCTACGGAATTTTTTGTGTTGTTTGTGAAGGAGCTCCGCTTGTGCTTCATGATTCTCTATCATCCATATTGGAATGACATGAGGGCGCATGAAGATGCTTTATCATGTCTTGTTAATTTGGTTGATTTCATTTATGTCAAGTTCGGTCATCAAATACGTATTTGTCTTTCGGGTGACTTCAATGGTTTGCACAAGCAATATTCTTTGATTAGTAGTGTGCTTCAACTAGAAGCTATCGTAGATTTTCCTACACGAGGGGAAAATACCCTGGACCAATTATTTGTTAATTTTATGTCTAATCAAAAGCCGTCGTGTTTGCCGCCTTTGGGCAAATCGGATCATTGTGTGGTGTGGTGGAACCCGCGTAGCTCTGTTGTGCCTAAAGTTAAAAAGAAAGTTATCCGGAGATTTACCAAAGCCAATGTTGTTAAGTTCTCGGCATCAATCTCCTCTATTGATTGGTTGGCATTCATTTCTTGTATTGAAAACATTGATGGAGCGGCGACGGTCTTATGCAACAGCATTTTTCAGCTTTTTGATCGGTGTTTTCCACGACGTATTATAAGAATTCGTTCTAGTGATTCCGAGTGGATGACGGATTCCCTAAAGGCATTGATTGATGATCGAGACCGGGCTTTTACTAAGCGCCAATGGTCTAACTACTGGCTAATGTGTCCCCGATCCCTAAGGTTGATCGTCCTCGTGTTGTATCGGACTTTCGTCCTTTATCTCTTGTACCTGTGTTATCTAAAATTTTTGAGAAAATTGTGTGTACAAGGTTTTTGATGCCTTTTGTAAAAAACCTAATTCATAAATCACAATTCGCCTTTGTTTCGCGCTCCGGAGCAGGCACTGTTCCAGCGCTAGTACTAACTCATCACAAGATCTTGCAGTTCTTGGATAGTTCGTCCGGCGTTGTTCGTTTGCTTTCAACCGATTTTCAGAAAGCGTATGAAAAGTTACCGCATCATGTAATCGTTGAATCGCTGCAAAAGTTTCCTGTTTCATCATCCATTGTTAAATGGATTTCGAGTTTCCTCACCTGTAGGCATCAGCGTGTCCTTGTTAATGGCGAGTCTTCCAGCTGGGTCCCTATTTCCAGTGGAATACCACAGGGAAGTGTAATTGGCCCCATATTGTTTGCGCTTTCGGTAAATGATTTGAACCCGATTTGTGACAACACTTTCCTTTTGAAGTATGCTGATGATATGCTTTTTGTTCACTTTGTCAGAGGAGCCTCTGATGATTGTCTTCAGCTCGAATGGGAGAATATTGTGAGATGGTCAGACAGTATTCATCTGCCATTAAATGAGTCCAAATGTAAAGTCATGGATATCGTCACAAAAAAGAATTTTTCAACCGTGCCAATTTGTGTCAGTGATGATGTAGTTTTGCAGCAGGTTGCCTCCCTAAAGATCTTGGGTGTTACATTTGCGTCTGATCTTAAGTGGAAGTTGCATGTTGATGTCATTATCAAGAAGGTCTCCAAGCGTATTTTTATTTTTCGAAACCTAAGGAGGTCGCACTGCCCTGTTCCTTTGATGGTGCGATGCTATGTAACACTGATTCGCTCAATTTTGATATATGCATATCCATGTATTTGCAACATGTCAGATCATGTTTTCAAGAAGCTTTTGTCTATCGAACGACGCATCTTCCGCATAATTGGATTTCATGTTTCTCAATTTCCTGGTGTTTCGATTGCTATTTTCAAGCATTCAATGTGTGAAAAATTGTTGAAGACTATTGAAAGTTGTTCTGATCATCCCTTGAGAGAAATGTTTGTGTCTAAAGTCCATCATCGTGTGAATCGGCATACAAAACCCAACTGTGCTCTTTGCAGACCATTCGCTAGGACGAAGCGCTTCGCTTTGTCTTTTATTTGCTATTGTATATAGTTCTGTTCAATGTTTTATTTTACTTTTTACTCACTTTTTATGATTCTGCCATGCAAGCTCTTCTCTGCATTCTTATGTTTATTATTGACTATCGTGATATGTACTGCGCTTACCGATTGTAATTTGTAAGGCAATAAAGAGATTCTTATCTTATCTTATCCTTCGCCTCTATATCAACTGTTTGAAGTTTGTCCTTAAGCCGGTGCTAACCACTGATTATCTAGGTGTAACTCTTCACCTCAGCAATCAAAACTTTCCCCTTTCGTATGCTCATATGAGAACCTTACACAATATTGCCACCAAATCTGACGCCTTGAAAAATCGGACCCCGTTTATGGGCTCAGTGCGCATATCATTTCGCAACCTTTGCGTTTTACACTCCGCTCCAATATTCTCTCAATAATCTTAGGTCTTTCCTACAGCAGAGCTTTGAGCTGGACATTTTCAATTGCGATATGCCTCCGGTGCCGAACCAGTCAGGGTTGCCGTGTTTTATACTTCAAATTCAAGCATACATCTATCAAGTACTTTGCATCATTTAATTTCCCTACAGAGAAAGTTATCAAAATCACTATTTGGACCAGTTAGCATTTTATGAAGTTCAGGGAAAATCCAACAATAGACACCATACCCATATGCACCGTATGCAAAATGATAGGATGAAAATTGACTAAAATACTAGGGATTGTTACACATAGTCCAGATGAATCGCATCAACTTGATATTATTTTTTCAGCAACGGTTCCATGAAATTGGGTAAGTGGAATGACTAATGATATAACTGAAAATCAGAAATACAATCAAACATCTGATGACCTAACAGAAAATAAGTCTACATACAATAAAGAATCATGTTATGGGAAAGTCTTGAAAAATGATCTTGTATTCTGAAAAATAACATGTAGCATATCAAAAATAGATTTCAATCATTAATTATGATACAGATTTATTATAACTACTTAAAATTATTCTACTTTTCTAGCTACTGAAAATTCGAGCACAGATCATGTACATCAATGAATCTCATGCATATGTACACATGGTAATACTGTTATGACTATGTTACACGACATTAAATTTAACAAAGCTAGCAATTTGTATTCCATCTACATTAAAGTGATACATTGCGAGAAATAAGATTTCATAGTCGAATTTAGAAATTAGCATTTAATTTGGAAAAACTGATCAATAAAGCTGAGAAGCATCGGATCATTCAGCATAGAAAATTCAGTTATCACAATGATACCGGTAACTATTTTAATCAATGACAACAATCATGGTAAAACATTTTTATCAAAATTGTAGATTATTTGAGCTGTGCAACTGAAGGAAGTTAAATCTTACTAAATTTATCTTATCCCAACGAGACCGAAATGCTCTATTGCAGGCAGACCAATGCAGCTATTAAAGAATCGACTAGCAATCCCAGAAAATATGCAAGTACCTCCTTTTAAATACTTGACTAATCTAAAATTGAATAGTGAATGACTTTTATAATCTAGTTGCTAAAGAACAGATCACTTTTAAATTATCCGATAATGCACGAGGTACTTACATTTATGTAGTAACTCAATAACATAAAACCATTATTCCGACAATTTCTCAAGTACTACATGCACTATGAATTTTTATACACTGAAATACACGTTTGAAGCACACACGCTGAAATTCATATTTATGAAAGAGATCATTATGCCGATATCTAAAAACTGGCTCCCTATCATCAGCACATAAGCTACGAGATAGAAAGAGCGGTAAACAGCAATTACAGTCCTGCAGTGAACAAAATAAAGATTGAAGTTATTCGAATCGAATCGTATTACTGCAAAAGGGAACATCAGCTTCAGTGGATTCAACCCATGTTTAAAATCATGATACAAATAAAATTATTTAACTATATGTTATTATTTAATAAACAGTTTTAGTTAATATTATTTAACTACATGTAATTACCACTAACAGTAGTCCGTTTTTACTTTTATTCAAAATAATTTAGCACAATATGAGAGCAAAATATAATAGTTTTACGAAAAGGGCTACAAGGCAAGGACATTTCTGGAATGTTGAGGAGGAAATACGCGAGTCAGAGCAGACAAAAGACAAATTAACACCACGCATTTCAATCCTTAACGACAATAAACCATTCTCATATTCTAAAGGCAATCCGGAACGACTGCATTGTAGTTCAAGTTGAATTGTAGTGAATTGATATCGTCATGTCAATTTCAGAATAATAAGTGAACAGCTTGGATAAAGGTAGTATCATATTGTACGAACCAAATCAAAATTTTGATTAACTTTTTATTAACAGTGATGTCTCATAAGTTTCATTTAGCAAATAAAGTCAAATTCTTCAATTTCTCGATTTTTTTCATTTCGCTTTCTAGTCATATTGGATCATCGAGGAACTAAAAGGATCAATGACATCTCAATCATTGCTTATGAAAGAAAGTCTGATGGAAATTGGCTTGTCGTTTTTAGTAGATGAACGGACTTCATAATTTATTAATAACCAACAATATAGACTGAGTCTCAGCTTACTCTCGAGGGCAAATCTCCTTTCCAACATCTAGCAAGTGTTCATAAATTGAAACAGAAATATCAAAATTAGAATTATAATATGATATTGAGTAGGTAACACATTCAAATTTCGAGATATACACTTTCTTATACCGATAAAAGAAATGAATACAAAGCTACCTTCGTCCAATTACTGTCAACATTTGACGGAAAACTCATACTTTAGTAAACGCGTAACACACAGCCATATTTGCAATTTCTAATACATTTCGGAGTCGTGGTGGCTGAGTTGTGGCTTCGGCTCCTTTATAGTCTACGTCATTAAATCGCATAGTCGGGTGGATTTCAAACGAAATTCAAATGGATAAGGCACATGCTTAAATCAAAATCCAGTAAACATTTACAATATTTATGTATGAATAAATGCAGGTAAATCTTATAGTAATAAGTTTGATCCCCGTTTTAAAAAAATGATTTGTTTGAAACATGCGAATATTTGTCATGACATGGAAAAGAATAGAATTGACATTTCAATCTTATCAATGCCGGTCTGGAAACGTAAAAGCATTAATATAGGTTGCCTACATCATATAGGTTACAGCTAGGTTACCATCCAATAGCAAAAACAAGAATTCCAATCAAAGGTGTCCATTGTTACCCGCTCAACAAATGAAGGACTGATTAAAGAAACACACTTTTCGTCAGCTAGGTTACAAGCAACGAGGACTGACATACGTTGGTAGTGTAACTACCATAAAAGTGTAGGCATGCAAAAAATCTTTTTCAAATCCTTCAAGCAAAAAATAGCTTTGCCTCAGTTCCTGATGTAAGGCTTCTCAATTGGATGCACATAAGAATTTAGTAGAGACTATGGTGAGTTTTGGCGACTCTGGCTCCCAAACATTTATTCTAAAATGTGAAACATTCGATAGCGCCATATCAATATCAGCCAGTGAAGATAACTGCTATGCAGGTGACATGATGTGAGCAAAGGAGGGATTCTCATTATGATGTAATTGATTTCTGGCCAAGATACATCGAATCAGATGCGCCTACACAACAATTTTGACCAATAATTGACAAGCATAGGATTACGGAAGGCCATGATAATATTGAGCCCAAAACTCAGTAATATGATCGAACTAGAAAGTTTCCTTTTCATTTGATTTGATGTGTTTTCTAATGACATAAGTCAAATATTTATCTGGACTTTTCTTTAACGGCAGGAGAGGCATTGCTATGGTAAACAGATCAATTTTGATCAGAAATGAGCGAAGGTGAACGAGGAAGAAAGTTGCAAGAGAATGACGTGCGAGCCTTGGAAGAAGAGAAGAGACCTGCCCTGACAGTGCAACAGTGGCAGTAAGAAAGATGGCTCAACTGGGAAGTTGAGGATTGCAAGATATCATGGAACGATTGGTGGAACATGGGCTATTGACAGTTCTTCAATGGACCTATGATGTGCTTCCTACCCCTACTAATTTGACATATTGGGGAATCCGCACGGACCGTCAGTGTCATCTGTGTGGCATGTATGTCAATCTTCGCTATATCCTCTCAGGTTGTCATTGTCATGCGGCACTACAGAGAGGATGGTACACGCACGGCAGTGGCACGGTTCAGTCCTACAAGGATGTGTTTTTCAAGGGGTCCTGCAAGGGTGCTTTTTGGGTGCAGCATCATGAGAATGACCTGATAAACGTTCACCATGAATCAAAAATTGGGGAGGCCAAGTAAAATCAAAAAAGACAAGTCGTTAACTATCATAACGCTTGCCTCCGAGGCTCTTTCCATCACTCACAAAATGAATGACCTAAGTTGAGGACATGTAACAAACAAACAAGGTCAAACATCGTGACAATTCATCAATTTTAGCAAATGTTTTACCTGATGACAAAACATCTATTCACTTAAGACTTGGTGAGAAATTTTTACCGACAAATTAAAGCCGAATATTATCAACAACACTAAAATCTATACCTCGTTAGATCTTCCATTTCATTGAAACGTACATGCGATAGCCATGCAGAAATCTTGATATTTCCTACACTATTCAACTTACGAATCTGTAATACCCATAAACTTGCATGACATGTATAATGTATATCTTTTTACGTATCAAACCAAATACGATTTGCAACATTCTGTAATCTCATATGCGAATTTCAGTTTTCCGCATCAAAAATATTCAAATAGAAATTACGTTTTATAAACGAAAAGAGCCACACAATTCATGCACGGTTTCAACTGCACGAGGCTATTCGTAAAATCTCAACGGGTGCTAATTATGGACATGAAAAATCCGAGACACAAACCTAGATATACATCAAATTTGAATCATTATGATAAATACTTAGGAAAGTATAGTGAAACAGTCCGGCAGCCAAAGCGAGTTTCTGTAGGGAACGAGGCCGAAAATGAGACTTTCACATAATGATGTACACTCTGGCTACTACGAATCTGCGGGTCTACCGAGTTCTAGCTGGTTCCTCTTCTTGTCAGACAAAATCAAAGAAAAAAGGGCATGTAAATTCAACTGGAATGATATTCAAGTTTTCGGTAAAAATGAGATGTTTTCTCTGATTGAGGTAAAAAAAGCTGAGTCTAGAACCATAATGTCTAACATGGAATGCCTCCAGGTCATAGAATCATTTCTTCTTGCACCTTTGACTATGAAGCTAAACACGTCTATCCACATTTTTACATACATCATACATCGGAAGCATGATATTAACACACAAACATGATAGGAAATGACTTCAAGACAGTCGATGTCAAAAATTACGATTCTTTTCATTCGGAAATTATCGAAAGGGGATTCTTGTTAAAATCGTATAGTTTTACTGACTTGAAAGTCGTGTGCAGAGTCTGAACTTATTTTCTTGATCATGAATCCAGGTTTTCACATCAGATATTCATTGGAGATCTAAGTATCAGTCATTGCATTCTTTGTTCTTTCATACAGCTATGTACTTCTCTTAAGCTATTGTAATAAAATTTCAAAAATTTTTATCAGCTGCTCTATCAGTTAAGTTTTATGTGGGATGATCTTGTAAACAGACCACACGAAACACGTTAAAGCCCTTAACAATAAACATGAAATTCGACTCATTTAATTTTAGTTGCAACATTAAAGAGTCGACTAGAAGTTCCCCGATGTTTGGAGGTCATTTAACACCAAGCGAATTTCTGACAAAATTTAATCAAAAAAACGGAATAACCATTTACTATAACTTCTTTACGGTTTCATTTGTGGTAATTGAATATTTTTTCACCAATTAATTACCTTCAATATACAAACATGAAACTTTTCTGCATCACAATGACGAATTCTTTCGATAGATACATTTATGGCCATCTTACTAAACAGCAGAAAAGAAGTGAAGGACAACCCTGGTGTGACTGTATTTATGTTTGTAGTTATTTTGATGTTTTCTGTTTGTATATGTAACAAAACGACTTACCCAATCTGTAGGATTAGTGTCGTCTTTCTCGATCCCAAATTGTTTCCGCAAGAAATCAGCTAAATCTTGAAGTGGATTCTGTAGAGTATTGGAGAAACGCACATCATAAAAAATATTTGGTCGGAAAATACCAGCACTGAACTGCTGCAAACCATCTTTCCTCATACGCAGACTCGACAAGATATCATCGCGCACTTTCGGAGTAGCAGTAGCAGTGAGAGCAACGCAAGGTACTCCATAGAGATATTCCTGACGTGCATATCCAAGCTTGAGATAGTCCGGTCTGCATGAAAGAAATACACAATTAGTCAAAGC
The DNA here is from genome assembly GCA_907163375.1 of Prostheceraeus crozeri. Taxonomy (NCBI): domain Eukaryota; kingdom Metazoa; phylum Platyhelminthes; order Polycladida; family Euryleptidae; genus Prostheceraeus; species Prostheceraeus crozeri. The sequence goes on along the minus strand of CAJQUW010009130.1, from coordinate 46,483 downwards.
ATCACGCAGTGCTGAATCGGATCTCTATCTTCATTTCTCGAAAATAGGATCGAATACAAAACATGCCCTGATCCGATAAATGGTTAAAATCATGACAATGAGAAGTACGAAAGAATAATGAAGGAAGTCGCGTCAATAACGTTGAATGAAATTCAATGAACTCAATGAAACTGTCACGGCTCAACCACACGACCAAAAGATTGCAAGACCAACCACTCTGTTGGTTGATGACGATGCACGGGAGGCTATTTATTTTCATCGTTCCGAAAGTGAAAAGCATTCCCTATACTTGTAATCGTCTGTATTCTGTGTAATAAAAAAATTACAAGAAACCCGGTGCTTCGTCCCGCTAGGACTTGTTTACAGGAATGGATGTGTGACAATGCCATGCTCAGGGTTTGAAATTGGCTTATAAGTACGAATGACCACTCGTCAGTTCCTAATTCATTATATATTCAATTATAATAATTCATTCAGAATTCAAATACAAAAGTTTGATAATTTTCAGGATTTGGAAAAGTCAGGTGAAAGATGTCAAATTTAACTTTTGTCGATATACTGCAGCTATTCATGTGCGTTAGCCATTATCATTTTTTCAGACGCAACGTAGCCGACGCTCGCCATCAGGCAGAAAATTATAAGAATGCGGTTGTCGCTCAGGACACATTGTAAAAATAATTGAGTTTTAATACTACTTAATAAAATATAAAAGTAGCACATAAATATCGTTGAAATATAAAGAGAAAGCTAAGAAGAGAACATCAGTGGTTGAGTTGTTTAAAGAATATTTCCACCGCCAATTCCATGAGCCTTAGACCGATTCGGAGGACGAAACTTCAGGGCCACCTCCAAAGCAAGTAAATTCATAACTCACTTCAAAGATTATTTTTAGAAAAGATTTTCACAAAGCTATTTTTGTCGTAACTGAGCGAACTCATGCGATTTCATTATCTTGATAAAGGATATGCATTAATATGCAAAAATGTGATGTCATGTAAATTTGACATAAAATACTTCTTCCTTTGAAAGCTTCACTTATAAAAGCGATTACATAAATACACGAAAAAAAATCGATTAATCATGAAATTCACCGTTTGTAGACCAGTGAGACAGCGATAGCTTACCTAAAGTCATGACCCCATTCCGACACACAGTGGGCTTCGTCAACAATAAAATATCGAACTAATTGCCGCCGATGCAGAGATTCGATAAGACGACGGAAATTTTCTGTCTGTACCTGTTCTGGAGTAATGTAAAGGAGTCGAAGAGAAGGAGCCAAAGATCGCAGATCTTGAATAACTGCTTGCCGCTCAGATTCACTCATTTTGGAATTCAATGAATTCGCTTTAATTCCCTTTGCTTGTAGGTGATCGAGTTGATCTCTGATGAGGGCTATCAAAGGTGATATGACGATTGTTATTCCACCCTTTAATACTGCTGGAAGTTGGTAACATAGCGACTTTCCTGCACCAGTTGGCATAGAAACAAGAACATCGCATGTGCCTAAAACAGAATAATTTCTTTTACAAGATGAAAACATTACGCTTGTTAGAGATGAAATTCTCACCTTTTACAATGCATCGAATTGCATCCTCTTGAATTTTGCTTTTAAATTTTTTGTGCCGGAATGTTTCTTTCAGACATGACTCTATGCTGCAACATTTCTCTGCACCGTTATCTGATGACATTCCTGAAATGTATAAATTACATTTGGCTCACAAGCATCAAACGGATAAGATGCTACAACAAACATAATAAACAAAAAAATAAAAATTATCAAGCAGATCAGCCTCATATATAAGCATTGCAGGGATTTCATCACATACTGGTATTCTCACACTTTTTAATAGATATAAAATCATTTATCTAACAAATCACCACAATACTCAAAGATAAAAATACGAAATATGAAACAGTCATGCAAACGTATTGTATAACAAAATGAAGAAAGCGGTACGGGTCAAGGCGTGTGCTCGGATGCTAGAAATTTCTCATACTAGAAATTGTAGGTTTGGTTACATGATCTGCTGGGAAATTTAAGCCTTAATCCTTGTAAACTATTTTATTATCCTAGGCTCTTTCATTTTCCTCTACGTTCCTAAATGTCTCTGAATTTGCCGATCAACATATCGTGAAGTTCTATGGATCTTTGATCAGATACGAGCGTATTTATCTTGTTGCAAATGTTCACACGATTTTAAGTTTCTTACAAGGAATTGAGAACAAGACCACAATTTCCCACCGGGAAATATAACCACGGGAAGCGGAATATTTTACCACAGGTGTCAATCGCGACGCAAACAAAATGACTTTCAGCTCCTTTAGAAAAGTGTAAACATTGAAAAGCAAATGTAGATAAAAATGACACGGACGAAGAGAAATCAGACACTTTCTGGAAATTACTGAGTAGCCTACAATGAAATTAAAAAACAGGAAAATCTCTATCACAATACTGAGATAAAATTCCTTTTACAACGAGCGCTCTTTTCTTGCTTATACATGTAATTCAGCATTTAAAAGGCACATCATCATTAGAAAAATTATTACGCAAACACCTGGAAGCACAAAGTACGAGTATATAAAAATATTGCCATAAATACGATGCAATAAATAAACACATGTCATCAAGTCACAGTACATCAATAGCACCAAAAAAATTAATAGCAATTATTCAAAGTCAGAACCTCTGTTTTTATAGTGAATATTGTCATTTTTGTTTATATCATTAAATATGATATTATTTATTATATAACATATTATATGCTTCGTTACATGAGTGGCATTTCACACCGCTAGACGAAGTAATTAGAGAGCGAAGGCTTAGGTGATTCGGTCATATCAAGCGTCGAAATATAGATGAACCAATCAGGCAGGAGCTCGACGTGATGCTCGAAGGTTCCCGTCCTCGTGGAAGACCGAGGAAGACATGGCTCCAAACCGTTAATGAGGACATGGTGGAGCTGGGAATATCTGCGAGTGATGCTCAGGACCGTTCTCGATGGAGAAGTCTCACATCGTCCAGCCCTCAACAGAAGAGGAAAAGGAGACGTTAAAAGGAGAAAATAAAGTAAGTAAGTTGTTTATATCATTATTTTATCATCATCCATACATGTAATTCATTCGTGTATATAATGCACGTTTTTGTTCATTGTTCTTGTCACTGATGATCGTACCTCTGACGTGCTGATACCGGTATGAGAATACATCATGATATCAGCTTCATTTACCTTTCATTCAAAATTGCATTCATTGCATGTTTAAGTGATATAAAAAAGCATCTCGCTGAATGGAAAAATGAAAAACAGGAAAATGTTTCTAAATACTTCATAGAACTGACAAAGAGTTATTTCCTCTTTCGAAAAAATCAATGAACTTAGATCATTTGACAAAAGTTTGAAATCAATTCGGTATAAAGTCCTATCCATTGGAGTGGATCGGGCTTGTCGCATTTTTGCTTGCGAACATAGGTGAGCAATGCTTGCGACTTCCAGTTTCCCTGAATATCGTCTGATACATGTCTTCAATCTTACGATTTTTTACTCAACGATTATATTAGGCTAATGTACAGTTAACAACTAAACAGTTTTCTCAGAAATCAGAAGTCATTTTAGGTTGGTATCAGAAGCTTATTTTATCCGATCTTAGGAATGAAGCTGAAATTTAAGAATAACTATAATTTCCCCGAAAGTTTACTTACAGCTACTTTTAGATGCGTTATATGATGCACAAGTTGTTTACTAGTTAGTGCCGGTTGTCGCAAAAAACAGGTTTCCTTGCATACATATTACTGAGTTATAAAAGCTCTATTTCGTAGGACAATACAGCATAGTTGAATAGACCTTGCCTAAGTCTCAGTTTTCTTCTGTCTTGAGACGAATCGTCATCGTTAGTGAATGAGTGGAAAAGTTTAAATTCATTTAAGTCGATACTTCGGTCATAATTGTAAGTAAAATTGAAAGGGTTAAACAGATCAAATCTCTCAGACCAAATATAGATGTATAAGGAGAAGATGTGATACATGAGGAATAAAAAAACAAAGACATTGCAGATGAAAAAATTTCTTATTACATAATTTCAAAATTTTGCAATGCAAGAGAAGCTCATTTGCGTCAAAAAACAGTATGTGGTATTATCAAATTTAATTTGTAGTGAAACACTTGACCATCAACAGAATCCATCACTTTATAGTAGAATCATTAGAATTGGGACGTGATCATTTATAGCTTGATGTTTCGCTCTCAAAACAAAAACTTGAATTGATTCTAACAACTTGCTCATCACAAAATAATTTTGATAACACCACGATTCAAAATAGAGTTCGCACTGATTACTTTTATCAAGTTAACTCGCAATATCTCATGGCATGTCTCTGTGTAAACAATTAAGGTATGAAAGGCAATATGAAAGAAATACTTCAGTTAATCATCAAAGGCCGTGGAAGGAAAAGCTAATTCTGGACTAGATTCATCGCTGAAAAGTCGCTTGTCTTTCACTAATCGATACAAATGATACATCAGTTTGTGAACGGGCAGTCCAACGACGTTGTAATAGTCTCCCTCGATACCTTTTACCAACGAACCGCCCAAGCTCTGGATGCCATAGCCGCCTGCCTTGTCCCTGAAACAGAATAATATCATGAATTTCAGGTCTTCATCATGCATAGATGTCCATATTGAAAAGCAGTTTCAGGTGACTACCATAATGTAGCATAAGTATTATCATAAGCAGATTCATGGTCTTTTCAGACACTCTACACATCCGATTTAGGCGAGATATCCCGGCAACTAGAAAGTTTTGAAGAGGTCCGAAATCTCGATTTAATTGTTCTAGAAAGTGGTCAATTGACCGGTGAACCGCTGAACATCAACGTACGGATCAATCTATTATATGCTCCAACATATCAAGCAATGAAAGGCAGTAAATGACAATTTAAAAATGAAGCAATTGTAACTAAATCAGAGAGCAAAATAACATAATAAGATAGAAAACATAGTCAAATGATAAATTAGAATATCAAAATTCTCTCTGAGCAGCATTATTGTTAAGTTACTTGCTTCTGACTTGTTTCTGACACAATTATGACTAACCTCCCGTACGGACGAACTATGAAATTGATTACGTCCATGGAACTTCCAAGAGAAGTGCATGTGATTGGGAAGAAGCTGATGAATCTGCTGCAGAAACAAGTTCGGGTCTCCTGTTCTATCATGTTTTTGCTGACATGTTTATCATGCAAGGTGATACCAAAGTACGTAGAAAATTCTTTCAAACTACCAGAATTGAGCGATTCAACACCTGCCTTGCAAACAAAAGTTATGTCACTGAAGATGGAGCTGATAAGACATGACATATCATTCCTCAAGAAAAGGTCCACCATCATCAATCAAGACATATCCTACGAGTACCTCAACATCGTCAGACATACTATGGAGATGGAAAAGAAGAAAAACATCTTAAAAACTTAGTAGAAGGAATGGTCAACCACGAGGAAGCAATTATCTACGACCGACATTACAATAAGTGGTCTTGGTGGACGAAGAAGACTTTTCCTGTACGTAGGAGTTCCTATGTTTTGAAGAACAAGTGTTGGTTTTTCTTTCATTATGAAGATACTTTGTGGTTCAGTAGGGGTAGCTCATCTCCTCAAAACTATGACAATTGCGATAGTAATCGCTTAACTAATGAAACAAATATTCCGATCCCTAGTGACATAAATAATTTTTTGAGTAAAGGTCCGAGGTATCGTTTGCCCCATAATATTGATAAAGATTTCGTAAATGATAATGAGATTATGATTGATAGTTTAGCGTATAAACCGAGATGGTCTCATCACTTCAACAGTAATGATACAAGTAATGACAATAAGCTAAATAATAAAGCTAATTGTTTAAAATAATAAATAATATAATATAATATAATATAATAATATATAATAATATAATATTGTTTGTTATAATAAAGCTAATTAGCAATAAGCTAATTGTTTGAAATTGAAGCTAAACGTATTTTACGCGAAGAGGCTAAAAATATTAGAAGCAATACAAAATATAAAAATTCTAACCGAATTAAACGAAAGACAAATACTTTCCTCAAAAACAATAATTTGGTTATTGTTCCGTCTGATAAGTCGAACCGCATAGTCATAAGTAATGAAAACAGTATAACTGAACGTACCGAAAATTTACTTAAAGATACAAAAACCTATAGTCTTCGTAACAAATCAAAAGCATCATCCATTGAAAATCAAGCTAACCGATTAGTTCGCGAAAAATGTAGTAAATTACAAAGAAGTAATCATGAAAAATTACTGACTTCCGGTAGTCATCCGGCCGCTTTTCAAATTAATATAAAAGATCACAAGGAAAAGGTGAATGGATTCTATCCTTTACGCCCAATAGCATCAACAATAAATACCCCTAACCAAAAAGTAGATTGGCTTGCCAGCATTCTATTAAATCAATTAGTAAAATTTGTACCATCACATTTGGATAGCACCAATGCATTGATTGAATGTCTTAGAAATAACAACGATAAGTTAAATAACACGGATAATTGCGTCTTTATCTCCTTAGATGTAATTAATCTGTATCCAAGTATTACAATTGAAGATGGTCTGAAAGTTGTAGAAGATTTCGCGAGACAATACTGGAGTAGCATTGATAATTATGGATTAAATGTTGAGGATTTGATCGATTTTCTTAAATTTATAGCTTACAACTATGAAATAACGTATAACCAAAAAACATATTTACAAATAAAAGGTTGTCCTATGGGAGCACACTTTTCCCCGCCGTTTTCCATAATTTAAATGAACAACATAGAGAATAAAGCGCTCGACATATTAAAAACAAAACATAGTATTGTCCCAGCCATCTTTAAAAGATACATTGATGATATCATCATGGGACCATTTCCCAAAAATAAAAATACGATGAAAATAATCCTCGATACTTTTAACTCTGTAAACAGTGATATTCAATTCACTTCAGAAACCCCCGATACCGATTATCTTGATTTTCTGGACATTAGTATATCCGTTAAAAACAAACTGAGTTACAAATGGTACAGCAAACCGTGCCATTCAGGCATTAGCTTAAGAAAAGACAGTTGGCTCCCCAACTATGTAAAAGATAATTTTGTTAGTAATAGTTTCGGTATGTTGAAGACAGATGTTCTGATACATTTGATACGTTCAAAGTGCAACAAATTATGAAAAATAGGCTAGAAAGTAATGGGTTCCATGTTGATAATGTGGATAGTTATAAAAATGATAAAATTAACGCAAGTAATAACGGAAGAAATAACGACGTTATCTCTCCCTTGACTACGTGGGTGAAAGTTTTTTAAGAAAAATCAATAGAGTAAAAAATAAGTATAGTATACCTGTACGCATCACATCAAAACCTGGTAAAAAATTAGCAACCGCATTTAAAAGAAAATCTAATAATGAGTGTACTTGCAATATTTGCTTGACAATCGGCCCACAATTTAACTGTAAGCATAAATAAATATGTATTTTATGAATTCTCTTGCAATCGTTGCCAGAAGAAGTACATAGGTCAAACATGTCGACCTTTCAGAACTAGATTCAACGAACACCAACGTAGTTTAAAGAATCGAGATACAAAAAGTGCATTAACTGAACATAACTTGTTAGACCATTGCGATGAAGTGATGACCATTGATGATTTTAGTTATAAGATTTTGGACAAGCAAAACTCGGCGATTACTACTAGGATGGCTGAATCACGTAACATTGCGTTGAAAATGCCGCTATTGAACAGACGTCATCAGCTGACATGATGAGTTGCCCTGACTGGACTACTGATTTGTTGTATATAAACCTACCTTTTAACACTTGTGTCACATACTAAGCCCTTGCGACTGTCGGATTGACGAAACGCTTCGGGTGATTTTTTGAAAAAAATTTTTAAAATAGATTTACGTCAAACAAAGGGAGCGATTGCTTTTTTTCACATGTCACAATTATGACTAACCTCCCGTACGGAGAAATATGAAATTCTTGAGTTTTTGTTGTAATGTTTTCGAGCGATGATAAAGGCGAATGTTTATTTTCTCATGCTGAAAAGCTCTTTTAATCTCTCTGTTGACATAATCTGATACAAATGGGACTGACATGTAGAACGTGGGATAATTGTTCACATTTTTGCGCCTTCTCTTGGAATTTGTTTTGGTTACACTTTTGATGAATTGATTGTCATAATCATTTAGTCCAAGTATTCGCTCAAACTCAGTCAGTGCTCTATCTTCATCTTCCTGTACTGTGGACCTTTCACGGATTCGCTTCACTTCATTTTTGATGGTTGATTCTTTCATTGCAGTTGGCAAACTTGATTTGGAATTCATGAAAATGTTCTTCTTTGCCTGCTTCTTATAAAAGGTGAATTTTGGTTGGCTGCTATCTAGATCAACTGTAAAATCAAGAAGGCTCAATGTCTTGTTTGACTTTGGCAATTCCAGTTCAAATTTGATGTCAGGATGCTGTTCGTTTAAAATGTTCAGAAGTTCTCTTGCGTCTGATTCGTTTCTCACCAGACTGAAGCAATCATCAACGTATCGAGCAAATAATTTGCAATGAGGAAAAGATTGTAATGCTTTCTTTTCGATTGTGTCTAAGAATAGGATGGCGAGAAGTCCGGAGATACTGGATCCCATCGGAAGACCTTTGATTTGTTGATATTGGTCATCTTGAAAACAGAAAAAAGTGTTGTTTAGAGTAACTTACAGCAATTCTTCAATATCTTGACTGTTCAGGTTGTAGAATTTCTGCTTTGAATCGATTAATTTGTCCATGGCATTCGCTATTGCATCCTGTATTGGGATTGAGGTATATAGTGACACAACATCGAAGCTGCAGGGATATGAGTAGTCATTCAGTATAGCAGGATCGTTGAAAACGCACTGAATTCTTTCAATTAACTCCAGACTTTTGTATAAATGTGCAGGCACAAACTGCAACAGTGGACTGAGAATCTGAACAAGAAGCCATGATATTTTCTTTGTTGGTCCTTTCACATTTGCCACAATTGGTCGAATTTTCAAAGTTGGAGCGGTCTTGTGCGTTTTTATTAGGTGATAAAAAACAGGTAAGTCAGAATGCTTGGTCACGAAACTTCTTTTCGTTGAAGGTTGCATTTTTCTTCGTTGACAGATATTAGTCCATACAGAGTTTATTCTATTTTCGATTGCGTCACAATTTTTAATATTGACCTTCTTGTATGTGCATGGATCATCGAGATGTTGATCTCCGGCGTCAATGTATCGTTGTTGTTCTATTATGCAGAATTCTGTACCTTTATCACTTGGGAGATATACCATAGGCAATTGTTGAAGTTCCTTTATTGTCTCACGTTCTTCCTTGCTGATATTATCATGAAATGCACGAGGTTGGACTGAATTAAAAATCTTCTTTGTTTTGTCGTAGAGACGCCTAAGAAGGGCATCATCATCAGGGTTTGATGGTGGAATATGAATATCTACCGATTCATGATATTTCGGAAAATTGTCTTCGTTTTCGTAGGCATTTCGATTACGATGTTGTTGCCACGTATACTGGTAAGCGAACCTGCAAAAGCTGACATTGATTTCGAATGATGTCTTCTCATTTATCTGTTCAGACAATGCAAACTTTGGTCCTTTTCGCAACACATTCAATTGATTTTCGGATAGGCTGTGGGAGAGGTCAGTCACTAAAATGTCTTCTGACACTGATGGTTGGGATTCTCCTTCTTTCGAAGCAATATTCTCACCACATGGCTTCATTCTTCTCAGATTCATCAGTTTCTTGTCGATTATTATGCCATGTTGCCGATAGGCGTTGTAATAAGCAGCACTTCTTGCATTGACAATTTCATTGTATTTGTCAGGTTGTTCCTGTAGTTGTCTCTTCAAAGTTTTGCATATGGTTTTCCATTCTCTTTTGATAGCAGCTCTTTCGCTAAAAATTGTCCTTCTCAATTTATTGAGGATGTATCGCTGAATAGATGACTTGTTCTTTGAAAATTTTGGCTCATTCAGGCTGCCAGGCAATTTCATGTTGGATATGCTTTTTGGCAAAATGTGCTCATGCTCACAAATAGTTATAAAACGAAGTTGTTGTTGAATTCTTCCATGCTTTTCTCCATTCTGTAAATATTTTCTACCGGAGAGAGAGATGGACTGGCTCAATCCCAAAGTCTGTAAAATATCAAAATTGTCTCTGAGCAGCATTATTGTTAAGTCTGACGAGTTAAGACAAATTCGTCTAATGTCTATTATTAGATTATATTAGTATCTATATTAATAATTATATCTAATATCTATTGTCTAATATTCAACTGTCCTATGAAAAATGACAATTGCGGCAGAAAAATGGTGGTATATAAGATCCAATGTTCATGCGGTTCTGTCTACATTGGAAGTACACTGCGTCCCTTACACACAAGAATTCGAGAGCACTTATTTTACAACAAATCGGCCATCTATGATCACAAGCTCATCTGTCATGGCAGCCTCAGCATAGAAATTGTGTCACATGCTAAAGACGCAGTAGATCTTCGTCTCAAAGAGGCACTCATAATTAAGACAGCCCAACCTGACCTGAACAGGCGTGATGAAGGACAAGATATCTGTACAGTGGTATATACATGACATTTTGATTTTTGAAAACATTTTTATATAGCTTTGTACTCCATTTGTAAATCTTTTCTACTCTATACTTTGAAAAGGGCTGTGACAGCCGAAATATAAGTATAAAATTAACTCATCGAGTTATCAACCAAGCAGCCTCGGCTACATAGACGAATTTGTCTTAACTCGTTAAAAATAAATTAGAATGTAATTGTTGATTATGAATAAACAAAAACATAAACTGCCTACATCGCAAGCCAGCTCCTACGCCTTTTGAAAGTGTCGAAATTGCATTGGTCAGGAAAGTGGTCTGGGGAAGCGGTTTCCGAAATTATCCCGAACGAACAAAAAACGAGTACGTGTACATTCTAAGCTTAATTGGCTCAAAATTGTAAAATACTTATTTAGCCATCTATGTATTTAGCAGTCTGACAAATTTCTAGTATTTTCATCAGGGCGATTTAAAGATACCCTCATAGAAAGAGCAGAAAGAGCGAATGAAAATCAGTTTTATGAGCGATAAAAAAATTTTCTCTATTTCTGCAGTCGACTAAATGCTTCCCTGTATAGATGCAATCGGTGATATAAGTTCAAAATGTTTCTCGTATTTTTATGCGGCATGCATGGCAGACATGATATTAATCGGACTTTTCTTTCAAAAGTTACAGGGCTTTCAGTCTATCAGCAGATCCAATGTCATGACTGGAATTCTAATGCTAACTGCGTTCGTTCATCCACCATCTAAGCAATGCCACGCAGCCGATAGAGCTCCCCATTATCGATCGCTTTGCCATTGGCTCTCGTATTAACAGCGCAGTCACTGAGATCCGATGAAATTGGCGGCAGGGCTGTGGAGCCGATGCGTTATCTCATCGGCTCCGGCTCCACGACACTGATGTGAAAGGCTCCGGCTCGGCTCCGGCTCCGACTTCAAATTCGGGTTCTATCTATAACGGTGTTGGCCTTCAGAGGCTTGCTACAATCATCAAATTAGTTTTCATTAACAAGCAACGACTTAAGTTAATAATAAAAATGATAATAGCCTAATATAATGACAAATAACATACTTGTCATATATTTTTGCATAAATTGACTATCTCTGAAAGATAAAATAAAGTTATAGCCAGGATTGGTTAAATTAGATAAAGATCTCCCGCACTGGCTAAATATAAATTGGCCTAGCCTGCAACCAGTCTACTACGAGGCTACGTTAAATAAGACCACATGAGTGATGATGATATACCTAATTAGCCGTCACAGGGGCCGAATAGTAGTATAAGCTTTTTAACAAAACTTGAATATGAAACTGGATAGCGTATGCCTCTAAATAGCTTATAGGGCCTGTATCTACTCGAACATGGAAAGGGTATCGGCTATATAGCCAAATATACCGTATCAATAAAGATATCAATTGCTTTATTGAATATTAAAGTGTATATAGGCTAGCTTAGGTTGTTATTGTTATTTGTTATTGCCTTTATTCAATAGTCTGTTGGTCCATGAATGATATGATCGGTGGGTAGCCCACGACTCATCATCTGTAGAAATTGTAATTTAGATAGCCTCATTGCAGTGTAGGCTAGAAATGTACAATTGAAAATTATACTTAAAAAATTAAAAATATCTAATTTAGGACAAGTTTTGTAATTCTATGCAGCATACTTAATAAGTTAAGGCCTAACTTACATTATATTAATTTCGTATTTTTCATTATGGCGTAAAGTTGCACTAAATAATTCATCAATGATTCATGTATATTATTATATTCAATTTATGTATAACACATTACCACTATTCCTCTGATGATGGTTAGGCTGATGAAACTGAACTCGGAGTATCACACAGTATGTTGCAGGGTGCTATGCATAATAAAAATTTGACTGCGAGCACCCAGCAGAAATCCCATCTACTTTGCTAGCTTTCGAATGCGCGTGCGGTTTAATGTCACAGACAATAGAAAAGGGAAGTCAAAAGGCGCCTTTATTGAGAGCGTCTCAGTCTTTTTTTATTGTTTACATATAAGTCAGCATGATATCAGCATAAAGTGTTGACAGACGGAAAAAATAATAATGAAAATTCTTGAAATCCACAGGTCTATGACATTTGGGGAAATATTATTACACGATACGGCTCTTGTGCAGTCCTCCCCCCCCCCATTTTTTCTCTGGTCAAAAGATGCAGCACCATTGGATGTCCGTTTCAGCATCACCGGTTTGAGTGAAGCATTCCGTGCTGTTGTAAAAATCTACGTGGGTAATTGCGATGTCATGGTCGCAAACTTCGTCAGCAAGTCAACATTGTAATTTGCCTTCGGGTTTTTTCGCATTGAAATATACCCTTTGAATTTTGAAGTCAAAGGAAATTCATTGTGAATGAGATACCTTTAAAATAATAGGGCGCTACTAGAAGTGGCTGGGTCGCTTATTGCTATAGCCATGTGAGGACTTGCAGTCAGGTCATTCGTGTGAGTGTGAAGAGTTATCCCTCCAATCAAAATTGATCAAATTGAATAATCGATTGTTTTGAAAAATGTAGGTGGGGGGACTGCACAAGAGCCTGCAATACAATCTAAGGAAATTGGCATTGTCACAGATGCCAGTAGCTTCTGCCAGTAGCCATACCGATAGATGATAGCCTACATAGTAACCGTATTAGATTTAAGACATTGCGCAAGAAATGTAGCTATATTATCTTTGCTGACTGAACTGGAAATGTGTACATAAATGACTGGCGACTTGTCTCTAGGAATCTACAATCATCTAGTTAGCATGCATATAACAAGTCTTCAAATTAATGGATTTTGGAGAATACGTTGTCAATATGGAAATTAGTCTTACGAAACATATGCAATAAAAAAATATTACACATGTGTGTAAATATATAATAAATATAATACAAAAGAAGGCGCAACTGCAAAGAAAGATATCGTGGAGGACAGATCATTGGTATACTTAAAAGACATATCTTTAGATTTCAAATGATTTAATTTTTTTATGACGCCAATTAATAACTTTTAGAATTCTAGATTTATATCAAAGCTCAAACTATCGGAGCCGGAGCCTTTGTAATAAATCGGCTCCGGCTCCGGCTCCGGCTCCGACCAAAACCATCGGCTCCTTAAGGCTCCGGCTCCGGCTCGGCTCCGGCTCCACAGCCCTGATTGGCGGTCTACCTTTTCGCCTTTGTCTATGATAATGTAGAATGAAGTAGATTCAAATTGAGACTTGCTATGAATGACAAAGAAATTGAAAATTATTTTCTGCATGATATTATCAGACACTTCTTTTAATCTGCAATTTTTCATATTGATAACTCATTCAGCCATATTCCAAAAATTCATCCATTTTTAATCGCATTTATAATTTGGTGCATTCGTCTTCATAATGGTGGGGAACAAATTTTTTTCTACTTACGTTCTTCGTGGGAGAGGGAAGAGCTTATCTCCACTATCGATTTTTCTAAACTACTCAAAAACGAAATAACAAATGAGTTTTATATTCTCAACTAGCTTGATTGAAGTAGCCTAAATTGGCAAATGACTTCTGCCTAAATACGAGACCTTTGAATTTGATACTTCAATAGAAAATCGACTGTTTTGCTTTTGATCGATGTGCCATAGTGATTCATCCTTTGATGAAACATGTTCCATAATTTGTCGAGATGATACATAAGGTGCAATTCTTTCAATCGGTAGATGACGCATTTCCATCAATTGGTAGCTTCTTTATGAATACGTGCTATTAAGAGAGAAAGTTGACATTTTTGATCTTTGACCTGTGTTTGAGATCGCGATGACCTATAATAAGCAAATAATGATGCCTGAATTCTGAGGTGCGTTGACCATCTGTTTCGACTGGCACATGGCTAATTAAAATCGAGCCTGCAGTTTAGATGAGAAGAGACTCACCACGGAACAATTGACAGATAGGCCTATAGAGGTGATCGCCTAAATCATGGTAAAATTCTGCCTCTTCTCAAGTCCGCCAAAAACTTCGTTGCACATTTCTGAAGCTATCACTTTGTCAGTTCGACTATTAATTTCCAAATTTCTTTCAAAAATCAGTTTATAATGCCTTTCAAATAGAAAATAAATGAAACGAAATAAATGTTAGATCAAATTGTTATTAAAATGTGCGGCTGTTAGGACATGAGTACCATGTATCAGTTGCTCTTTGGATAAGGTCGACGCAGATTCGTGCGAGAATCGATTGTATGTTGACATTCTTCAGTGGTTCGCTCTTCACTATTAACTAGGTACAATATGCCGCAAAACCAAACCACTAAAAGAACGCCACATTTACTTTAGAATTCTAAGTAATAGGCAGTCTACAAAGAAATGTGTCTGCATATACGGTTGACATACAACTTACTGATTAAAAAACGGCAACGGCTGTTCGCTATATGTTCCCATGAATGCCTTCATGTTTGATGCATACGACTACGTCGCGAGTTATATAGGGGATCCTGCTTAGTGTTGTGTACATCCTCTTACCTGTTCTACTGCATATTTTCACCTGACTTTTTACTTCGAGACATATAGAACTGGTTTATCATCTTGTGACGTCTGATGATTTGATTCGTTAGTAGTTACCCGACAAAGATAAGTGAATATTAATAGGTAGCGATGTATAAATCATAGTTGTGAAATTCCGATACAAGTGACAGATTTACAGGTATTTAGCATTGTATAAAGTCCTACTGCAATGTGCATGGTTGATCTAGTGTAAATAACATCACGATATAGGCTTACCGCTGCTTCGAAAAGCATCTTGCTAGTGACATAATATAAAAAAAGGTAAAATATAAACGCATTAAGGCAATTTTAACTTTTTGATAAGATAGCTGAAAAATAGACAGTCACCCTCAAATAGAACAGTACCTAAGTAGAGAGGTAGAAAAGATACCTCCATGGGTTATATGGCATCTATACACAAACTTACACTGAATATGGTGCAAATTACTTACAGTAGTAATCGCGTCACTCGCGTCACTTAAGTTACAGAATATTTTGGGTACTGTCGTCATAGCACTGACTTACATTGGCTCTCCAGTTTCTATATATCCATCCCAAACGTCTGGATCAACATTGGCCATCTGGACTTTGGTTGTCTCGTGGAATTGACTGAAGGAATATTTGTTCGTCTCGTCTTTCCATGCAAGACAAACTCCAGTAATTACTTCATGAGTATTCCCATTCAATCTGTTATAAAAAAAAGCATAACTTAGTCATCTTGGAAGCAAACAGTCGAGGTCACATACACGGATGAACTCACAGATTCAGCATCCGAAATGCGTCTTCCGTATCTTTAGGCTTCTCTAAAATTTGGTTTCCATATACGATGATAGTATCAGCACCAATCACAACATCAACTGGTTTCTGAAAAGGTGAAAAAAACATCAACACCTCAGTGAATTAGTAATTTACAAACCAGTGTTTATAGTAAATGACTTATCTAAGCTTCAAATGATCTTCATGATTTCTTCCATGCACTCACACAGGCATATGACATGGTATATCTCTGAAGCTTCGACTAATGTCTTAGCGGGAACGTCGTCAGATCGAAATACTTATTGATATATTTGATATCCTCTTCACAAACGCTACCTTTCCTTGTTTGTACTTTGTTGGGGTTTATTGCTAACAGAGAAATTCAAAGAAATAAATCAAAAAAAAATCCGTAAGAATGAAATTTAGAAGATTATTAACATCATATCACTATTAATATTGATTATCCATGAAAGCAGACATGGGAACGATTGAGATTTAGTACATGCATTAGCCAAATTCACATTTTCAAAACATGTTGGTTCAATGACTCTCTATGTTTATGTGTTAATTCATTGTCTCACATTGACGTCAAGAACTCAAATGAACAGTTCCGTGGACATGCAGTCCTCGCATGGAGGATTGAGACATTGATATTAACAATTATTTATACCTATACGATTGAAGGAAAATGTGACATCTATCACTAGCACGGAGCACAAAACCTGTAATTGATGAATACTGATGGTCATGTAAAAAGAACTGGGATACATGAAAAATTCAATGAAATAGAAATAGCAAAACGAATTAAAAATACGAAAAGTTACGGTCACCATTATTTGGAGAGAGACGAACGTACTGAGAAATGCCTATCATACTATCAACTTTTGATTTGAAAAATTTTGACGGCCTCTTCTCAAAACGGAAGGGGTCCCATGGTATAAATGTGACAACAAAAAATGAATTTTTGCAGTGAGCATGAGTGATTTGATCCTTTGGGATAGGCCTAGTGATTTTACTCCTGAGTCCTCCAGAAAAAATTGATTTCAAATTTGGTTTAAATAATGTACAAAGGCTGCATTAGACTGTATCTCTAAAGCGTGCATTCGCACTTCAATGTTTAAAATAAAAACCGACATGTGATCAACGAATTATTTAACATTTTACATATATAATTACTTTATAATTCTCATAAAGCTTAAGTGAACAATCTTTCGTTCCATGCAGAACCTGGTTCCATGGCCCACCATGTTCCATGTGTCACCGTGTTTTCCATTTCACCACACCTCCTACACATCCCCGAATTTCCAACCCGATCCTCCTCTGTTAGCCCCCATCTTCAAAGAGTGCCCCGACCTCAACTGGGCCATGCTCACTATGTCATACTTGGACCACTGGGCCTCCACAACAGGGTTGATACCGCCTCCATACACGGACCGGAATCGAGCGTGCTCCCACTTCCTGGCCCGCCTCTAACACCGCTTGACCGTTTGGTCCAACCTCATGGCCCTCTTAGCCGCTTCTGCGGATGTTGCTGTAGGTACTTGTTCACAGATAACCAGCCAGGATAGATGGCCGCTCACCATGCGCAACCTGCGACCCGGAGAAAAGGAGTTGTAGCTCTCCCCCACCTACCCACTGATGTACAAAGGCTGCATTAGACTGTATCTCTAAAGCGTGCATTCGCACTTCAATGTTTAAAATAAAAACCGACATGTGATCAACGAATTATTTAACATTTTACATATATAATTACTTTATAATTCTCATAAAGCTTAAGTGAATAATCTTTCGTTCCATGCAGAACCTGATACCCAAATACATGCATTAGCAAAACACATTATGTGTAAAAATTCAAACTTTTGCTGCATTTTATATTTTTACAGTTATCATAAATCATGTACACACCTCTTCTAGTTTCCCAACTTTAATTAAATCGCAGCCTTCGTCTGGTCCCCTTCCTCTTCAAAAATTGCATAACGATGCTTCAATTTGGACTTGTCTCCTTCCATTAGCATCAACGCCCAAGGGGCCCCTTTAACAGCTTTTGTAATCGAAAGAGGCCCATCCAACGTGCAGTATATTCATGGGTCATTTCCATAAGTTTCTATCTATGATTCGTGAACATTAAATTTTCATTGTTCAAGGGTCCTCTGCACTAACTTCAAACGTAGGAGTTTCAATTTCAAAATTTCTGAGGTCCCATTGAACAAAATTGTTTTTAAAAATAGGAAATATAAAATGCCATCAATAATTTACCAAAAATTCCGGAAAAGTACCATGCATGCGAAGGTTCTGCGTGCTAGGTCGAGGAGGTGCGTGATTCCTGGTTTGTTCAAGTAGGTGTTGAAGATAGGGGATCCAAGATAGACTAAATGGTCAACGGTTTTCGCTATTGATGGAGCTGGTATTCGGAGGTTTTTGGAGGAAATCTGATAGCCTTTGTACCTTGGTCTTCACTTAGCTGATGGAGAGTCCGAGTGGAGAAGCGTCTTCATTCACAAATACAAGAGCATCAGCTAAGGTGTACCAGTATATCATAGAATTAAAGACCAGACGTCGTCAGCATAGCTTAAGTCGGTGAATTGGGAGTGAAACTCTACCCGGAGACTGCGCAACTACGTGATAGCTTAGTTTACTTCTGTTAAAATGTCTAATCAACTGCTTCAAATTCTGAGTACTATACTTTGGGATATTCATGAATGAACTCATGGCTACCAAGTGGCATCGGCATGTTTGAATTTGCTCTTTGATGAGTTTGGCTGAACGTCAACGGGTCCAATTTCTCACCCCTTTTTGGATTACCGACTTGGCTACACTTGTTGGTCATGATCCCCGGATGCCACCAACCATTACTCGACGGTAGTGGCTGACGTGGGTGAGTGAGGAATCTGATGGGGTTGACGGATAATGGACCAACGAAGAGAGGACGGTCTGACCATCTGGCACAAGGTTGCGATGGAGATAAGAGAACTTCACAACCTGTAGATGCAGCAGCCGAAGCTCGTGTTCAGCTGCTACGCAGAATCGGAAGCAACTGTCTCAGAAAGACTGACACTTCTCTTGGATGTTGAGAATGAGAGTCAGCGAATAAGCTCAATAGACGCTTCATATATATTTCATATCTGAAGGAATTGATACTCACTTGAATGCGCAGTAATTCGTCAAGAACATGCCTTGTCTTCATTGAAGCTGTGTCAATCGCATACTGATAATATTCAGGATACAAAGATTTCGACAATGATTCGTCAACCATTGAGGGATATACTTCAACTGACAGTCCCTAAAATAAAAAGAGTGAGATGCATGCTACATCAAGAAAGACAAAGGGCTTCCGTTTAGTAATTAAAATACAAAAAGGTTATTCCACGATAAATCGACCAAAGGCCTTTGGCGAAGGCTTTCTTTCAGATTTTATTCAAATTTTATCAGCTGATATTCTTGGTCGGATATCGATAGAACTATAATATTTCCGCTTAATTCGCTACACTTTCCGAGCTAGGGCCACGTTAGAAAATAATAATCACATATTTTCATTTTTTTGATTCGCATCTTTGAGAACATATATCTCAAAACAAAAAAAGCTGTCGTCGCAATTTTCTGCATGCCGATTGTCTTAGTGAAGGAAAGTAAGCGCATCAATTTTGCCCTGCATGATCACTCAATCGTGAGATACAGCTTCTCAAAGTTGACTAAATTTCTAAGACAACTTTATTAAATTTAAAACTCACCCAATTTCATGGGTAAATTTCTACCTGAACTAGATTCCTACTCCTAACTCAATGATTTTTTATCATGCATTAGGTACAATAACTGATAAAAGCTAGAGTCAATAGAAGGTTTCTACTGCAAGTCGTTGGCAATCTGGAAGTCGATGAAATTTAAGCATAAAAATAGCAAAAATTGACATTTTTGATTATCATTTCCCGTTGACTGACAACCCCAATTCGCATGAAAGTTTTTGTCAACTACACGGTGAAGCTGACAAGTAACATGCTTATGCACATCGGCTTCAGGAGCTAAAGCATTTTGAATATTTACCTACTTTTTCAGATTCTACTCATAAAAAGTTAGAGAGTAGTGTAGAAAATGTCAGCCAATAATGCACTGTACTTTAAATGCTTGTAATTCAAATTTGTTCAACACTGCATCTCCTTTGATATTCATAATATGCATGGAACATGGTTCTCAAACATGCGAAAATTTCAAAAAATGAAAATACATTCTTATTATCTTCTAACATCGCAATCTTCAGAAGGCTTTCGTTCGAAAGCATGAAGAGCGAAGCAGAAAAATTTTATTTCTATCGTTTTCCTAGCAAGAATAATCGGCTCTTAAAAAAAGAGGATTCACAGCATATCCACTTAAGTAGCAGTAAACATGGGAATTGATTGAACTTATGAGAGCTAGTTATGCTGCTGTATACCTAAAATAACTATTCTTGGATTAATTCATTTTCATTTGGAGGGCTTAAAAATGGCGCAAATCTTTTTTCAAAATTTCATTTATAAATGCTACAGGATTTGATGAATTAGATAATCTCAATTTTTAAGAATACTGTAGGCATGATGGGCATCACTCAGCACACTTTGAGGATCTTCTTTTGCTCGATATCACCATTATATCAAATTATTCTATCATTATATCTCTTTGTGGATTCTACTAGCTGCTATTCGGCTTCTCATGATGGAATAAAAGATTCTCAATTAAATCAACGACTTAACCAGTAAGAAAAGACTTTAACCGATAACTAAGCTTCTGTTATATACTTCACTAGGCCCACATTATGCAATACACTATTATTCCACTATTCCACTATTTTCCTGTTATTATTCTAACCCAATTTTGCTATTCCATATCATACCGTGCATGCTTTACAAACATATTTCAATGCAAACATAAAAGTGATCAATTTGAAAAATCATCGAAAACATTTTTATCTGTAAGATGGTCCTGACTTAGGCGATAGCCTCAAATTATTACAGAATCACAATTAGGGAAAATGGCATTAGCGTTAACATCTCATTAAGTACCCAAATGAGGCTCATCATAAGAGGCTCAAACTTAGTTGCTTCAAGTGTTCAGAAGTCAACAAATATTTAAAACTACAAAGGAGTTGAATATGCTGTCATCTGGTGGAGGTGAATTCGGTCACTTTTGCCACATATTTCTGTGATACAGTTGAAGGTTCGTTTTAACCTAGACTCAATTGCAAATTAGGAGCGGATCTTGACTGAGCTTAATAACCACATAATCGATAAAAACTGAATTGAGAGCTGTAAGTGTTTTTATTTACGGATAAAAGTAAGTTAAAAACTTCCCAACCAGTTATAAGTCTTTCATATAATTTGGAGTCAAAATTCAGACATCTTGGGCGTGTTGACTGATGGTCTGGTATTATTATTATATAGCTGGAATTCAATCGCGACGACCAGCTGTCCTAATTCCATTGAGTTTTAAGCACCGCAAAAGACGAGTTGCCTGGTGTGATGCCCATCGCTCATGGAATGACCATCACTGGCAGAAAGTCTTGTGGACCGATGAATCGAGATTCACTCTGGATTTCAATGACGGTCGTGTCAGAGTGCATCGTCTTCCAAGTGAACGCTTTGCCCCATGCTGTATTAAAGAACACGACAGATATGGTGGTGGAAGTGTTATGCTGTGGGGTGGCATTTGGCATGGCGGACGAACGACAGCAGTCATCATCAAAGGCACATTGACTGGAGAGAGGTATCTCAATGAAATTGTGCTTCCTGTTGTTGCCCCAATGGTCAGGGTGGAGGATCTCGACGTCTTCCAAGACGACAACGCAAGACCACATCGCTCCTCGGCTGTCATTGCCACTGTTAGGAGATTGAACATTCAAACCCTTGACTGGCCTGCACGCTCACCTGACTTGTCACCCATTGAACAAGTCTGGGACGAGCTTGGGCGGCGAGTGAGAGACCGCTATTCACTTCCACCAGTGTCCCTGAAGATTCTCTCTGAAAGACTGACAGAGCAGTGGCTCCTCCTTGAAACATCCTTCATTCAGAAACTTTGTGAATCCATGCCATCTCGGATTATTGAATGTATTGGAGCTAGAGGGGGGGGGGCACACGCGCTATTAAAGTTGAATCTGCTACATGCGTTGTTCTTCTGTGCTAGCGACTTGGTGGAGATTGTAACTAAATTATCAAGATATCATACATACATGTATTACAAGTCAAAAATGAAAGAAGTTAAAGAAGTAAATGTTTCAAAAATTTTGTCAATGAGTATGTTTTCTGTCGTCATATTGCGATATTCTCACATGATACTTATTTTTCCTTGCTTAGTAACATCATTGTGTAAGATCATTCATTGTCATTTGTATTGCCATGCGGTCGCAATCTGATTGATTATTGTTCATGATATCTAACAGCTGTTGGAATCATGCACACATTTTGGTTTCTGCACGTGAATATGTGACTTCTCATTAAATACACTTTCTGTTTACGATACAGCATTTACATTTTGGATATCACAAATTATACAGATGTACGCAAGACATAAACAGCGTCTTCAGAGGTCGATCTTACAATAAATAACGTTACCAGCAATCAGCTGCCTCGGTCAGGCACCGATCTATGTCAATGTTGCTAGATCTTAAGAAGAATCCAGTTACTGAAACTTGTCACGGTTGCAAATTCTTGCCGTAGGACGAAGTATTGAAAGTCATAGCATCAATTGATTTTGTATTTCAATGGAAATGATAACATCTTGAATCTTAACAAAGTAGACTGACAATGTAACGGTACTTAACATTATCAACCACTGGAAGCCGCCATCGTTTAAGTGCCGTTGTCATGACAACGCATCCACGACGTGGCATTGTCTTCACTGTACATTTACATTTTAATCTTTTATTTTTACAGAATGTCAGATTTCTATGATCTGACATTTGAGACACATGACAATGACGAAAAGTTTGCAGAAATGATCTTTTCAAATGCTTCACATTATTCCATTTGATAAGAAATTATACCTAGCAAATTATTTCATTGTGAACATATTATAATATACGTAGAAATTATATTATCATATTAGATATCATATTATCATATATGAACATATGGCATCAAAACTCAAATAAGTGTCGAACTATGGTTTGTCTTCCTAAAATATAGAAAAAAAAGTTTTTTGTGCTTATTAGCTAGATTATACCAGTCATCCGTATCTAATTGTCATAAGATAACATAATTAAGTTTGCATCAAACTAAACGACTTCAAAATTCAATGTAATGAATGATAGTGTTCAGGAGATGCATCGCTTTTGTGATAAAAATTCAGTACAGCGTCGTTAGAACTCTATGTTGTATGAAGGAAAATGCAACACAGTTCAGATAACATTCAGCACATCACGTCTGCAAAGCTATTGTACTAATACTCACCATAGAATGTAAAATTTGTGATCTACGCGGAGAGGAACTAGCCAGAACTATACATTTCTTATCCAGCACGTGCTTCACCGTTTGAAGCATATCTGAAAGTTCAAAAGTAATCAAAAGCACGTTACGGATATATCAGCAAAACCAGAGCAAAATCCAACACTTCTTGAAGATAGTCATAGTGTGAGAAACAATGACAAAAATCATGTCAATGAAAAAATGTCAGTTACTTGACTTGAGAATGATAAAACATTTAAATATATTTAATTTTTAATAAGTGTCGGGTATGCAAACCCCTTTTCTAAGTGCAACAAGTCATTTGTAATTAAATGACTAATATTATACTTGTATGACAACACAAGTATATTGTGGATCTGCGAAGATAATTGATTTAAGAAATAATGTGATTGGCAGCTATTCAGTATGAAGTTATTACCGTATTTCGTTATCAGAAACCTGATCTGGCCTATCTACTTAAGGCCATTTTATCATCCTTTCAGGGTGGCGGCCAAATTTCAAGCCTCAAATTCGCGGGCTATTTTTCCGAACTTCCACCCTATTTTTCAGATTTACCAGATATGCCATTCCAATTGCACCGCTCAAAATTATCCGGACACTTCTTTAAACTATCTTTATCATAAAATTTGAGGCATTTCCTGTTTGAATTTTGAAACTAAATTTTGACGTATTAGATAATACACGATATTTGACTTTACCACACTCAGTTATCGAAATTTTTGAATTGTGTGAGAGCTGGTTCTTAAGTTTATAAGCATGACCTTTTCCTCAATGGCCTGCACCTAATGAATTGCTTGGGATCTGAATGATTTCATATCGACAGAAAAGCTCATTTCCTTAACTTTCCAAAGATCAAAAATTCTTCATTTTCATCATCTGATTCATAAAATTCTAAAAAGTTGTATTCAGCCGATTTATCAGACTGAAATGATCATACATGTTAAGTTGAAGCAACAAATGACAAGCAACAACTATGATATCAAAATGCACATGTTGATGCAATGGCACGTTGACACCAAGCTGTCAAGAAATATCACCACAGAAGCCAGGAAACTGCCATACTGGACGAAGACCTCAAATGTTCGTGCGATTCGCGGGACTGAATAGAATAGGCCCGACGTTCCTCTGCGTGTCGTAAGAGGCGACTAAAAGGGGCCTTTTGCCGCTGCAGTTTTGCTCTGGTGTCGGCAGTTTGATGTTTGTTCAGTTGCAGTCTTGTTCTCATTGCCTTTCCTTAGTGGCTATACTAAGTTGATGTTACTCGGGATCCTAACTGCCGTAACTTAGCTGTTGGGATATGCAACAAAGTTCCTTGATCTTCCTCCCCTAAGGTATACGAGTATCTGGCTATGACTCGTTCAAGGTCCCCTCAGCGATGGCCGCCGCCCCTCTTCGGAGGTAGGGTGTGGGGTAGGCCATTGTGGATCCTGCCTCCAACTTTAATGATATTCACCCTGTATGACCAGCTTTGTCTTCGGCATGGTAGCACCCCAATGGTATCGGAATGGCCATCTCCTCGCCAGCAGTAGGTATGCACTTGCCTACTGGTTGTGTCGCTTCGTATTGTCTTGATACGAAGCCTCCTATCCGCTGGACGGAGCCGGGTAAAACAACAACAACCGTAAACGCCAGAAGTACTCCAACTTATCATCCTTTTTGTATATGGCAAGTTTGTGTAGAAGCAATGGACGCATGGTAACCGTCTGTCATAAAATTTGTGTCTGATGTTTCCAGCAAAGTCAGATATAATACTAGATAATCAAGGTATTATAATCTATCTTAATTCAAAAGATAGCGATGGTGGTGCAAATTGACTGAAGGCAAAAATTAAATGAAAATAAGTTATGAAAACTAAATTAATCAGTTAATGAAAAGGAAATATTTTTGATCATCAGCAAGTATGAAAAATGAAACCTTCGATCATTGTAAAATCATTTAGACCTCATAGACAGTTCACGGCAACAAACCACTGAATAAGTGTCTGATCACCTGTGCTTGATTCAAAAAATAATTAAGCAGCTAAATGTAAGATTGAATGTGCAGGTCTAATTTAGTTTAATCAAAAAACTTGTATGGCTCTGATTACTTAGAAAACAATAGGCTTATCAAATATCACATTTTTAATAGGCTATCAGCTAATCCTGTACTCTTGAAATATTGAAGATTTTACTTCAGTGTCGATTAGTAAGTCGGTGTACTTAGTGTGTAGATCGCGGTTAAACACATGCATTAGCAAAAATTACTTAATTTCTTACTTAGAATGGTATTTATTGATATATTTCCCGCGTTTCTGCCATTGACCTTGACGCAGCAAGGAACGAAATCTTCACCGCTGGAAGAAGCTCGAAATGGTTCCATAAGCTATCGACCCAGGCATTTGGAAGCTGTGGTCCATACATAAGCCACATTGGTTTGGTTGCCTTCTTGTCATGATTTACCGTAAGGCTTCGAACTAATCACTTAGCATAGCTGTTGACTTTCATTCGAAATGCCAACGAAAACTCAAATACACTTTTTGTCACTGACAACGTTGGTAGAATTTTGTTGGCATCATTTCAGATTGATATCCTTCCTCAAATTGGTGAGGATGTAGGTGTAAGTGTGTAAGTAGCCAACAGTGCTAAATTGTGCGATTCTCACTCAGACGTTTTACTGCTCAAAAAGCTTTAAGTTGTAAAATATCTTACAACTCACGAAATTAATAATGTGAAGATAAAAGGTAATTTATGTATGACTTTTTAGCACGACTCATAACTTTAATTACATACGTGTATCACATAGAGGCTGCATAATTTGCCATACTGCGAGTCTGTTACAAAATTACACGTAAGCACGTTCCGAAACACACACAAAAACGACTTTTCGCATAACCCTGTCGATAGGTTGCGAGTTTATACTTGTATGCACAAATTATAGTCAACCCAATTAAGTACACGACTTCGATGTGAATAGCCATTAATTGTTTTTATAAGATGAAACGTTACTCATTTACAAAACTTCTTCATTAGTGATTTCACAATAGCGACGCGTCAACGACAGAGTACCATCGCCCCCATGAGCATCATTGGCACCGTCATGTGGAAATGAAACAAATTCATGAAGTCACCAATATTTCATCCAGATGTTGTACAAACATTCATGTTTACTAGGTTGCATCAATAGAGATTCGGAGAAATTCAATTGAAATAGTGGACTTAATAAGTTATATTAATAGCAATTGAAATCAAGAAATTGTGCTCATTGAACTTAGTGGTAAACTATCACAAAATGGCATTCCCGGGTTATTTAAGGGCTAATTGACTATTTCGCTAAAATTTAAGGGCGATTCCCGGGCTCGGCCGCAACCCTGTCCTTTTCATCCTGAGTGCGATAACATGAATAATGATTTACAGGAAAATAATCGGTAAAAATTGGAGGTCGATTCGGTCCACTTCTATATGTTGACACAAACGATATTGAAAATATGTACTCAGCCTTCGTAGATATCACCAACAAAGCAACAATGGAGACAGTGGGATACAAGAAAAGGAAACAAGTATATGTCCTCCCCAGTGATCGGGCCAGAGATTTTTCCATTTTTTTCGCAGCTCTACAAAATTTTCGCAGGCCTACTGATGCCAGCAAATTATAGCATCATATTTCATGATTATGAAGAGCAAAACACCGCTATTATCAAAACTTGACCAACGCCCAATATCTGTCGGGAGAAGCTGAGTTTTCAAACTGTCTTGTGCAATTTCCGCAACTAAGTGCTTTCTTGTAATAAGCCAGATTTTTCGAAAGTAACTACGTTTCGTCATTGATGACTCATAAAATATTTTTCGCAAATATCTGATTACATGAACTTGCCATTTTGTTAATACTAAACTACCTAAATTAAAAAAACTACCATTTTGTTGCCAAATCCATCTTATCAACTAGCACATACATATGTATGTAGCAAATATAGCCAAAAGTCACTAAACTTACAACTAAACCACCAACAAAAATTCTTGTTATTACATGTCATTTAAGGCATGATCCGTTCCAATTGATAACAGTCGCTGACAGGGAGGTCACAACAACAGGAAATTGACCAATCAGCAATTGACAGAAAGTAGAATTTCTCGTCATAAGAAAACAAGTAATCATTACGGATCGAAAGAGAAATAAAAGATGATGTAGAAATTCAGCGGTGTGGAAATCTTAACTTGTAAAGATGCAACAATACTGTACATAAAAATCTTGAGCATGATGTCTCTGAGTATGATATTCTCTTTCCATTGACTCCTCCTGATCCTCACGCAGCTGTCTTGCTTGGTTTGCACTGATATTTCCCATCAATTCTCTACGTCTCGGAATGCATCGAGCTCGAGGATATAGGTCCACCCCAAATTTACCGGCACGTGGAGGAACTGAAGTCGATCATTAGCGACTGCACAAGTATAAAATTTTAACATCTGTTGCAGGAAATTACAGAAACAATTGATAGCCGAATTAATCTTATGATCACATTATTTCTGCAGCAGACGAAGGTCTTAGGCCGAAAACTTGTGTGCGAATGAATCTAATTCGAGCAGACCAAAATGTGCTTTCCTGTAATATTATCAACTCCGACTCGATAGTTCTACATCATATTAATGTTTTCCATTCCCTCGTGTTTTTCTTTTTGTCCGATGCCACTATCTTTTATCTCTTAGTGTTCTGAAGCCTCGAGTTTATTATCACAAAGTTATTTTCCTTATCTTGCTGCAATTGTTTCCAACTTCTTCTGATGGTCAACTGTCGGCTTCTTTCGTCTTTCTCCTCTTGCTCTTTCAAACAAGCCTTGAAATGCCACTTGGCCAACGACACTTTTACCGAAGACTGTCTGTGATTGGCAACGTGTGGCAGAACTGATTGTTGGCATTTAAGTTCAACGCTCACACACTGTTCATCGAAAACAGATGTCTCGAGATTTGGACATAAAATTTTTATGGACTTTGCATCATTTAAGTGAAAATTCCATAGCAGTCTATTTTACAGGGCCAGCTATGAAATTTTCAGCCTACATGGTATAAAATGGGGTAAATTTTTCGCAGCATCCACGTCTTTAGAATGCGTTTTCAGATTTTCTGAATGGAAGGTAAGAACCGCTAGTAAGATGAGAGTGCATTCATTTAACATCACTCATCGCTTGATTTGATCTTTTCGGGTGATCTTCAGAACCACCAGCTGTTCGAGGATACTTTGGAGAACTTAAGGGCAATGTAACTGATAACACAAGTCTAAACATTGTGTTTTCTGCATCCATCAGGGCCGTTACATAGTTATAGTCCGGGAGCTAGCGTGAAGTTGTGCAGGGAACGAGGTAGTACATAAAACTTTCACATAGCATAGTACACCTCTAACCTACTGCAAAACTTCGCGTCTGCCGGATCAGATCATTTGCTTTTCAGAAATAGAGAGGATAACACAATCCTATGTATTTCCAGTGGTAAAATTGTGACATTTAAGGTGGTGACTCCATTTTTTCGAATTTTTGCTCATAAAAGTTACACAAATTGGTATTTTGTTGAACTGGATATTATAGAAATCATCCACAGATCATGATCATTCAAATGAGTTATCATTCAGTGACAGAGGATGAAGTAAAGTGTACAAACAGACACTTTTCGTTGGTGTAACTGCAAATTTTAACATAGAAATTTCAGGAAAATTGTTGATATACTTTAACGAAAAGTGTCTGTTTGTACACTTTACTTCATCCTCTGTCATTGAATGATAACTCATTTGAAAAATCATGATCTGTGGATGATTTCTATAATAACCAGTTCAACAAAATACCAATTTGTGTAACTTTTATGAGCATAAATTCGAAAAAATGGAGTAAACAACTTAAATGTCACAATTTTACCACTGGAAATACATAGGATTGTGTTATCCTCTCTATTTCTGAAAAGCAAATGATCTGATCCGGCAGACGCGAAGTTTTGCAGTAGGTTAGAGGTGTACTATGCTATGTGAAAGTTTTATGTACTACCTCGTTCCCTGCACAACTTCACGCTAGCTCCCCGACTATTAACTGAATATAAAAAATGTGAGTAAATCTCATGGGAAGTGTGGATTTCGAGCGCTGCAAACGACTCCAGTTGCGTTCAAAACTTCAGGTATCGAGCGACTGTACAAAATGAATTTCAATACATGTATCCGACAACAATACTCATATTAATTTGAATTATATTTGTTTCTTCTATACATTAATTGCAAAATTATTTGAAATCAAATTGGTTATCATTCTTCAGTAGAACTATCGGCAACTTCTTAAACATGGCCTTGAAAATTTCGAATGCGGTTACAACATCCACAGTAACTCAGTAGATGCTAGGAACTACTGCTGCAATTCTTCTATTTTGCTGAACCTGTTACAAGATGTAAGACGCTGTGAATAATATGAAGCTTTAACTAAATGATAAAATAAGCTAATTAGTGTTATTAGTTTGCCTTTTCCATCCTGCAGACCAGTGTTCATTCTATTAGACAACATAAGTTCATTTAAATTTAAGAATTACAAGGTTCAATTTTTCGCAGGACCGTCAATTTTTTTCGCATCGAGTTAATTTTTTTAACATTTTCGCAGCTGGCCCGACCACTGGGCCTCCCTAAAGATGTGCCCAGTGAAATCTCGCTGCCCAAAAGAAATGTGAGCTAAGACGAGAAGCTAGAAGGAAGCTACTGGAGAGGATCCAACGTGTGAGAAGAGAGCTGATTATAACAGACTGAACCGGAAAGTGAAAGTTGCACTCAAAGACCAGAAAAATAAGAATATATTTATTATACTTTAGAAATTTAGTTGCAACTTCTGTAATATGAAATACATAGGAGAAAGTTGTCGCCCTTTCAGGCTTGGATATCGCAAGCACACTAATAGCATTAAGAACAAGAACAGTACAAGTGCACTTAGTGAGCACCACTTAAAACAACATGCCGATAAAGTGATGAAAATTAACGACTTTAGTTGCAAAATCCTATCTAAATATAAATCAGCGATATCTACTAGAATGGCTGAATCACGGAGTATCACCAAGAACATGCCACACCTCATGAATAGACGTCATGAACTGATTATGAGGAGATGCCCACTCGACCTTAGTCATATTTAAACGTATTGCCTGACCTGTGCCATTCGCCCTTGAGAGTGGCCTGAGAGACGAAAGGCGTCGGGTAACGCTTTTGTACCAAATAAATAATCGTCGTAAAAGAGGGAGATATTGCTTTTTCTGTTTTCCGAGTTTAGAATTAAAGATTGAGCAACTGGAGGAAATCTTTAAGCAGAACAAATCCCACGACCTCTTCCGCAGTGCCAGAGAACTTGAAGATAAACCCGTTCACCATTTAAATGCAGCGAAAGACAAAAGGGAACATACATACTCGTCAAGAGGAAGTTCTCTCTTGCTGGAAATAACACTTACAGACACATCTGAACACAACTTTTCCTCATGATCCAAATGCTCGAAATGATGTCCCTGATCCCCCTACAACGTCTACCTAATCTGGCCGAATCAACAGTGAAGAAATTGAAAAAGCTACTAGGAATTTGAAAAATCGCAAATCACCCGGAATAGACACAATAACAGAAGTATTAAAGGCAGGCGGTAAACCTATGTTGTATATGCTGGAAAGATTTTTCAACCTGATATGGGATGAAGAAAATACTCCAAAAGTTTGGTCACGTATGCTTGTCAAGCCAATTCACGAAAAAGGTGACAAGCTTAAGCCCGATAACCACAGAGCGATTACACTTCTCTCTATACCAGGGAAGGTCTTCTGTCGCATCCTACTAGACAGAATGAAGGAGAAAACTGAAAAAGCACTTCATGAAAGCCATTTTGGCTTTAGACCTAGCCGAGGAACTATCGATGCCATCTTCATCACGCGCCAGATGATCGAAAAGGCTAAAGAACACAACGTCCCCTTCCACTTCAATTTCATTGATTTCAAGGCAGCGTCCAACAGTGCGGAGGAAAGCGCTTTGGAAAATGATGCGAGTTATTGGAGTTGATCCGAAAATAGTCAGAATAATAGAAATAATAGAACAAGGAAACCGAATGTGCAGTAGTTATAGATGGCTATTTGACAGATTTGTTCAAAGTTGATGTAGGCGTCAGA
This sequence comes from Prostheceraeus crozeri, assembly GCA_907163375.1. Lineage (NCBI taxonomy): Eukaryota > Metazoa > Platyhelminthes > Polycladida > Euryleptidae > Prostheceraeus > Prostheceraeus crozeri. The sequence goes on along the minus strand of CAJQUW010009130.1, from coordinate 15,031 downwards.
CAAGGTTGCCTGCTCTCTCCTACCCTATTCAATGTTTTCTTAGAATTTATGATGAAAAAAGTAAGATCCCTGGACTCTTCCCTCAGCCTACGTAGCTCTGTTTCTTTCAACATCAGCTACGCTAATGATGCTTCGACAAATTAAAGCTGTCCACAACAAAATTAGAAAATTCATGCAAAAAAAGTGGGGCATGAAATGCAAAGTTATGCAACCCAGCAATGATCGCATCCTTATCAACGGGACACCAGTTGAAAGCGTGGAAGAATTTACCATTCTGGGCAGCGCTGTCCCTTATTCCTCGTCTGACATCATAAATAGGACAGTTCTAGCTTCCTGAGCCTTTGGTCGTCTACGATAATCAATTTGGAACGAGCGTCGTATCAACAGTACCCTTAAGATCAGACTGTACAAAGCCCTCATAATACCTACAGCCATCTACGCATGCGAGACATGGACACTGAAGATGATTGCCGGATAGCAGTCGAAAAAGTTTGTAACATTCAAAAATAATAACAACAAAATCAAAAAATACTCGACCCTTTCCAACTATAAACCGAATTATGCATGGAATAGTGCTGACCCTAAATCACACCATATTGCATCACTATGTGGATATTGACACATCTCAAAAGACATTCCTATGTATGCATGTAATATGAAAATTCTATCGTAATCGGTTTATCACCATATTTTTTAAGAACAGGAGTGCCACCCATTATGAAAATTCGTGCTGCATCATCATGAATGGTTGTGAAAATTTTCGACTCTTTCATTAGAGCCTGTGTGACTTATAGAAATGAGACGTGGGTTACTGAAGGTCCACAGGTTGCGATGGTGCAGCTATGTGATGAGGAAATACTAGCGGATGAAGTTGTGGAAGATGGGGATGAACTGACAAACCGTAGGAAGCCACCCTCACTTACATGAAACATGGACTAGAATCTGCGTTCACAGATGATCGACAATAGGGAATCAGAGATGCTACACGTTCGATCGGACCGCATTGAAAACGAAGAAATCAGTCAATGCTATATTTTGTGTTTTATTCATCAAGCCTGTCTCTTACACGAGCATATTACATAGCGATTAAAGAATGTAAGCGAGAAGGAAAGAGAATTAGTCAGCGGGCGCGAGTAAGTGACTTTTCTAAAGTCTGCACATAGTACGCGCATGGCTCGCGAGGCTAAAGAAATTTGTAATAACCATTACATGAAGGAAATCGCTGCAACCCATCAGAGAATACTGAATCTGGAGAAAGTCTCAGGAGATAAAAATGTTCATAAGGCAGACAAAACTTTTTGACCAAAAATGTTCCAATGTTAGGTTTTTGAGTATAACTCGTAGAATATTTGAATGAAAGCAACATCATTCGAACAATTATCTCTGAGATCTGCAATTCTATCGATTCTAGCTATGTTGGAAGCGAGCCGTTATTTATGTGGAAGGGCAATGATAGTTATTCGTCAAGCTTTATGCATGATCTATTGATCTTCTTCGATAATTTGTGTAAGTCAATAAATGTTTATTTCCAAATACTTTGGAAAACATGAAGAACATGGATGTGAACAAAAACATTCGTGTTTCATTATGTTGAGTTGGGAAGAACCAAGTTTTGTTCGATATTCAAAATATAAAATGTGCGATATATTTCCATCAGCACCTGCTGATCATCTTCAGGCAAGTGAATCATTCAAAGTAAATCAAAAATTTTTCAAACATGGTAATGTACAAACATAGAAATGAAAGGTATAGGCGACAGATAATACTGGGTTATCTTGTGCCAGTGATAGCTTTGATATGACTGACATAGAATAATTGAAACAGGTAGTACTGGGTTACAATTTGCCAGTAGTAGAGTGGAATAACTCTAACCTGACTAGAAACACATACAAAGAAAAACTAAAATCAAATGAAAAGGAAATCACTAAACTGCTCAAGTTCACTCCTATTGTTAATCTGAGGTTTTAATTGTTTGATGTAGTAAGCTTCACGAAGACGTAAATTTGTGTTGTCATCATCATGTGCTAGTATTTCAGTTTGAAAGATGTTCGTGTGGCATGAGTTGAGATGTTCATGGATGAGTCTTTCTTAGTTATGTGTTCCTTGCATCTAACGTGTAGAGTGCGTACGGTCCTTCCTATGTACCTTTTCTGACACTTTTCATATGTAAGTTGATAAATGACATTCTTCCTGTGGCAAATAGATATAAAATATATATCGCACATTTTATATTTTGAATATCGAACAAAACTTAGTTCTTCCAACTCAACATAATCATGTCAAACCAAGGCATTTTCACAACGTTATTCGTGTTTCAAACACAGCTATAAAAACTCAGACATCAAATAGTACATTTCAAGCGTGCGGTCAATTTCAACAACAAAAAAATCGTGTTCAAGAAGGAAAGGAGAAAAATTTGCTTCTAAATGTTGTTCAGTTTGTGTTCTCTGTTGTAGACTGTCGCAACTCTTTAGCTTTTTGAAGGAATTCAGCAATACTTTTAAGATTATTTGGAATATGCATGTTCATCAACTTGTAAAACTCAGCTGTACTTTCGCAGTGGCAAAATATCGGTGCTGTACCCCTGGCATAATATCGTACTGTATACCTGAGTGCTGTTCCTGAGTACTGTATCTCCGGAGACCAATTCTCAGGATTTGCATCTACTTGGAATTCCCTTACCTAGCATTGGTTTCCAAGCAGCAATTTAGCAGGTAGTAAGCCTATTGAAGATGTCAGAACCCGAGCCAGAGCCTGAGAAAAAATATGCGGTTCAGCATCTGCTCTTTTCTTTAAAATCTCACGGATATCATTTATCATAGGCCTGTTCAAGACGCAGAAAATTATACACTGATCCTAACTTGAAACTGACGAACAATACAAATCAAGCTTCAAATGAAATGATCCAATAGCAACAATTAAAGACTATATAAAGATAGATTTAAATCGCTTGGTTAAGGCTGATGTTCATATGCATATAGTATCTAAAGCAGACACTCAATTCTATGAATTATAGATCATACAGAAACCGAAATACTCGATTGCACCCGATTGCATAACACGAACATTGCTAAGAGTTTATTTCTTGTGTTAAGTAAAGTTTCCTTGAAATGCCTGTTTTATTTTGCTGCGACCTTGTCAACTGTCAGAAGCAGTACATCTGATACAGACATCTTTTCCAGATCGCTCGGTTCCTCGCTCATTTGGCGACTTTGGTCGCACACTTAGTTCGTCGTTCATTTTAATTTTCTGCTGAGCCATTCAGTTCATCATAACATGTCAGATCAATTTGCGGGGCAGCATGCTTGTGTTTTTAGAATTTTTTGCGCAGATGAGGAACGTGTGCTTATCGACCGTATTTAGCACATTATTCAAAATCCAGTACTTTGCACTATCAATCACTATTGCTTATTAGTCATTCCACCATCATTCTGTCATTTTCAAAACAGTTTGTTTTGCTCATTACTATTCATATTCACATATTCAAAAATGTTGAGCTAAGACAAAATGGCAATGTCTCGGAGAAACTTAACATGTCACATTCAATGTCAATTACTTCCGCATCGTCACCATTGTATGTAGGCTTATATTGTTCTGTCAAGAGGCAATCTATTGAATTAACGGTAAATTGACCGCGAAAGTGATTAAATTGTTAACGATTTTCGCCAACTTGAAAATTACATATAAAAATTATCACCAGTACAGACTGTTTCATAAATAATTGCACAAAAATTTCAACCCATTTTCAAGCGTAATTTTCGTATGGAAGATATGGTTTAATTTCAACAAACTCTATACCATATGAAACCGCACGTTCCATAGATTATTTTGGTATATATATTTTATTTTCACAAGTGGTGAGTTGTGTTCAGTAGACCCTACTAAAGAAGATCGAAGGTTACTTTTTTACGGAGGATTTCAACATGAAGACGTCTGAATTTTTCAATTAAAATTAGCATACAGCATGATCTGCCCATAGTTATATAATGATAAGTGGACATCAAGATTACGTGAATGCACGAAAAGATGCACCATGAATAAGATTCATAACAAAATGGTCGCTCAAAATATTAAACGCATCTTATTCATTGAAAGAGAAGGTCAATATCAGTAAACTTCATAACATGTGAAAGGCTAGAATTCATTTGTTAATTTTGCAGATTGTTTATGTCATGTCCCGTGCGTTGTGGTCTTGATAGATAGGTCTTGTAGATTTAAAAATTATGTAATTTTGGTCATTTTGTCTACTGATGTCCACAAATTGAACTGCACGAAATACAAATTTTCGATTATCACCATAAAATCAGGAATTCACAAGGCTTTTAGATCGAATAATGCTCTTTGAATTTTGACGAAATATGATCACTCTCATTCAAGTTGTCATGCAAGTGTCATTTCACGTTCTTCTAAGTGAGATTAAGAAATGTAACCGCTTCAACAGCAACTTTCTAACTTTTCTTCTATGTGAGATGACATATTAATGGTGTGGAGAAATCAGCAAAGGTGGTTATCGTTTTTATATGTAAGATGTCCCTGCATCTACTGGACACATGTTGCGATTCCATTCATTTCCAAATATCTATAATAATCATTCATACATTTCCAATGATTTTCGAATGTCGGGTGAAATAGTACTGTATGCTTGAGGTCATCACGAAAACATTGTTATACAGCATCGGATACAGAGAAACAGCAACATACGATTTGGATGTATTTTTCTTCCTAAAACTATCAATGGTAGAGGCACACTCCATACATGTTGACCGAACTTTCGCATGCATTCGAATGAAGAAAGTCTTAGGCTGATGTTTCATTGACCAGTCCCTTCTAATCAACTTCAGCACAAGGGAGACGATTTAGAGTCCTCAATCTCATTTGAAACTTCGCACATGAATACCACAATTCCAACTTAAATTGCCCGAACTGAAATTTATACAGGGGTGCGCCGGTTTATTTGTACTGTCGCACTTATTTTCAGAAAATAGAATTATAAAAATCGGTTACGTCTGGCGCGTTCGAATTTGAAGAACTCGAAAATGGGAAACTGGAATGGCGAGGGATTCTGATAGGGCACCCTCCCCAATTGGACCTTTGGAGGTGGTAGTAAAAAAGTTGAAATTTGAAAAATCCTTAGTACAGCTCATTCTTCATTTCACGAACGACGAACTCTGATTTCAGTTCAGTTCAACGACAGTCTCTAGAGAACCCAGCTCGTTCTATTCACCCGGTCACCAGTGAACACCTCGAAATCTCGCTCGCTCGCTCAGTCACTCAAAGGATCGAGTGCACTTGTCAGATGCTTTTTTCTATAAACGAAAAGATCAGCAATATTTCGCTGTTTCTGAGCCACATATTTTTGATGTATAAAAATACATCGAATCAGCTTCAAGATGATTATCTCATCATTGGAATTTACTTATCCACGTAACTCTAAGGGCAATCATGCACACTATGACTCAATTCACGGAAAGATATGGTCAAGTGTGCATATTTATCAATCCATTCATCATTATTCATTTCATTGAGAATGGTAGGGAGGGGAGTCCGTAGAAAAAACACCTCAGAAGTATTTGCAGAAACATTTTTCTGCTGATATCAAGTCAGATCGATCATATGTTCATAAAGCATTCTGAGTAATCACTTTATAATGATAAAAACGTTCATGTATATAGTATGCAGCGCATTAAATGCATGGTTTCTACCATAGAAATCAGATACTATATTATATAAAGGCTAGAAGGGTCATCGTGTTGAAACCGCCTATCCCGACGTGGGCACGAATTGTTCGGGACTCCGAGCAGCTTTAATTCATTTTTAAAATGATAACCCACGTTTTTTTACAGCTGTTCGCAGATGGTTGCGCCCCCGTTAAAATTACAGCGGTAAATTGGTTAGCGACCGTAAAATCCATGAGTTAGCGTTCTATTTTGTCATTGAACCGTAGAAGTGAAAACATAATTAATTTTTATAAGCAACTAGACTTGTTTTATGCTGAAATAGACACACACCGGTTTGTATTTCGCCGCATCTGAGTGCTACATGAATGTGTGCTACAATGACTACTAACTCAAGCCGCCTAAATGAAAGTATGTGATGTCACATTTACAATTATCAATAATAATTGTTGCAAGAGCACCGCTATTCACATATTTTCAGTGATAGTTTGACTTTAATTCACCCATTTATGTTCTGAAATAATAATTAGCGGAAGGTGTTAATGGATATGACAGGTTGCAAAAGTCAGATTGATTAACTCTACTTAGACATCTATAGGCATGCAAAAAATTCAACTTGATGATCTTAATTTAGCCTAGACTTGAAGCAATTTGTGAATTTTTAATAGATCAATTAGACACGCGTTAATCTTAAATACCGGGTATATCTCAGCCCTGTCAATAGCATGAACAACCTTGTTGGCTAGACTGAGACTTTGTAAGAGCCACCAATCCCAATAGAATTGGTCGTGGTTTTTCTGTCATAATATCCAATGCTGTCGATTTTATGTGGAAAATGACAAAATTTATAATGTTAAATGAATGTTTAGGAACTATGATTTTGATAATTTATTACTTTTGGGTCATGCAAAACCCATATTGTACCTACTGCAACCTAGCAACCAAAGATATTTAACACTACTTGTTTATATGGAGCTAGATTGGACATAATTCAATTATCGTGGCACCTCTCTCGTTGCCTAATTAGACTGGCAAAAAAGCATTACGAGTATAGGAACAATACTGCTTTTTTGCAAACTGCTCTGAATGGGTTTCACGCGAATCACAATCTCGCAGTTTTTCTTTTCACAAATAACGCGAGAAATAATGTGGTGCATAAATGATTAGTTGCCGTTCAAGTCAGAACTATAAAAATCGTTAACAAGTTTCGAGTTAAAACAGGAGTCTAATTGCATTTTTGCAGTTATCTCCATTGTTTTGCGAGGGCACGATTTCTTTTTGGTTCAGGCATTTGAATTATCAACCTAGTTATCATTTGGAACGTTTGTGGCGGTTTTTGCTTGTGTTGGTTTCGTGCGAGAGATATTTTTGACACCAGGTTTTCTGGCTGGTTACAAACAACAAGCAAGGTCAGAATGAAAAATTGATAAAGCACAAGCATAGCCATAGCGTCCAAGATATTTACTCAATCAACGCAACCAACACCACAAACTAATGTCAATGATCACAAGGGATGCGCAATTCAGTCCCCATCCTCCTACATGCCCTGCAACGGACACAGCAGGCTCTCAAAGTTGACCTAATTTCACGGATTTTACGAAATTTGACCATCTCCTCTACTAATTTCAAGCATAGCCATAGCGTCCAAGATATTTACTCAACGCAACCAACACCACAAACTAATGTCAATGATCACAAGGGATGCGCAATTCAGTCCCCATCCTCCTACATGCCCGCAACGGACACAGCAGGCTCTCAAAGTTGACCTAATTTCACGGATTTTACGAAGTTTGACCATCTCCTCTACTAATTTCAAGCATAGCCATAGCGTCCAAGATATTTACTCAATCAACGCAACCAACACCACAAACTAATGTCAATGATCACAAGGGATGCGCAATTCAGTCCCCATCCTCCTACATGCCCTGCAACGGACACAGCAGGCTCTCAAAGTTGACCTAATTTCACGGATTTTACGAAATTTGACCATCTCCTCTACTAATTTCAAGCATAGCCATAGCGTCCAAGATATTTACTCAATCAACGCAACCAACACCACAAACTAATGTCAATGATCACAAGGGATGCGCAATTCAGTCCCCATCCTCCTACATGCCCTGCAACGGATACAGCAGGCTCTCAAAGTTGACCTAATTTCACGGATTTTACGAAATTTGACCATCTCTACTAATTTCAAGCATAGCCATAGCGTCCAAGATATTTACTCAATCAACGCAACCAACACCGCAAACTAATGTCAATGATCACAAGGGATGCGCAATTCAGTCCCCATCCTCCTACATGCCCTGCAACGGACACAGCAGGCTCTCAAAGTTGACCTAATTTCACGGATTTTACGAAATTTGACCTTCTGCTCTACTAATTTCAAGCATAGCCATAGCGTCCAAGATATTTACTCAATCAACGCAACCAACACCACAAACTAATGTCAATGATCACAAGGGATGCGCAATTCAGTCCCCATCCTCCTACATGCCCTGCAACGGACACAGCAGGCTCTCAAAGTTGACCTAATTTCACGGATTTTACGAAATTTGACCATCTCCTCTACTAATTTCAAGCATAGACATAGCGTCCAAGATATTTACTCAATCAACGCAACCAACACCGCAAACTAATTTCAATGATCACAAAGGATGCGCAATTCAGTCCCCATCCTCCTACATGCCCTGCAACGGATACAGCAGGCTCTCAAAGTTGACCTAATTTCACGGATTTTACGAAATTTGACCATCCTCTACTAATTTCAAGCATAGCCATAGCGTCCAAGATATTTACTCAATCAACGCAACCAACACCACAAACTAATGTCAATGATCACAAAGGATACGCAATTTAGTTTTTGCCCCAGTAGGAGGAACGATCAGTTCTCTTTTGGTATATCAAAGCGGTTGTAGTGTCGAAGGATGTCATTAAAAATGGAGATAAGATACAGAGAAAGATTCAAGTGATAATACTTTTTTGGAAGTTACTGTGAGGATGTGGTCTGGTGCCAAGGGATTGCAGTTATTTAGTTGTGTGTGAAGTCTGCATTTATTTCAATCGTGGAGGAAAGGAAGTCGGTGGATCAATAACGCACTTGTTCTAAGTCACAGCATAATTAAATTCATCTGACTGATATTTCTGATAATGTGAATTTAGCAGGGTTTTCGTGGGGATTGATATTTGAATCCCCACCCTACCGCATGCCCACAGAAAAACCTGTGGGCATCCTCACAGAATCCCTACACCCCCACAGGATAAGCCCTTAATTAATATGTTGCTCTTGTTCACACAGAATGATTGATGTCCAATATCTCCATTTCAGTGCAACTTCTGCACAGCATTCAACGATCCGACGGCCGTATTTGACTCCAGAATGCGGAATGGGAGTCCTGGACTGTCACCGATTGCGTATTATGACTTTTATGACCTTTCTTTGCTATCTTCGGTATAGGCCTATTGCTCTTTAAAATTGCAGCATTTTCTATCATTATTAAGCCTTGATTCTGACTTGCCACCTAGAAATTATTGTACCGAAAAGTTAACTAAATGCTCGTTTAAGCAAGGAATAGAGCCCGCTATGCACACGTATTTGACTCACAAATTTACATTTGCCAGAATCATTTGGTTGCATTGGCAGATAGGTGTTCTTTATCTATCTCGACTGATTCGTAAGTTTTGTCGTCTGCTGCCAGCTTACACGTACAATTTGCATAGGTTCTTCTCATTCCGCTTTTAATTCTTTAATGATTCATGACACATGACACCCTTTTTCCATAAAACTACCATAACGTAGTTTGCCGAAAACGTGATTCTATCTCGAAATGCTTCTTTTTATTAGTATGACGACATTGTCTTTATTTCTTTGCTTTTATAACAAATCGGTTATTGATCAGCTTGTGTTTTTCAAACTTCCTCTTTTACTCACTTTGGATTTTTGGTTCACTTACCCTAGTTATTGACCATGTCGATCCTACTTTATTTCGCTACAGGACTATTTTAAGGGTACAATTTTTGCATTAATGTTCCCTTAAAGGAAACACGTTTGCATAAAAATTCAACAGCTACATGTGGACTAAAGGAAACATGGCCTTATTAAATGTTGAGATCAAATATCAATACGAGTATGTGCTTAGTTCTGCACAACACTCGACCATTGCATAGGCATAGTGCGCCATTTTTATATTTCGCTATTTTGAAATTTTGATGTTTCTTATATTTGCCTTTTTACCGTTCGCTGTTTTGAGATTCGGTGTTATTTGATTCACTAAGCAACCGGTCTACATCAAGTAAAATCAAACATAGGCTTACATTACATCGCGTATACATGTTGTGCGAAGGCTTCTCAAGAAATATACACACATTCATTTAAAAAAAAAACAAGCTTAAATTCCTCGCTGTAGAAAATCGTGATTAAGTGCAGAATGTTTCACAAAAGCAAGCATGAATATTCATCAATATATCTATTGAAATTTTAACTGTTAGTTTATGGCTTGAAGGACCTTAATGTCCCCACAATATTTTCAGTCACCTGCTTTCCGTGTAGACTCGATTTTTACTGGAAATAATTTTAAGTGCATTTATTTGGCTGTTTTGATAGATTATATACGAGTTTCACGTGTTCCATCTGTGAGAATATAGTCCTGGGCAGTAAGTTGGCATTTGGGGTTCCTAATGTGAGGATTTTTCATTCGTTTGATTGCTTATAATGGTGCTATTTTCAAATAATAGGAAGTCAATCAGCATACAAAGACAGGGTTGAACGTAAATAAAAAATATTCATATGTTGCTACACTTCCAGTACTTCAAAATGGTCACTCTGTCACAAAAAAACACCTTTAAAAATTCTCATGTAGGCCTTCACTATATGTTTGCAGTCTACCAGTGTGTGTTATAGCCATCGCTCATTGCTCAGGGGATCATGCCATGTTCATATGTGTGAATATTCCCGTTTAATATTCGTTAATTGAATTAATGCAGCAATCATTGACAATTCTATCTCCATCAATGCCGATAAAGAAGTAAAATATTAAAGCGAGTTTGGTGTTTATGCATCTCAAGTCAAGAATTGTTTTGCAGCAGAAATCGACTATATACACGTGGTGAAGGAAAAAACTTTGAATTAATCTAATCTACTAATATATAGATTTTGCTGTTTCTCGACCACTCATGTCATCGAATTATTGCACAAGAATTGGAAGGATGTTGTTGACCCATTTGTGTATGGTGATGAAATGCAGCACAATGAACCATTTATTGAGGAACACTTAAGTGTGCAGTTAAGGATGCCTATCAGATGAAAATGATAGTTCTGACAAGTCGTGGAAAAGTGAAAAATCTGAGCTTTCATTATAACTATGACTGCAATGCGAGTAGATGGCTTACAGTTGAATGATTTGGTGTGAGAAATCTTTATCACACTGTTCATGTATCCGACGAAAATCATTCAACATTTCATATGTCTTGCTTTTTGGACTGGACCCAACAGGTCTTCTATATCGTAATTAGTTTAAAATCTAGGTTGATAATGATTAATAGTATTGATCACGCAAGCTTAATTATATCACAAATAATTTTATCTGAGTTACTTATACTATTACAGCAAATATTTGTAAGTCTCCATTCGGCTCTGCAGTAAAAGAAACTTGAAGAATTATTCCACTTCAGACGTCCTTGACACACCGGAAATCATTATCATCCAAAATTATTGAACGTGTGTTGCCAATGTGAGAATGATCAGCATTGATATCTCATGCATTTTAAGTGGGAGATGGGTAGGCTGCGTGATACTTTGTAATTCAACATCGAAGTTGATTGTGTGATATGATGTCAGTTCTGATTGCTTCTAGTGAATGTCAAAAATCTTCAGAATCCCCATAGAAGTGCTATGGGAGCTGTGGGGATGGCCTCAACAGCCATTCCCAGCCCATACCCACGGGAACGATGGAATTCAATGATGCTCTCTGTACTGCTGTTATTTGAATTAAGCTTTAATCAAAGTAAGGGAACCTTTTTGTTATGCATTTCTTGTTGCACGATAATATACATTCCTATACTTGGAATATATATCATCGGAATCATTCCCATTTACGATGGGATCACACTTTAGATGAGTTTCTAAACTAGAAGGATCTTTTATGTCATTTTTTCCTTGTATTCTTCCTGCAGTGTATAGTCATTGAGATTCTTGGTAGCTCGAACTCTTTCGATTTGTTTGTAACATAATGACCTCCTTGAACTTATCTATAAACTCCAAAACGTGGCATTTCTTGCCAAGGAAATCTTTAATGGTTCGCCTCTTGTGTATTATTTCTAAATAATTTGTCGATACCCATAGCTCTTAATTGAGACATACTGCTATCGATACAGCGACTTCCTTGATATTGGCGAAACCAATCAGAAAATGACTTTGGGTGGGTAATGTTTAATTTCTTTTCAGTTGTATCTCACTCAGAATACAATAATACAATTGCAGCAATCGTGTAACACTATCATCGGCATACGTAAAAACGTCTCATGAAATATGTCATTGATGATAGCTGTTCTGAAATTCATCGGATGACCTTTATTTTGTAGGTAACGCTCAATATTTTCTTGTATATGTCTAACGCACAATAAATGTCGTGTTCCCTCAAAACATAGGGAAATGGCAGCGCTCAGGGCTTTGTCATCGTCACTTCCAATGAATAAAATATCTTCATCAACACGAATCATTTTGCGTAATTCAAAAAGAAGATGAGCGTAAGTGTTCGTGTCTTTCGAATAATGTATCATAGAAGGACCAATGAATGTTGGGATCCCTTGGTCCTTGTTCATCAAGAGAGGTATTTCTTTAAACGTCGTAGTTGTCAAATAGAAATCACCGACATCAAACGTTGTATCTATGCACAGGGCTGTTTCCACCTTCTGTGGTTGTAAAACGCTTGACGTCGGTCATTTGTTGGTCATTAAACAAAATGTTTATGGGAAAGTCATGACAAATTATACTTTGGAGAAATCTGTCTTCTCCAAAGACCTCTTTCACTGTAGACTTAACTTCTGCAGACACTCACCTATCTCATCAGTAGTTTTACTATATGCTCCTGTTATTACACTTTTGGTTATAAATTTGTCGGCGATCACGGGGAACTTCCTCTCCTAAAACAAATTTTGAGTATATTTGCATTAGGATGTGACACCTCATCCATAATTTTATTCAAAGTTGATTTCCTAGCAAGTTGAAATGGTCGCTTCCACTTTGAATTCGCATGTGGTTTTACCTCTAAGTCTTTAGTCTTACCAAGCCTGAAGTATTTCAGGAAGATGGGACACCTTGTTTCATTCTCCTCTTTACAAATCTTTAGGTGTACTACTATTTTTCTGAAATTACTTTCACTGCGACTACTGTAATAAGAGCAAGATATTGCATAGACGTTTTGAGGAGCTATCTCCCTCCTCACATTCTTCCTGCCATCTCAGAGATAAATGAAGTACTGAGACATCTTTCTGTCTAAGTGTGCCTTGCGACGGTTAGCTGTTGATAACAACGCTCTTCTGGTAAACATGGATATCCATGAACCACATCCATCAACTCTGAAATCATTTCATAAACAATGGTTTACTAGGAAATGACTATCCGATCGGTTACCTTGTGGAACACAGTTCATGATGACATCCCTACAAGCGGAGGTTTTCGCGCATCCCTTGTGATCATTGACATTAGTTTGTGGTGTTGGTTGCGTTGATTGAGTAAATATCTTGGACGCTATGGCTTTGCTTGAAATTAGTAGAGGAGATGGTCAAATTTCGTAAAAATCCGTGAAATTAGGTCAACTTTGAGAGCCTGCTGTGTCCGTTGCAGGGCATGTAGGAGGATGGGGACTGAATTGCGCATCCCTTGTGATCATTGACATTAGTTTGTGGTGTTGGTTGCGTTGATTGAGTAAATATCTTGGACGCTATGGCTATGCTTGAAATTAGTAGAGGAGATGGTCAAATTTCGTAAAATCCGTGAAATTAGGTCAACTTTGAGAGCCTGCTGTGTCCGTTGCAGGGCCTGCAGGAGCATGGGGACTGAATTGCGCATCCCTTGTGATCATTGACATTAGTTTGTGGTGTTGGTTGCGTTGATTGAGTAAATATCTTGGACGCTATGGCTATGCTTGAAATTAGTAGAGGAGATGGTCAAATTTCGTAAAATCCGTGAAATTAGGTCAACTTTGAGAGCCTGCTGTGTCCGTTGCAGCAATGTGAGGATGGGGACTGAATTGCGCATCCCTTGTGATCATTGACATTAGTTTGTGGTGTTGGTTGCGTTGATTGAGTAAATATCTTGGACGCTATGGCTATGCTTGAAATTAGTAGAGGAGATGGTCAAATTTCGTAAAATCCGTGAAATTAGATCAACTTTGAGAGCCTGCTGTGTCCGTTGCAGGGCCTGCAGGAGGATGGGGACTGAATTGCGCATCCCTTGTGATCATTGACATTAGTTTGTGGTGTTGGTTGCGTTGATTGAGTAAATATCTTGGACGCTATGGCTATGCTTGAAATTAGTAGAGGAGATGGTCAAATTTCGTAAAATCCGTGAAATTAGGTCAACTTTGAGAGCCTGCTGTGTCCGTTGCAGGGCATGTGGGAGGATGGGGACTGAATTGCGCATCCCTTGTGATCATTGACATTAGTTTGTGGTGTTGGTTGCGTTGATTGAGTAAATATCTTGGACGCTATGGCTATGCTTGAAATTAGTAGAGGAGATGGTCAAATTCGTAAAATCCGTGAAATTAGGTCAACTTTGAGAGCTGCTGTGTCCGTTGCAGGGCATGTAGGAGGATGGGGACTGAATTGCGCATCCCTTGTGATCATTGACATTAGTTTGTGGTGTTGGTTGCGTTGACTGAGTAAATATCTTGGACGCTATGGCTATGCTTGAAATTAGTAGAGGAGATGGTCAAATTTCGTAAAATCCGTGAAATTAGGTCAACTTTGAGAGCCTGCTGTGTCCGTTGCAGGGCATGTAGGAGGATGGGGACTGAATTGCGCATCCTTTTGTGATCATTGACATTAGTTTGTGCTGTTGGTTGCGTTGATTGAGTAAATATCTTGGACGCTATGGCTATGCTTTGAAATTAGTAGAGGAGGATGGTCAAAATTTCGTAAAATCCGAAATATCAGGTCAACTTTAAGAGCCTGCTGTGACCGTTGCAGGGATTGTAGAAGTGATGGGGACTTGAATTTGCGGCATCCTTTGTGGATCATTGACATTCAGTTTGTGCTGTTGTGTTGCGTTGATTGAGTAATTATCTTGGTCGCAATGGCTATGCTGTTGTACATTATCAAATTTCATTCTGACCTTGCTTGTTGTTTGTAACCAGCCG
>CAJQUW010009129.1:0-84389 GCA_907163375.1 Prostheceraeus crozeri | reverse complement strand
TATCGCTCAAAGTTGATTTCAGACGTGGACAGACATTTGAGTGCTGAGTCGATGACTAATGGCTGAACTATTTGATGGCAGTAGGCGTGCAATGGTAGTAAGTAAGCGAAATTTTGATTGCTACAAAAAACGCTGTGTTAACATCAAAATGAAGCAGGAAGCTACTGTGTCGTGCGTTATCAGAGAGTATGAGGAAATCGGGTCA
The DNA here is from genome assembly GCA_907163375.1 of Prostheceraeus crozeri. Classification (NCBI taxonomy): domain Eukaryota; kingdom Metazoa; phylum Platyhelminthes; order Polycladida; family Euryleptidae; genus Prostheceraeus; species Prostheceraeus crozeri. The sequence goes on along the minus strand of CAJQUW010009129.1, from coordinate 84,184 downwards.
CATCATTAGTCGCCGGAGATGCATAATTCCCAGACACCTAGTCACGACACTCGGAATCGAGTACTTGGAATTGTAATCCGCGGGTTACTCGAGTCGGTTATGATTTCGTTCCAAAATTGTGCTGCTGTAAGGAGACAAACATTTTACTCGATGCGGGTATACAAATGAAACCGATTGAGAATTATACAGACCGCTTCAAAAATAATTGCACAAAAAAAGCTAAGCCATTTTCAAATGAAATTTTCGTGCTGAAATCCTGGATCAATTTTGATAAACGATATACCATATAAAACCTTATGTTCCATAGATTATTTTGGCATATATTTCGTTTTCATCTGAGGTCAGCTGTGGTCAGTAGGCCTCATGAAAAAAATTGGACGCTTTCTTTGATGCAGGATTTCAACATGAAGCCGACAGAATTATTTTATGAAAGTTGGCAAACAGCATGAACTATCAGTCAGCTTCATCATGATACACGGTTTTTAGGATTGGCTGTATGTACAAAAAGATACAATGCTAATAAGTTTTACCAAAAAAATGTTGCTAAAAAATCTCTCAAGATTTTCTCATTGATGAAGATGTTCAATTTCAACAACCTTTGTACCATGTGAAAGGTTATGTCAAGCACTTTAATTTGTCAAAGCGTTCAGCGTATGTCTGGTCAGCTGTGGTCAGCAGACTTAAAAGTATGAATATTTGGTCAATTCCTTCACCGACACCTACAGACGAAACTATGCAATACAGAAAATTAGATTATCATCATTGAATCAGGCTCGTGTTAAGCTTGCAGATAATATAATTTTTTTCGAATTCGGACATCAATTTGTGCAATTTCACTCAATTTACACTTTTACCTAATTTTGAGCCACTTTCGCGTTAACAATGTTTTTAACGGTCAACTGCACAAAACTTAACAACTTATGTTGTATTAACACTGGTGCTTTCGAGTTTGGGTTTAAAATAATGCTGATGTTATCAGCTCCAAGAATATGTAAGTTTTATCAAAATCGGCCCATCCGTTCACTGACAAACTTCAAATTTGTATTATTCCCATAGTCAGCCATTGCGTGAGTCATAATTTCCCTCACGTCTTGACCTTGAGGTCAGAAGAAATTCGAATCTCGGATCAGACAAGGGCTTCTCTCGTCTCTGCACCTGTTCCACAGCAAACAATAGAATTTCCTTCACACCGTAGGAATGCTGACGCTTGCGTTGCGTCCGATAAATGGAGCAGCTCATCAATAATGAAAAAGAGAATGAGTGACACGTGGGCCAACATGATATTGATATCTGAAATAGCATCGTGAAAGTAACAAAGCAGACAATCACTAATTACTTCATTTAATTAGACAAACCACACCAATATATTTCCAGAACCAAGTGTCTCAGCTTACCAAGTAAATAAGTTTATTGATCGTCTATCAGCATGCGATTAAATTTGACGAGAATATACAAAAGATATAAGAATTTTTTGTGCTGTGCAGCGATTTAGGAAATGGACTGTACATCAATCAAGTTCAACAGTCAGTACAGGTATGCAACTTGATTCACCGAAGATCTGCTTGGGAAAAATCGAATTCATACATCCCCTGAATTCGTCAAAAGAGTTTGCATTTCCTTCACAGCGGCATAGTGAGTTCCAATGCTTCACAATATTCGCTGTGGAAATACTACTGAGAAACTTGTATTTGCGTGGAACATCAATGACTTGGCTCAATGACACGTGGAGCGAAGGAAAAAGTCATCCATTTGAAGGCTATGAACATTTTATCCAAGAAAATTGAACTATCTTGTTATCAAAATCAAAAGGTCAACATTCTGAGTTTACAGAGGTAATTTCCACTCCAGATAGTTGGGGAAAGGAAAAAGAAACCCTTTCTCACATCCTTCAAATGAAATCAATCAGTAGCTTATCAATTTTATCAATGGATCAATTACAGACCTGCTAACATTCACATTTGCAAAATCGGGTTATGGTTACTATCATCAGGCATGCAAACTAACCCACATATATTTAAAAATCTACATTATTTTGAATATTTTATTGAACATACATTGAAATACGAATATTTGAGACTATTTTTGTAATGATTTATAAGTGGCACTTTTACACTTCTTCAAAATGTCACTTGAAAGTCATTGAAAGTGAGTTTGGTGAAGCGACCACCGAACTTGTTGATGAGTAATGACTCCAAAATTGGAATTGACATTGGAGAGCGTGTTTCAATTCTGTTTTTCCTGACCACACTAACAAGTCTTTCACTATCGGCATTACTGTGTGGAATTGTGAGCGAAGAAAATAGTCAGTATGCGTCAATCTACATCTTAAAATTATGTTAGTACTACGAGGAATGAGCACAATATTGTTCACAGCTTGATAAAACTTGCACTATACATTTCTAATGGACACTCTTTTTATGGAGACATTTCCAATGGTCTCTTCAGGAACTCTTATTTGTCTGCAATGGAATCATAAAATACATATGACATAATATATATAGTCATAATATATGACTGTGAAAAGCGAATGGAATCTTATGAGCACGATAGCACACATGTGAATATGGAATGCGTGAAGCGCAAATTTTTGAATTATTTTGCTAGACTTATTTAAAAACTGACTAGTAAAAATCTTGCAAAATAAAAATTTAAATATCGGGACATTTGTCAGAAAATCGAGACTGCTGAAAATGGCAATAAAATCGGAACAGTCCCGACGAAATCGGGACAGTTGACAGGTCTGCAATTAGAATGACATCATAAGGTTCATTCGACATCCAGAAAAAATCCACAAATTATGATGAGAAATTACCTCATCAATCAAGGAGTAGATGACTCTTGCTGCACCACGACCTTCGGCATTCGATTGCAAGCTCGGAGTTGCTTGACCCAAAGCCATCGCGCCTATGATAATTGAGAAAAACACCTGAAAACGGGAAATATGGATTCCATGAAGCTCGTTCGTGAAGAGTTTGTTTAGAGTACGAAAATGCAAACCTTTATATGACTTATCTTCACATAGTTGACCAGTTTGCGAGTCAGGCGATGCATTTCACAGGCAAGTAAAGAGAGTTTCTGACTCGAATCTAATTTATTGGTCGAAAATAAAAGGATAAAGTTACACGTCGCACAGCGTGACGGGCCTTCGGCGTCCAGCGCCTTCTTAACGGTCGATGGTCAAATGGCGGTCTGCAAACTCGGTGTGAAGATTTATAAAGAGGTGAATGATATTAAGAATTGTGTTGCTTGTTGAATGTGAGGTGATCAAAGTGAGAAGGCAGACTGTAGCAAGGTAATTCATGTCTTCTATTGATTGTTGGCTTCAAGTGTGTAATAGCTTTTGCTTCAGTGAATGTTGTGTCTCGAGTGTTCGTCAGCTTAGCAATGAAATCGACCTGAAAATCCTCGATGCTACCTAGATCATTATGTTTATTTTTATTATGCTCATAGAGAGCGCTGGATGCAGACTTATTAATAATTGCACGTCTATGTTCTGCGTGCCGAGTGGAGAATTTCCTTACAGTCTTTCCAATGTAGCATTCTCCACATTTATTACAAGTGTACCTATACACTACGTATTTATCACTACATTTAAACTTAGGTAAACATTTACAGATTTGACAGCTACAAGTATTATAGAAATTTTTATTTTTCCTTATTTGGTTTACCGTCTGTCTACCGTATTCATTAATAACTGTAACAGGTAAGTCAAATTTCTTAACTGCTTTATTAATTTTTCTATTACATTTATCGCTGATAAATGGAACTTTAAAATAACAATTATTTTGGTTCTTGATTTTATTTCTACTCCTATGCTTATTCCTTTTCTTGGGAAAATTCTTGTTACTGTAGCCATTTTTAATTAGAATGTCATTAAATTCGCTAACTTTTTCTTTTTGCATTACTTCATTGCTACACCGATTACTTATATCTTTTAAGCGGTTATTAATGAAACTACTTTTAACATGATTGGGCACAAAAGAGTCCCTTCTTAAGGTTATGTCGGAATGGCCTGGTTTGTGGTACCACGCATATTGAACTTTATGATTAATTATTTTTACTTTTATATCTAAGAAGGGTAACCAATCCATTGGGTTATGAGCTTCTATTGTAAATTTTATGCTTGAGGTTACTGCATTAAAGACATCAGTTATATGAGACAGTAAGTCACTATTATACTCTATTGGACCAAGGATGATATCATCGATGTATCTCATATAGAGCGACGGAGAAAAGCTTAATTTTTCAATAGCCAATTGTTCTATATGACTCATGAAAATCACTGCAAATGCCGGGGCAAAATGTGCGCCCATGGGCACTCCTTTGATTTGTTTATACACATTGTCCTTGTATTTTATCTCGTAATTATAGCATACAAACGTTATCAACTTTTCTATTTGTTTTATGCTAAGACCAAAAGTGTCAATTAGATGCCAGTACTGTTCTAAACTTTTTATGTTATATTCTATACCCAATTGTATTGGGATGCTAGGATATAATTGTTCTACATCTAGTGAAATGAAGATTAAATTCTTATTATTAGGAATTCTATAACTATTTAATAATTGGATTAATTGTTCTGTATTACTTAGGTGTGTGGGAATATGCTTAAGGACATTTTTCAAGACGCTAGATATAATCCAATCAATTTTTTCGACTGGTGTATTTTTCACAGAGGCAATAGGCCGAACAGGAAACTGATTACTCATGTTGACCTTGTGGTCTATAACAAAAGAAAAGAAATGTGCTGGTTTTGTTGCAGTACTTATTAATTTATCTAATTGCGGATTCAATTTCGTGCTCGGAACAATTGATTTTATTAGATTATTTGCCTGCTTCTCTATAGAGTCAGACTTACTTTTATTTATTAACTGATATGTTATATATATTATATAACATAACTTATCTTCAGACGACCAAACTGTGAATTTTGATATTTTCAAGGTACGCAAGGTATATTAATAAAACGAGAGCAAAGATGCAAAATGTATACAAGATCAAGTTAAAACTGGGAAAAATGAAGAAATTGTAAATCAAAATATTGCCACAGTTATCTGCATGAGGAATTCCAATCATATGTATCTATCATCTTCCGACATGAAGCACTTGTGAAAGTTTGAATCATCAACTGAAGAGTCGTCAACAGAGTCAAATAAAGCAACGGGTTTGTGGCTTTTACATGTACACAGTTTTGCACTTATTATTTTGCATTGCATAAATAATTTCAAGATCTAGCTGATAACACATGAAAAACAACTTATAACAACCGCGATAAGCAAAGGTTGACAAACACTGTTATAAGACAAGCCAGTTCTCGCTATCTCATGGATAGAAATTGCCAACTAATCAGATGCGACCAATTTAAAATGCAAACTGACACAACATGGCATTTGTTCCCCAAGGAACTCATGGGAACAAATTTGGGACATTGCTGCGTGCATCGCATGCCGGGAATTCACTCCGCAAAGTTTAATGCTATCAACATCTAGAGATGCAACTTTCAACAAGTGGCTAACATTCACAATCACAATTAACATCGGCAATGTATCGAATTCATGTCTGCTACTTTAGGAGGGAGCATATGTGTATTTCCCTCATGCAACTGATGTGTAGTAACATATAGCTGTAGTGTTTACCTTGTTCTGCATTCTTATTGAATGCAATACTTCCGACAGTTGACATTCTATTTAAATTATCCTCCTTTCAAGCGCCTTATAAGGCATCCCATGAAAGGTCGATTGTCATAGTGGTAGATCGAAGATTAGTGATGGATTACTTCTGTCTGCGTGGCTATCTAGCGATTCACTCGAATCCAAGGAAAGTTTAAAGCACTCCTTTATAATTACGACTCTTTATATAATTACTGTATATAATAGAGTTTCCCGATGCGTTTAGTCTCTTGTGAGAGCGTCAAGTGCCTAAATCTAAATATATAAATGAGATATCTACCCCCATCATATATAACACCCTATCACCCAAGCTTAAACGATTCTACTCAATCACTGGGACATGTGAAGCTCCATTCAAATTGGCGACACGACACGTTGCGACACAGTCAATAATTGCAACCACAGAATTAGATTCATCTGCGCATAAACAAAGTATTTAATTCTGTGATTGCAACAGTTATTTCAAGATTACATGTAAATCTGCCAGTCTGTTCAAATCGGCGACACGACACGTTGCGACACAGTCAATAATTGCAACAGTCATTTCAAGATTACATGTAAATCTACCTGTCCATTCACATTGGCGACACGATATCCTTGCGATGCCAATGACACCCTCCTCGCTCAGAAAGATGTTCTGAAATTCTCGGCGACCTATGTTGTTGATAGGAGCTCCAAAATTTCTCATGTTGCATGAAGTCGCTGGTTTGCCCCGCACATTTGCAGGTGGCTGAGATGAGAATGACTTGACCACAGAATTAAATATTTTGTTTATCTGCGCGCACAGATGAATCTAATTCTGTGGACCGACAGATGATTAAAAATCATAGATTTATGTCCAGGAACGGCAAAATGTGTAATGGCAGGTAGGCAGAACGAAAACAAAATCATTTGTCTTGCGTTTTGGACTTGCAATATCTGAATATTTGTGTAGAGAAAATCACTTGCTTCAATTTTATATCAAACATGACAAGGATCAAATATGTCAGGATGAATTTATAGGATGGGTCATGGGGAGCCATTATTCCAACGGTTGTTGAAATCTATCAGTAAAATATCAACTCATGTGATAATGAGCATTGGCAAAAGATTTTCTATATCTATGTAAGTAACTCTTAGCACCATCTTCACAATTACGAGATGACAAGTAAAATGAAGTCTATTTTGTTGAATTTGATTAGCTGAGCTATCGCCGATTTTATGTTTCGACAACTTTGCGTCAACGATGAGTCAACAATATTCACTCATCAGTTGAGCACTTGTGCACTTAGAGGGGATAAATGTATCTTTTGACATAACTTCTGAAACACTGGGTTGATTTGATAAACGAAACGTTGACTTCAGCACAACAACAAGATGAATATAACTGCAATGTCATTTTGTCGATAACTGATGATTTTTTTCAAATTGTCTTTCACCGTCAATCAATCACCGAGAAACCATTTGTTGTTAAAATGTTAAAGGACCCGAAACGCGACCTAGCCGGTCATTTTGCTGATGAACCCCTTCTATGCTTATTCTTTTCTGGTATGTCTTGTATAAAGATTGTAAATATGTTTTATTGTTCGGTACGCCATCTAAGTATTATTTCTTTCTTTTATATTACCCGATGACCGGCGTGAACGCTTTCAACAGCCCTTTTTCAGGGCTACACTTATTAAGTATTTATTGAGTTTCTATTGTATATTATTGTTCATTCGAAGTGCACTAACCTGACTTTTCCCATAATTGTGCATTAACAACTGGTCTTCAGATGATTGGTGGAGTCGAGCTATTCCCCGCTACTGGTCCTTGTTGTTCAGCCTTGCTGGCTTTGTCTGAGCTGTGTTCTTTTCTTATTCATTATATGTTTAGTTGGTTAGGCGTAAGCCATCGTGTAGATAGCAGGTCTTCCAAGTCCAACCTCTGTAAGTTGTCTTTGCTTTTATGGGGCTCTGGCACTCAAATGTATGGAAATTGTGTCTGCTAAAGTGTTTTCGTTTAGTGCGAATAGGTGGATAGCGCCACCTAATGTTAGCAATACAAGTTTGTGCAATAGCAATAAGTGTTTGTGCTGTAAGCCACTGGAATGTGATAATTGTTTTAATTCTTTTAGTACCGGTCGCAAGTTTATATTTGATAAAGCGGGTACTTTTAATTGTAAGACAAAGTTCGTAATTTATTTAATTACGTGTTTGAAATGTGGCGTACAGTATGTTGGTCAGACCAGGCAAGAGTTACATAGTCGTCTAAATGGGCATCGGCATTCAATCTGTAAAGATAAATAATCAACCTTCCTTTGTAAACATTTCAACAGCAACGGCCATTTTTTCCATTCTTTTTCTGATGTAAGTGTGCAAATTATAGACTGTGTAGACTCTTCACAAATGTCTTTTGATGAAGCTAAGCGTGAGCTTGATGTAAAGGAAGACTTTTATATTAAAACTTTGAATACCGTGTATCCTTTGGGTTTGAATGATAGACTACTTGGCCAAGGACGTGTTTCTAATGATACTGTAAATAATACGCCTTTTTATTCGTCACCCATTCCGCGAAAGAGAAGAAGTCATAGTGGAAGACGATCTGGGAGAAAAGTTCGGAAATCTTATCCTGATAGCACTGTTGTTTTTGATTCTTTGCGCTGTTTTTTCGATAAGTGCAATTTTATTGATTTTTATTGATATTTACGAAAGCTTTCAAGAAGTGTTTTGCGCAATTTGCTCCAGAACTTGTCTAGTGTCGCAGGTGACTTGCGTATTGTTTTGTCAGCTTTTTTAACTCATGTTTTTAATGATAATAGTAATAACGGTATCGACAAGGATCGCGAAAGGGATGTAATTGTTGTTTTGTATGACTGTAGGAATATCGAGTATTTGAATATTCCGTCTGTTTTTGGCAATAAAAGAATTTACCGTCTTTTACCTGACAAGGTCCAAAGTGCACATCCTCCTAGAATATTTTACAAACTTGTGAAACCGATATCGTTGCGTATTTGCAATTACAGTAGATTGTTATCGAGTTTGTCGTTGTCCGACATATCTAATATTTCAACTTCTGCTTGTATTTGTTCTAGTAAACCAGATTTTATTTACGCTCCTTTCGGTCATATTGTTACTGGTGATTTGAATGTGATAGATGATGTTCATCTTAGGAATGTCATGGCACGGGGTGTTAAATGTCGTATTCCTCAATTTTTGCCATGGAATGAGGTTAAAGCTGACTTGGTGACTTGTGTTAAGACCCACGCCGATAAAATGTCCAAAGTGTTTAAGATTGATCGTGATCGTTTCGATGATTGGGAGGGTGAGGTAATAGACCTCATTTGTAAACGTATAAAAAGACTGAAGTATTGTGAAAATGTATTCGAAAGAAAGTTTACGTCTATTAGATCACTTGATGAGGGCATTAAAAGTATGCATGATCATTTTGTCATTGTGCCCGTCGATAAAGCGGGTAGTAATTTTGCTGTTATATGTAAGAAATTGTATATCAACATCATGTTGGAAGAACTAGGTTTTGATTTAAACAGTTTGGTACCTGTTGGCAATGCAACTTATTCTGCTTCTTCGGAAGGTAGCAGTGAAACTGTTGACCGTCACTGTTCACTTGTCATTTGGTCATTTGGTATAAACTGTTCGGATGATTGTAAAAAGTTGCCTAAATTGTTTTGTATTCCGAAGTTTCATAAGTCACCGTATAAGTTTAGATTTACTGCTGGAGCGCGCAAGTGTACGAGTACACAATTGTCAGTTGTTCTTAATAAGGGTCTCTCCTTAATAAGAGACTTTTTTAAACTTTATTGTGAAACAATACAGAAGAATAGTGGCTTCCGCTGTTTTTGGAGCATTAAGTCTACTGAAGAATTTTTGAACATTGCAAATAATAAAAATAATGTCTTTTCAATTCAAGTATCCGATTTTTCTAAATTGTACACTAACATCAATCATGAAGACATGTGTGCACATTTGTTTAGCTTGCTGGAGCTAGTCGAGAAAATTTCTTTGTGTTGGTTTTAATAAAACTTTTTTCGCTGGTAAAACGTACAAGGGTTATCACTGTTTTAGTTTGGAAATGTTGAAGTCCGCAATTAAGTTTGTTATTTCGGAAGTTTTCGTTGTTTTTGGTGGCTTGGCATTCAAGCAGGTTAGGGGCATTCCTATGGGGGAAATTGCAGCCCTATGTTAGCTGATTTGTTTTTGTGCCACTATGAATTCGTTTTTATGAAATTGTTAATGTCGAACAAGAAATTCGGATTAGCTAGATTGATGTATTGCACCACACGTTACATCGATGATATATGTCTTTTCAATTCTAAACATTTTGACACTTTGTTGAATAAGATTTATCCCGCGGATTTGAAGGCTGAGAGAAATGGGACGGATAACATCTCAGTAGAATATCTCGATGTCAAGCTTAATATTTGTAGTGATGGTTTACATACATCAGTTTTTCATAAGGTTGAGCAATTTTGTTTTGATGTTATTGTTTTCACTTTTCCCGACAGTCTTCTCCCTCTTCATATGGGTGCGAATGTCTTTGCCAGTCAAGTTCTTCGTTACCTTAGGATATGTTCTCATCTGCCGTATGCCATTGTTAAAGTTAAAAGCACGTTTAAAGTTTTTGTGAAACGCAGATATGAAGCCTGCAAGTTAATCAAATGTATGGAGAGACTGTTGAAAAAGCATTTTTAGTTTTGTTTAAATTTGGTTTGCAGTCAGCCAGAGAGTTTTGTATTTTGTGTGGCTTCATTTAAGAGTGTTATCAATGTTAATTCATGTGTGGGGTCCGCCTTTTTGGCGGGGGTCCGCCACCTAGGGTTTGAGCGTACAAAATGTTAAAGGACCCGAAACGCGACCTAGCTGGTCATTTTGCTGATGAACCCCTTCTATGCTTATTCTTTTCTGGTATGTCTTGTATAAAGATTGTAAATATGTTTTATTGTTCGGTACGCCATCTAAGTATTATTTCTTTCTTTTATATTACCCGATGACCGGCGTGAACGCTTTCAACAGCCCTTTTCAGGGCTACACTTATTAAGTATTTATTGAGTTTCTATTGTATATAATTGTTCATTCGAAGTGCACTAACTCATAATTCAACTCAGACTTTTCTCATAATTGTCAATGTGTGAAAAGGAACACAGCGCAGCTGCAGCAGTCCGGTGACCTGTCAGTCAAGCGAAATTTGGTAGAGTCACCTAACTTAGGGAATTGCTAGCTAGCAATCGTTAAACTCATGGACTTCAAAATAATAGTGGCTATTATTTGGAAGTCCATGTTCAATCAGTCTTGCTGGGATTTCCCATACCTAAGACAAAGTCCTGGGTACTCATGGGTCATCTCCCCACCCCCAACGTTCTCAAATTTGTCTGCAATCTGTAGAAATGAATCAATGATCACAAAACTTCATAGACAAGTATCTGAGTATATTTTCTACCTACATACAGAATTTTATGCAAAACGGATAAGTACTTTTTGAATAAGAGACGATGACGTGAAGTGTAGTGATGTAAACAGCTTGATCTTACTTCACCTGACCTCATCGTCTGAGCAGTTAGCACTAGGTCAACAAAGTCATGTCGCAACAACTCTAGAAGTGATAATGACCCAGACCACATCCTTTCCATTAATGTGCTTAACTTAAGAAAGGTGTACAAGGTAGTGGCCGTGGGAAGATTTCAAATAGCAATGGATGAGACGGAGACGGAAAGAGAACAATGTACAAACGAGTAACAATAATGCGTCGAACAGACGAAGTCAGATCAAGCTGTTGACATGGCTACTATTCACTTTATCGTCTCTAATGCAAAAAGTACTTGTGCAATTTAAACAAATTTTTGAATTTGGGTAGAAAATATGCTTAGGTATGTCTATCTGAAATTTGGTGACGACTGATTCATTTTTTACAGATTTTTAACAAATTTGAAAACCTGGGGGGGGAGATAACCCATAAGTGCCAAATCCTGTTCCAGGAATTGTTTCAGCATAAGTGCCCAGCAGTCCCCGACAGGGTACTCACCATTTTTTGGTAATACAAAAATTTTTGGTAATCCAATTTGTACGTGAAGAAATTTAGTATGCGGCAGTTGGATTTGGTGCACGTCGTCATCATTGATCATAATTTTATTTGTGACAGTGTAGCAACTTCTAAATTAAAGCAATCACATGCGTCATCTCGACGTGTTCCTCCGAAAGGACATTTTGTTGATATTCATTCGAATCGGATAAAGGTAGCTAGGGTTTGGTTGATAATTTTTTTAACTTGAGAATTCGATGTAGTAGGTACAGCAGTAGTCGGCACAGTATTAATAGGATTGGCTACCGACATGGAACTGATTCATGAAATATGACAAGCAAAAAAAAAACAGTTGACAACCGAACAATATTTGGATCCGTTTGGAAGCTGTTCATCCAAAGAATTTCATCGTCATAATGAAGAAACACAATAATATGTGTGAAGGGAAGAGACTGTAATTATTGAGCACTACTGTGTCGCGTGATCTTCGAGATTGTCGTCAGAGTGTCGTCGAGTTGATCTGAACGGATGTCGTGAATATCACAAGGTGCCGCTATCATGTCGTGTCCCCAATGTGAATGGAGCTTAAGAGTGTGATACCTGCAGTTCCAATGACCCTCTCGGGGCTCGACTTCACTCGACCCTTCAACGTCCCTCTTATGAGTACCGCTACGATGGATCTCTCGATCAAAGATCAAATCAAAAACTGTGTCACGGAGACCACCCATCAACGTCATATCGCCAACTGAGAGCACGCAGACAGAAGGGGATTCCATCGACTTTGATTCAGTAATGTGCGGGCTTGTTTCAGAATAGAAAAATGTATATTAACCCTGACATTCAAATTGAACGGTGCCTCGTCACTGAAGGATTTTCACCAGTTCAAATTATTATGGTTTTGGTGTCATAATCAAAAAGGTCGATCTTTGGTGAAGGCCAGAATCTTTCAACTCTTGTACCATTGCACAATTTTCCAAGGCCTCAAGTTTGCCGCTTTAGCACTCTGTTCACGGTCGATAGTGAAGTTTCACATTGGAGTGCAACTTTTCTGTGTTCGTGGATCATCTCCATCTGTCTAATTATTTCGCTGACCTTCGCATCTGAAGTCCTTCGATTACTTTGGTTGCCTTCATGGGATCTTGGAAGGACGCTCAGTGTTTGAAGGAATCTTGCTCTCCAGTCACGAACCGTGCGTGCAAGTGGAACAGCCTTATCGAACGTTTGAGAGAACAGACGCCGTGCTTCTTCACAATTTTCAGTTGCAGCAGCATATGAAACAATCTGAGCAATTTCTTCATTGCTATAGCTAACGTAGTTCATGATGAAATTCGAAAAGTAGTTCAACGAATGCACTGAAAGGAGTTGCTTACACTGGCTAAAATTCTACAAACAGCACGAGATATTGTTATGGATGCAGCTAATATTGATCGGAAAATCAAAGACATCTATAAAGCAGGCTTGCTACATAGCCATGAAGCAGTGGCGGGATCAACTGAAACACCCTGTACATTCTACATTGTCCATGCATTTGTCCGTTCGGAACGTGGTACCGTTACGTAATTCGAATCACTAGACTTAAAAATGGGTAGTAGTGAGGTAGATCTTTTAGGAGTCCACAATGTTGTCTCATTACTATGAAGCAGAGTTGTCAAGAGTATTATATGTGATGTATCTACATCTCGTAGGTAGGTGCTCTTAGTTAGCGATATGACGTTAGTGGGTGGTCTCCGTGACACAGTTTCTGATTTGATCTTTGATCGAGAGGTCCATTATGGCGGGGGTTATAAGACGAACGTTGAAGGGTCGAGTGAAGTCGAGCCCCGAGAGGGTCATTGGAACAGCTTTCAAGCGAATCCAAACATTGTTCGGTTGTCAACTGTTTTTTTGTTTGTCATATTTCATGAATTATTTCCATGTCAGTAGCCAATCCTATTAATACTGTGCCGACTACTTCTGTACCTACTACATCGAATGCTCAAGTTTAAAATAGATTATCAACCAAACCCTAGTTGCCTGTAATGGTAACTGAACAGAGTGCTAAAGCGGCAAACTTGAGGCCTTGGAAAATTGTGCAATGGTACAAGAGTTGAAAGATTCTGGCCTTCACCAAAGATCGACCTTTTTGATTATGACACCAAAACCATAATAATTTGAACTGGTGAAAATCCTTCAGTGACGAGGCACCGTTCAATTTGAATGTCAGGTTTAACATACATTTTTCTATTCTGAAACAAGCCCGCACATTACTGTGTCAAAGTCGATGTAATCCCTTTCTGTCTGCGTGTGGACAATATAACTTATCATCATAACATTATTCTATTCACCATGTTTTTGATGGTGATTTCAATGGAGAAAAATACTCATGGGTTTTCCGTTTCTAAAAAGAAAACACAACACCATATTTCAAAATGATGGTGCTCCTGCGCATTACAGCCTTTCTGTGAGAAAAAGTGTCAATGAAAATTTACCAAATCGTTGGATCGGTCGAGGTAGTGATCTCCCTCGGCCACCCAGAAGCCCAGATTTAACCATAAATGATAATTGGCTTTGGGGTTGCGTTAGAGACAATGTTTACGGTAACCCTATAAACCCCAACCACTTCAAGAACTAACTGAGCATAACTAATTTGCCTTCATTGACGTACTACAGAAATTTCAAAAATAGTTTCAATATATGAAATTAACAATTCGAGTGATTCGAATTGTGAGGACGATTCATCAATTCGAATGATAAGGACTCGAAACTCCCTCTACAACTCAATGCATAATATGCCTTGAATTTCTGAATATGAACAAAATAACACACATAGACAAACCCTTAAACATCAAACCCAAGTAATTATCATTATCAGCAAAGTTATTATCATTTTTTTACAAATAACTTTATCATTTCTTCACTACATCATCTGACATAGAATTCATCCATCCTGTCAGGTCAATTTATTTTGCTAGTAGTAAAGATACGTAATCCAGTACAACCTGTTCATATCTACATTCCTTGATATCATCTCATTGTAAATATCATTTTCAAATTTCTTATAGTTTAAACTTCTACCAACCCTAATCTTTTGTACCTGAAGATGATTGCTGGATGGTGATCGAAAAAATTTTGGTCATAAGAAAAGTAATAATAATAGTTGACATCTTTAAAAACCTGACTCTTTCCAACTCAACTATTACATAATGACTAGTCAGGTCATTTTCCAAATTATTTTTGATGGTGATGTGAATGGAGAATAATACTCATCGTTTTGCAATTTTTCAGAGAAATTTGCACTTCATTTATCAAATTACCATATTCCGAAGAAATTTGATTGAATAAAATTTAAATACTTCGCTTGTTCTGATTTTTTTGATCTAATATTTTTCCTGAAATTTCTGATTAAATTCATCAAAAGGAAATATTATTTGGAATGTTTGATTTTTCACGATTTAATGTGCTACCTGTTCACATTTGAAGTGTTGCTATTACTCCTGCTCGTCAGAATTCACAAGAACTTATGAGACTGCTTCCATTGGAAATTATCTTTCAGTCCTAACCATCTATGTTAAAAGTCGTCTATAAAGAACTGACGAAGAAAAATCATCTGTTTTGAATCGTGTACGTAGATTACTGCACAACAATGCTAATTAGCTTGTTGCTGATGAAACTTTCATACTTACAATAAGAACACGACCAGCGGAGTAATTTAGCGGTTCCTCGCGAGATAACTTGGATCCATACCAGAAACCAAGGCCATATGCGCAAAATATGACCAGCCAAACAAAGCCCAGAGAAAGACCAGAAGATAAGCCTTTCTTTATGCCATGAGAGCGTGCTTCAACAAGATTCGTGGAATATCTGTCCACCTCCTTCTTTTCGCCACCAAATGCTGCCACAGTGCGAATGGCACCCAAAACTTCTTCTGCTATAGCTCCCGCCTTGGCGTAGCTCTTCAATTCTTTTTCCGTGAAAGTCGCGACCATTTTGGTGATGATGAAAGTTCCAACAGCCATTACGGGTGAAACCGCGAGAATGACCAAAGTCAACTTCCAACCATAAATGAAGCCGACGATTATTCCACCTACAGCGGTGGCCATCCATTGGAAGAACTGACCGATCTTGTCGCCCATTCCATCATGAATCTTGTTGATATCACTGAAAAATGCGAAATCCAATGTTATTCAGAAATAACAAGCGGTTATCAAAATACATGCAAACAGATCAGTAATGTTACAGATGGACCTGCGCAAATAAGTAGTGCCAGTGAGCTGAAAATTCCCCTTCTCACAAGTTGATAGCCAAATTACTTAAATCACAGTAGTCAAAAGTCATAGATGGTTTATACGTCCCTCTGCAGACGTCTGTAGAGTTAAGAAGCAATCTCGGTAGACTCTGTATGAAAGTAGGTCACATACAACATAATAGAGGTGCTCTGCAGACGACCTCTGCAGATAAAAAAATACAACTATTCGAGCTGTCTCTGCAGACATATTTAGGAAGTTGAAGAACGTTGAACTTTAGTAGGATACTCTGCAGAGGTGGAGGTGTCGATGATCGCACAGAAGACGGTACTGTCATAGCAATGTCAAAATGCGTCAATATCCACAAATGTGAACAAATAGTTTGCATCAACAGCTGCCTTCAAAAATGATGGAAAAATGCATTTTGTAGTTGTAAAAGAGGTCTCCGAAAATGCATCGTGGTCTCCGTGGCACAATGGTTAAGTGCTTGGCCTAGCGATCTTTTGGTCCAGAGGTCGAGCCCCAAAGGTGTCATTGGAAGTCGGCAGGAAGGGCATCCGGACTAAAAGTACTACAACGCTCCATAAGTCTGACTATGTCAGCACCGTCCAAGCCCCAAGTATGGGGAGTAGTGACGTAAAAAAAGAGCGAGCTGGAGTTGGGTGGAGAAACGATGGCCACATGCTTGCCGTCCATTGCACCCACACAATTTCGGAAATTCCATTTTCTGCAAAAGTCATCAGCAATCTGCTTGAATCTCTCAGCCGTTGGAGGGGCCAATAATTCTTCGCGTAGTACTATCCATAAAGCTTCACAAGTTTCTTTAAATATTTGCGAGACAAAAGCTTTACTTATCCAGTAATTGATAGCCATGCTTGCTTGGGAATCTCCACTACTCAAGATCCGTAAAGTCAAACAAAGTCTTTCAGCACAATCAATGGGCTGTATGTGAGTTCTCTGATGTTGTATGAGCGGCCGCATTCTGTTCAAAAAATCACGGAAGTGAGATTTTGATATCCGGAAATAATTACAGAACATGTCATGGTCACTGATGAGATCAGGAATTAGAATTCTATATTGTCCACGTTCCTGTCTTTGTCGCAAAAAATCTTTCATGTAGAGGGACTGGGTACGTTTTCTTTTCCGGAGTTTTAGAATCAACAACAATTCCATTTCGTCGTCACTGCAGCTATCCATCGCGAATTCTGATTCTACATACATATGTAGGAATTATAAACGGCGTGCTCTACAGAGGTCAATCAATAATCATGTCTAGACATCTGCAGAGCTCTGCAGAGGTATGTGAACGATAACTCCGCATAGGCTGCAAAAAGACTCTACATACATGCGAACTCTGCAGAGGTAAGTATAAACCAACCTTAAGTTCTGATTTCCAACAACACTGGAAAACAGGAACATACAAGTAGGCTCATGCGTGAAAAAGCAGCTCATTCTGAGTCAACAACATGCTGACAAAAAACATATTTCGATCAAAAAGGAGAGAAGAATGATTAAAAGTAAATTTCCAAATGTCATACTAAATGGTTAGGAGTTTTCCTTAGTCATCGTTCGTAAATCGCTTGGAGAAACTTTGCGATGGATTTTGACAGTTTTGGAGTTAAAATATTCATCAATTTATTGAATTCTGTTGTACTGTTGCAGTTGCATAAAAAAGGCGCTGCTTCTTGTCGTAAATTTTTATATAGTGAACAGCCTATCCTAATATGATACAGAGTCTCCACTTTTGAATTATCACATAACTTTTCATATTGCTATCGATTTCCGTAACTGCTAGTTTGCAATTCTCAGACATGCTCTTATCAGCCGCCAACTGTTCGTCTCATAGATTTGGTAGACGAGTTTTATAAGTAATTGTCCTATTCGACAGCACCATGTGTACTTACTATCATGGCCATTTGAATTCATATTAAGATAAATTGTATAATATACAGTACTTCTTTTATCAAACTTCTTTCATTACCTGATCAAATTATTTGAATCCCTTATAATCACCATCAATTATAGATAAATGTTGGAATGATTTTCATCATCGTATGAGAATCGATAATCCAAATTAATAATATAAATTTGCTTCCATATATATATAGAAATTAGAGAATGTTCAAAAACCCGTACGAAAATAATTTTGCAATTGATTAATGTTTCATCTAATGACCATGTAATGTTTCATTAATGACTAATGAAATTTCAGCATTTCATGATAAAGCATTAATGAAAATACGAATGGTTCATCTAATGAAACATTGATGTAAAGTTCATTAATGAAAATTGCCATGATTTCATGTAATGTTTCATTAATGAAACATTAATGTAAAGTTCATTAATGAAAATTGCCATGATTTCATGTAATGTTTCATTAATGAAACATTAGTGTAAAGTTCATTAATGAAAATTGCCATGATTTCATGTAATGTTTCATTAATGAAACATTGATGTAAAGTTCATTAATGAAAATTGCCATGATTTCATGTAATGTTTCATTAATGAAACATTAGTGTAAAGTTCATTAATGAAAACTGCAATGGTTTCATGTAATGTTTCATTAATGAAACATTAGTGTAAAGTTCATTAATGAAAACTGCAATGGTTTCATGTAATGTTTCATTAATGAAACATTAATGTAAAGTTCATTAATGAAAACTGCAATGGTTTCATGCAATGTTTCATTAATGAAACATTAATGTAAAGTTCATTAATGAAAATTGCCTTGATTTCATGTAATGTTTCATTAATGCAATTAATTTAATCATTCTATATTTAGAATCATTGCCTTGGATTATTCATGCTTCCCTATTGTGTGTTACCTCAGTGACGTCTTGTCACGACAACGCGTGAGCCGTCAGTTTCTTCCTATGCGCATTTATCGACTTTCCTCGAAGTTTAATGCTATCGTCTCTATTTGGTAATCGACATGCAACGCGGAAACACGGACCATTTCATCAATGCGCTGGACGTAATTCAGAATTTCATAGTGACCTTTTCGCCTCGTCGTTGTCGTCTCATCGCTATATCATACACAGTCGCGTCTAATCCCGTCAATGTCGAAAAACAGCAGAGGAAAGTCTAGAAAATTTGAAGTTGATACAAAAAAAGTTTATTGACTTCTTACAATTTTTTCAAACAATGTGACCCAAGATCCAGAATGTAACAAGAAATCTGACAAACCGCATGCAGAGTTAAAAGAAAACAAACTGAAGCGAAAGATCAAGGAATTACGAAAGGAAAACGGTAAGCAGTTATAATGCTTTTACTATTATAGTACAGTAGCGTAGCTGCAGTTTTGTATTCATAATTAGATTAATTAACAACATTAATTTACATTGGTTATCGCATATAATTCAAATTAGCGATTTCAGATCGTTCACACGAACACGAACCTTGACCTTGAATATTTAGTGTACAGCAACATTACGAATATGTAATTAGATTACAATTGATGAATGAATTTGATGCAGGCACTTGCGGATTAGACAGTGGCCGAGTAATATCAAAAGTTTATTGCATTTAAATTGGGCACATATATCAATTGATATTAATTTGGCAACATGCAATTAATTGATAGCGATTACTCGTCTTCAGAAATCAATTAATTCTATAGCAGCTGATAAAAGCTTTCAAGTAGATGTAGAAATTATGCACTTCGTCAATTCACATTTATACATTGAATATTTGATTATTGTATCAATTTAATGCTTAAGATATATATACACTTTTACTTAATACGTAATGCGAAGTACTTTTTACTTTACAACATGACATATGAAGCCACTCATACCTTAGATCTAATCGAACACTGAGTACCTTAAAAACACGTCTGAATTTACAATTGGATTTGCAAAATTCTAACGCTCGTTAGATTTTCGAATCCGCGGTCGAGAGCACATTACTCCTGATCTTGGACAGATGAACTGGCTTCCGGTAAATGAACGCTCAACACTCAAGATTGGATGCTTGTGCTATAAAGGACATTACTTGAATTCGCCTGTGTACATTAATCAATAATCCTTCCCGTTCTATTCGATCATCTGAAAACCGTTGCTTATTGAAGGTATCTCTCTCAAAACAATATCCAGGAGAGGTTATGCTTTTTTTTTCTATGGACCTTCAGTGTGGTACTACATCCCTATGATTCGAGTATAATTCGAGCAGTTTGTTAACTTTCAAGCGTCGCCTGAAGAGCTGTTCGCTCATTAACACTTTTTCTTCCATTTTATGATAACTTTATGTAATTTGTGACTTCATTGTTCGTTTTAATGCTGTGAGCCTTTTTGGGTACAGCGCTATATAAATAAATTTAAAAAAAGTCAAATCACAATTACTAACATACCATGAATTCATACATTGAATGCTGCCTGTCTTTTGTAAGGTGATGATAGTGAATTCTCTGTCAGATACCATTGCTCCAGAAGCCTTTCAGCAATCAGTTAGTGATGATTCTCATAACATATCAAATGTAAGTAACAGTATGGTATGCTCAAGTAATGCTTATAGATATCAAATTATGATTCTACTAGCTCAATACCAAAGCAGTTAAACGTGTTCTCTTCTGTTTTTCTGTAGCTGGCTTAATGGGAATAGACTTTTACATCAATTGAAAATTACTTTTAAATTGTAAACCTGTTGACAAATAGCAACGTGCATTGAAAACATGCATGCATGTAGGCCTACTGCAGTTCACATGCAGACCTACACACCGCATAGTGCACTTACTTATAGCTGAAGTAATGTGTCATTGGCACACAGAAATGTGACAAAATATCATAAATAGAAAACACTATTGCAAATAATACTAACATTTAATATAATCACTAGAAAAAAATTGTAGTTTCCGGTCGGCCTAAAATCAAAAGTAATTGAACAAAAATATGCAAATTGGGATACCGAGAATTAATGGCCCAGTTTTTTTCCTCTACAATAAACTGAAATAAATTCTTAAAGCGGGTATGTGACTACAATTGTGCGTGCTAATGTAGGAACATGCACATACATGTAACAGTTGTAGGTTTTCATCCTATCTGATATCGAATATCAAATGGATTTTTTGGAGAAAATTCAAATTGCAATTTTAATTCAAAAGCACTTCGTCAAAGCATTTAAACGCATTATCTTCATACCAGTGATTTACCAAAAATGTGTATTCAAAAGGGTTCCGTCTTCGTTTCAGCAACATCAAAGTCGACATTAAGAGACTTGGAAGAACCGGCAACCAAGGAATTGTGAGAACATTGGACGTATGCTGTCTGTATTTGTAGTGGGCAACTCTTTTAGAGACAAGTAGATAGATAGTGTTAGGTAGATAAGTAGATACATGTACTTTGGAATAAAAGTGTCATACAAACTTTATGATGGTTTTCTTTTTTCTAATAATAACACATTGTATAATGTAGGATCATTCTAGAAATAATTATGGTGCATTATCGTAGACCACAAATGAAAGTACCGGGGAGCATTAATGAAACATTAATAAGAACATTTATGAAATAGCATTAGGAACGACGTTGAAGCAGTACTAGGAACACTAATGAAACAGTACTGTGAGCATTAATGAAACAGTACTGTGAACATTACTGAAACAGTACTGTGAGCATTAATGAAACAGTACTGGGAACATTAATGAATCAGTACTGTGAACATTAATGAAACAGTACTGGGAACATTAATGAAACAGTACTGTGAGCATTAATGAAACAGTACTGGGAACATTAATGAACCATGCGTATGCTCCATGTAATGTAAATACTAATGAAACATTACATGAAACATTAATGAAAATACTAATGAAATGGCTAAATTTCCGTAGACAAAACATTAATGTTTCATTAGTGGTTTCATTATACTGTTTCATGTAATGTTTCATTATATTTTTCATTAATGTTTTCCAAAAAATTTTCGTAGGGGAATGGACTGAATATAAATAAGATAGTGTCCCTCGGAATCAATCAAAGAAAAACTCAAAAGACTGCCCAAACCGGTTTCACCAGTCTGTCTGGCTTCTCACGGGCAAATGTATTGAATGCAAATGAAGGATATCACTAAGGTGACACAAAATGATGAGATCATATAGATTACTGAAATCTAGGAATTTATGCACATGAACATAGTAAACAATATCACTTAACTTCCAAATAACAGTGATAAATATACTCGTGAGGACAAATAAAAACTATGTATTAAAATTCTCAAGCCTTCATTGAACAGATTAATTAAGTGATATTGTAATTAATAATCAATAATAAAATACATTGATTTCTATTCCTTCTATTCCCTTTGATACATGTGTTAAAATTTGAATATCGTAAATTGATATATCCCTGCCTCTAAGGCTTAATTGATATTGTTCCTTGTTCAGCGAAGCACCTGAAGATAAGAAAGCGCTTGTGCTTGCAAATCTGGAGTTTTTCTTTGAGTTCTCATCTTATTTTACTATATTTTACCGATTACTGAGCTCACTTTTTTCTAATTATATATACATACATGAATGAAAGAGAGAGACTTGAAAGAAAGGAGAACAGTAGACAACTGCCCATTTACGTCTAGAATAAGACCTTTAAGAGAAAAATAGATGAAAAGTATAGAATAGAGACGTCAAAAGTAATGAATACATACCACAAAATGCAAATTCCATACTTCTCAGTCAAATTTCAAATTGTCAGTTAGAAGTAAGTGCTGAAGTAAAGTGTCCTACAAGGCAATGCTGGTACAATGGATGTTTCTCAGTGTGGGAGCATGCTCTCACAAGTCAATAGTCTTGATCAGGGATTGCAATTCACGAAGAAAAAAACCGGAAAATCGGGAAAAACCAGTGTTGAATGCATAAATTTGAAATATTTACACTAGATTAATTTCGCAAAAAAAAAACAACAGAAAAACCGGAAAATTGCGATCCCTGGTCTTGATAGAATGCGATTATGTCATCGAAGTGTTACAATGACATGTTTCCCAAATCTCTCTTGCAATTTTGAAGACGGAGGTAAGTGGTGGATCTTATTGGGCCTTCGAATCTCTTGTGTTATTTCCAATCATTATCTCCGTTTTGGTTGTGCAACCACGAATGTCATGTTAAAAAATACAGGCTCAAGCTATTATCGATCAGTTACAAAAGACATTTTGAATTGTGTTACATGACATGAGCCGTGTAGAAATTATTTACAATTCAAATCTACATTCAAAACAAGTGTATTATCAACGTTCTTATCAGAACCTCGGAAGTATGTAGACAAAAGTACATCACCGATTTGCAAATCTATGAAGCACATGTTGTTGACATATTTATAATATCATCACTTATATATGGGCCATGGTAAATAATGCTACTATCATAATATTGTTTACGACATTGACACCAAACATTTACTCGCTTTACTATGAATAATGTGATATTCAGCTATAGATCTTGGCTTACACTTCCCATCCGGGGAAAGAATACGTAACAGAATCATCTGATGCAACGACTTGCCTGAGGCACTACAGGATTTCTTTCCAACGTAGCGCATTTCCCCTGATACATTCAGTCAATACTTCTACTTTTGTATCCGTCTGAGTGCAGCATCTGCATGCACTAAAGGGCGGGAAATGCAAGCTACTATGCGCATTGTTCAGAAGTCTGTAAATAGAGCGTCAGTCTTCTTCATTGGGAACGTACATAGGGATTTCTAAAAGAATTAACGTCGACGGACGCTAGAAATTGATTCTAACTCAGAATCGGAAAGTGAAGTCCATGATGATGTCTATGAGAGACTCAGAAGAAAGTTATGAGGGAATGTGAAGTCCATGGTGAAGATGATGACATTGAAGTAGACTCCAAAGCTGTTAGCATCACCATATGAGAGATGATTTGAATTCGATGACAATGCATACATAATTTAAGTCATAAAATGCGCCGAATTGTATGACAATATACCGATAAGAAGCCTTTCAATTTTGTGGAGAGTAGAATACCAAGTCACTGCTGCTGCTGGAGTCACTGTTGGCTTTTTAAGGCTCACTATAATACCATTTTATTTTTCTGTGAAGGGCCTTCCCCCTCCCACGACAGAGCACCGTCTGACTACGCGGAGGACCACATGCTAACCAATAACATCAGCACAGAAACGGCAGTACGGCCGCCAGAACAAGTTTCTTCAGGGCACGAGACCGAAAATTAGACTTTAACATAGTGATGTACGGCACAGCGTACGCTTTGCGGCTGTTATGAATCTGCGCGTCTGCCGAGCTCTACACTGCTCCTGTTCTTGCTCTCGTCAGACGGAATCAAAGAAAACGCATGCATTTCCAGTGGAATGAAGATCGAAGTTTTCAGTAAAGATGAGTGGTCTCAGTGGCACAGTGGTTAAGTGCTTGGCCTAGCGATCTTTTGATCCAGAGGTCAAGCCACGAAAGTGTCATTGGAAGTCGTCAAGAAGGGCATCCGGACTACAAGTACTTCAACGCTGCAGACTAAAGTCTGACTATGTCAGCACCGTCCAAGCCTCAGCATGGGGAGTAGTGACGTTAAAGCCTCATTAGCTTGTCAATGTCTCCTCTGATTAAGTGAAAAGTAAGAGCCGTGCATATAATGTTTTCAGGTTGTGAACTCATGTGTTCAAACACGTCTGTCTATGAACACATTCCGATTTGGAAGTCCTCCTTATGTCGGCAAGCACAACATTTGGCCAATTTGCCACATCCTCGCATGCATCACCAATCAGAAGCATAATAGTAGCACACAAATATGAGATGTCTAAAGACTATCCATTCCTAAAAAATTATGACAATCAACTTAGCACTTCATGGTTTATCATATAAACTCTCATTTTCATCGGAAACTTTAATATGCTTTCAATTGGATTTACGTGAGTATTTTCTTGTTACTGTCAGACAGGTGGCACATCATTATAGCCATAGGGTGCACATCATTCAGTGAAAATCTCATTTTCGACCTCGTTCCCTGCAAAACCTCGTGCTGGCAGTCAGACATCGACAAAGAAGATGCAATTGCGAATCATATTCCTTGTTCAGTCATTTATTAGCTCCTTTTCCATTATCAGCAGATGACTTTGTAATGTACACGGCAAACACAACAGCTGGCAATGATCTGGTGTGACTAATATTTCTAAAGTGGATTCCGCCTACGTAATTATCTGGCCAATTCAATAACCAATTTTCAATGTCATGTTGCCATTGTTTTAGCGACTTGTGAAGAGGTAGTTGACATCCGAAACAAAAGATCAGCAGCTCTTTCAGATGGCCGACATCATAAATGAGGAACTTTCTTCACGCAGGTTCTTCAATAGACCAAGCCGACAGTAAAGAATCAATCAAGAGGTCAGGGAATCAAAGGTGTTAAGTGTAAATTATTGACTTTATAGCTGTCATTCTCTTTAGATTCAAAGCAACTGAATTAAAATTTCGTACCATTACCAAAAGTTGAAATTGCACAGACAGATGTCATGTCTGAGATTCATCATCGAAAAAAGTTGTCACATCAACGTCTGTCATAAAGTATTTGACCACCTTTGAAGTGTGCACGTACTGCTTTCTGACTTTCTTTTGTGAGAAACCACACCACGCACTCACGTCATATCTATTTTTGAGCATCACGTCAGGCCGGTCACGCATGATGTTGAAGTTGTCCATGAGGAAAGGAGAAACTCTTGATTTAGGGAAAAATAAGACACAGGGATTGAAAAAATCAATCTTGTTTTAAAGCATAAATGAATCTGTTCATAATTATGAAGAGGTATGGTGCTAGGGAATCCAGTCTCGAGACAATTTTTAGGTTTATGGTTTTTGTTTACTAAAAAGCCAAAACCGAACAAAGCAAAGTCGACCCAAAAAGGATCACAACTAGTCATACTCCTACGCATTCATGAGGAAGCGCAATAGAGCCGAACTTAAGCAATAGAGCATCGATCACCTTCAAAAAAGGAACATTAAATTCCATAAAATACAAAAAATACTGAATTTCAAATTATAACTTATACTAGATGTCAAAATATAAAACGCAACTAGCCTAAACAACTCTGAAACGTTGTGGTAATAACCACCTTAAGTCAGTCGCAAGCTCTACAGCACGTGTATCTCGCTCAACTTTTCATCAAATGTATTTAACCATGTTTACCCCTGCTTGATATATGTATTTCAAAGCAAGCTCCAATCGAATCAATCCAAGCAAATATAAAGCAGAGAAGTATTTGACTTCTTAAAGCAGATGCAACTTTGTAGTAGATCGAAATGATCGATATATAGTCTGATCATGTTTCCATTAAGGAAATAAGGTGCGATATCATTATAGAGGGTCATCAGCGGTGTAATACATCTTTTCATTATCGAGCTGTCTTCAGTTCATGGGCACGTCACAATACAACCAACTATTCCAGCATTTTTAGAATGAAAAATCTTGAAATTTCGTATTTTTTCACGACAAGAACAGGGCTCATAATTCATGCTACGATACATGCAATGCAGGGCGTACACAGGATCTTTATTTGGGAGGTGTGGGCGGAATGTCGACCATTTACTTATCTTATATGCATATTTTACATATTATTGTATTATCTATTTTACAGGGTGGCGCACGTAAACCGCACGATTTTAACCTTTTATTACTTCTCAAATATTCATCCGATTGTCATAAAATTTGGACTCATACTAGTTTGGAGTATAGGATTTATGATGATTATACCTGTTGTACTGAGAATTGTCAGAAAATTCTGATTCTATTGACCGAATGACATGCAGTAAAATTGACATACCAACAATGTATCTTAACATGTAAAATTTAATGATAAACTTTTCCCTTTATTTCCCCCACGTCTTTATCAATATGACCAAAACGACTAAAGGTAAATGTCATAGAAAACATTTATTAAGTGAAAAACATAAGAAAAAAGTGTTAGTAGTCATCGAACTTCAACGTGTCCTCCTCCATTCTCGAGGACGGATTCGAGTCACTTTTGGTAGGCCAGAGCAGTTTCTCGACACATCTCAGTTGTCACTTCTTGAAATGCTTGTATGATGCGGTCCTTCAGGTCTTGCATGGATGTTGGCCGTGTATGGTAAACCTTGGACTTGACAAAACCCCACAAGAAGAAATCGCAAGGCGTCAGGTCAGGTGAACGCGGTAGCCAGGGCATGTTAGGAGATCCACGTCCCATCCATCTGTTAGGCATCTTCTTGTTCAACCACTCACGCACAGGAAGTCCCCAGTGTGGAGGTGCACCATCCTGCATGAATATGATGCTCCTGCCTCTTCTGTCCGACTGCACCGCTGGCCAAAATTCCTCCTGCACTATCTTGAGATACCGATCCTTGTTGACGGAGGTGTCGAAGAAGAACGGCCGTTTACCTGATTGGCTGATTGTCGCCCAGACGGTGGTGCGTGGCGAGTGCATAGACTCTTGCTTGATCCAGTGAGGGTTCTGGTTGGCCCAATAACGACAATATTATTGTGGCGATTCACACCACCATCCAGATGGAAGTGAGCTTCATCGGACGAGGTTAGTTCCACTAAATGGCTCGGGTTGGCTTGGATGCGCTGTAGCTCCTGTTCTGCGAACTCCTTTCGGTTTTCCAGATCTTCTTCGTGTAATCGCTGCACCACCTGGACCTTGTACGGATGCCATCCATAGTCATGGAGGATGCGCTGGATAGTGCGGCGACTCACTTGAAGTGCATTAGATGCACGACGGGTAGATGTGTTTGGGTCCTCCTCGAAGTGCTGCACAACTCGTTCCACATTCTGCTCCGTTCGTTCAGAAGATGACCGGTCCCGCTTGACAGTCACCACACTACCACTGGTAAACAGGTTTGTGTACCACCGCTTTATGGTACGGGCATCCGGTGCTCTCGCATTCTTTCCATACTCTGAATGATAAAACCTTTGTACCTCCATTGGACTCTTGAGCCATTCGTACCAAGCTGCGCATTTTGCTCGTTCTGCAACCGAATAATCATCCATTCTTCTATGTTAGATTCTTTTCAGATAGTGGTTTAATCGTCGAATGGTATTTTATATGAAATGGAAGTAACTGAACAATATTCACTTCAAGACTGCGCACAATTCGTTGTGCAGAATACGATTCATGTTAAGTTAATTAACTTGATCTAAATTTTCGATGTCAACAAAATGAGTACATGTCATTCGGTCAATAGAATCAGAATTTTCTGACAATTCTCAGTACAACAGGTATAATCATCATAAATCCTATACTCCAAACTAGTATGAGTCGAAATTTCATGACGATCGGATGAATATTTGAGAAGTAATAAAAATTTAAAATCTGGCGGTTTACGTGCGCCACCCTGTATATCACATATGCAGACAAATTCTCAATTGATCCACTCTTGTTATTGACAAGTTTGCAGAGAGCAGTAGGTGCTTGATTATCACCTCATTCGTGACTTTCGACCAATAATTCAATTTAGTTAATAAGGTGTTACGAATTATGACCAAAACATTTTCACTTTGATACAAAGTGTGTTCATTTACTAATTTAACATTGATAACTAATAGCCACATAATTGGACGAGAACTTAACAAGTACTGATACAGAAGCGTGTATGTATTACATCAAGAATCCATTACAATTGTAAAATTCTGACCCTTATAATACTCGAGTCAAGCGGTAATGATTATTTTGACTTGTTTATGAATTTATCTTAAATGTTTTTTGGGCGGTGGCCGCCCAACCACCTCCCAGATGTATATGAATGCATCCCAGATGTAGTGAAAAATATATAAATCTTGAATCTTGAAATCCCTCCCCTTCGGTACGCCCCTGATGCAATGTATATGAAAGCAACGTATCATAGCATCTTGAACCGCTTGATTTTGGCTGCTATGTGAATAATTTGTTGATTTATTTAATCAAGTTTATTATTACCATACATGTCTGTCGAAGGACCGACTATTTTCACCGTTTCGAACGACATTATCATTATCTGTCTTTGTAGGCATGACTGTTCAATTTCCGAACTGAACGATGTTGATCCCCATCGCTGTGCCTTTTCATTCGCAAAGAGGATATTGCGCAGTTTTTAGATTAGACTCTAAGTTGTGCTACACTAAATCTGAGTCAACATAAAAATAACAAAACAAATTGAGTCTTGAAGATTATAAAACGCAGACATATTTGTGAGTTAAAAGAGAAATTCTCGAAAATTCGCAATATTCATTTTCTCAAGAAACGAAGAAGTCTGCGAATTCCATGATCATGGAAATGCGATAAATTCAGCATCAATCTCGTCAGGTGGAATAGAGATTGTCTATCCTCAGTGACTGTTGGCGAAGCGAAGAGAAATGGGAATAATACGAGGTCGCCTGGTTTAGCTATGTCAATTTAACAGCTTCAGGTTCACTGTTAAACTGCATTCAACAGCATTTTTCTGTAACATGTGGTTTTCATCGTCCAGCAACTAATGTGAAGAACATAAATGTCGAGCTTAGCTCTTTCTTCAAATTATTGAATCAGGTACATCTCTACATTGTTATTCCATCCTTTTCTCATAGCTATTCCGGTACTGTGGCCTTGTGGTTGAATGTTCGATCTGCGTCTGGGAGACCTCGGTTCAAACCTTGGTCGGGTCAAACCCAATACTCCGAAAAAGGTACAATCTGCATTCTTGCTAAACACTCAGCACAAGAGAGTGAGTGGGATAAATGACAACTCGGCCACATGGAAAAAGGCACCGTGCCTAATGTGCTTCCGAGTTAACAACGTTAATTAATTAAATTCCCGATAAACAACGTTCATTTATTTTATCCTTATTGTCCTTACATTTCCTACTCTATTGATTTCATAAATTGGCCTTTGGTAAACTTTCAATCATATGATTTGCTGCTCGCATTTTCATCATCTCGAGATTTGAGTCCCAAGTGTACAGGATATAGAGAGAAATTACTGCAAAGTAACTACTTGTTGATCCAACGATCATCGGAAGTCGTGATTTGAGTTAGATTCTTTAAAGACTTTAAACACAAGTTATATGCCATTCCATGCACTTCAGTATAGTGATTGCAACATCTCGACTTTTGGGGATCCAGGATCGGTGTTGATTTAGAGATTTCAAAATCATTTTACAATTAATGAAATTAAATGCCAGATCAAATTGCAATGCAAAACATTTGCGGCAGATGGACTCGAACTAGCAACCACAGGCTATCTAGACCTGACGCTCTAACCAAGTGAGCTGCCATATCAGTTGACACAGCAAACCTATGATCAATGAAAAAATATTTTTCGCAATTGTCACTGCCTGTATATTAAGGCCAGCGGGGATGATGCCACCCGAGGAGGACAGATTCCAACCCCGGATCTTCTGCATCATTGCAACGAAGCGTGGACATTAACTAAGCTATCCTACCACCAAGAGCAGCACTTTGGTTTAAGCAGCAACTTTGATTGGTATAGGCTAAGAGTTGCTGGTATCAAGCACCATCCGATCATCACTTGTAACAATGGCCAATCATGTACCTCAAAACAGTCATCCGTCTACAAGCATCTGAACACATGTCAGCCTCCAGCCATAGCAGATGAGATTTCAGCGACAAGTCATGGATTCATTAAACTTAAGTTTAAGTAAAGTGGCGTTTCTTAGAGAAATCAAACCAAATTTGAAAACAAAGAAGAGCTCTGTCAGCTTTAAATCATTTGACTTAACATTGTCCTTGTAATGAAGCTTTTGCACCATAGTCCTTTGTGCAGCTACCTTGCATCTTTTTTGTATAATAATTCCATAATACCATCTAATGGATAATAGATGGCAATGATGATAATAAAATAAGATCATTTTCCGATTCGATAAATGCTGGGGTAATGAGGAGAAATTACTGACAATCAATCTGATATTTCTTTCAATACAATAGTCTACGAATGATGCCATCCAATGGAAAAAATGAAGCCTTAACGTAACTACTCCACCCATGGTGGTGGCTTGGACGGTGCTGACATAGCCAGACTTCTGGAGCGTTGTAGTACTTTAAGTCAGGATGCCCTTCCTGCCGACTTCCAATGACACTTTCGGGGATCGACCGCTGTACCCAAAAATCGCTAGGTCAAACATTTAACCACTGTGCCACGCAGACCACCAAAAAATGCGATCCAATGGTACTCGGATGAAATATTAAACAAAATTACAGGCCAAACAATCTATCATCTTCATGCAAGTGTTACCTTGAGAGTCGATTGTTTAAACCTCCACTTTTCTGTGTATCAAACCATCCAATGTTCTGACGCATAATTGCAGCAAAACATTTGTTTCGGATTCGATTGGTTTGCCGGGCAGCCGCGATGACGAAGAATGTGATCTGAAAATATCCCATCACAAAGACACCTGCTCCAATAATGCAGAAGTAGATAGCTTGCTGCTTCATCAAAGGAAGAAATTCGGTTTGCAGACTGGCCAATGATACATTATTTGCTCTACAATGTGAAAAAAAGAAAATATAGCCACACGTTGTGAAATGCAAAGCTCCTTCTGACTTACATTGCCAAAGCTTGCAACATTGTCAAGTTAAGACCACTTGGAACAGTAACATTAGCAGCCTCCAATAATAGAACTATCTTTGAGTTAAGGAAAGTTTGATTGGAGAAAATATCGATTGTGTCACCAAACACAATCAACATGCCTGGTATTGATGCTCCTAGTACTACGGATGCAAAGATAGCGATAAATAAGAATATTTTATCCAAGCAATCGGCAAACCGAAACTGCAATCGAAAAGAGCATCATTTGTAGGCATATAGACATATTTGACAAAATCGATCGCTATTTTAGTAATACTGTAAAAGAAACGAAATGGTGATAAAACACATGAATACCACACTTTATTGTGTAATTTGTAGTAAGACTCACGCGAGTCAAAATTTAAAGCCACTTACGTGGCATTCACTTCTTTGCATTCGAATTAGTGAATTTTCATTGGAACTCACATATTCAAACACTCCAACTGGTTCAACCTCCTCTTCTTTCTTTTCTTCTTTCGCACTTGAACTTCCGCCATCTTCAGACGATCCTTGAGGACTTACTTTACCTGAAACAGTATGAATTTGATAGCGATTTACATGTACTGAAGAATAATTGTGCTCCACTTGCTTAAAGCATGTTAGTCTAATCTATCATCTCAAGCTTCTCAAACTCCTTAATTAATCAAAAAAGCTGTAGCGTAACTATTCAAGATACACGCATACTAATTTTCGAAATTTCCTAATACTAACCACACGTAATTTTCTATAATGAAACTATATAGTATGTGAAACTTATCATATAATGCGAGAGTTTTTATTGTTGACAAAAAATAAGTTTCTCACTGTGATAAAATAGATGAGGCTCCTTACGATGGAGTATATTTTTACCGAGAAAATCCTCGTGGCATCTGTGGCACAGTGGTCAAGTGCTTGGCCTAGCGATCTTTTGGTCCAAAGGTCGCCGAAGGTGTCATTGGAAGTCGGCAGAAAGGGCATCCGGACTAAAAGTACCACATCGCTCAAGAAAAGTCTGACTGTGGCAGCACCGTCCAAGCCCCAAGTATGGGGAGTAGTGACGCAAAAGCTTCATCATCATCTTCATCCTCGCATTGAATTTAGTGAACAATTGACTTGCATCTCGCACTTTGCTTCAGATAAAGCATCTATAGGGTGGACCAGAAGTGACTACGTTTCAAATATTCAGGCCTGTGATTAACCTATGAAAAAAATTGAAGATTTTTTGTAAAAAATTTGAGGAATGGAAACGGAGCCTAATATGATAATTGCAAGAAAAACTCCAAATTTTAGCACGGATTTTGGGCCAAACTTCAAATCATGAAAGTCACACCGAAGAAGGTGACCCCAGGGTTGACCACAGCACACTCCGCCACACTTTTTGAAGTTGTGTATATTGCAAAGGAATACTGACTTGGTCATAATGACTTCCTGCGTTGTTACGAAATTAATTTGTTGCCTCAAGTATTATCTGCTTAGAATGCGTCGAACAGAGGATGTCAGATCAAGCTGCTGATATCGCTCTGCTCCACGCTATCGTCTCCAATTCAATTATGCCTATCAGATTTGTATACTGTAATTTTTTGAATGTAGAATATATCATCAACCACATGCATCGGGGCTTTGCAACGATTAATTTTTACGGACTTTAGACAAATTTGGGAGGAGAGTAACCCATAAGTATAGAAAGCTGAAAATCGTTGACGAATGCTTGTGACTTAAAAAAAGTCAGTAATTTATTATGAAGGATACGCCACATTACACACCAATTTATTAATATTACTTTATACTGCATAAGTTTTGGTGGCTATTGTTTACTTGTTAGCGCTTTGATCATATCGCTCCGATCTACATTCAAATGAACATGAATTCTCTCATACAACACAAAACAAGTGTCGGGAACAGGCTTGCCAGTTGAGTTGTTGGTCTCATACAGGCAAGGAGTGAAAGATGATCACCTCTATTCGCATGAAGTTGCGCCGAGATATTGACATCCACATCTTGCAGTAGACCCAGGTTGAAAATCTACCAACCCAGTACTATGTGGTTCAATGTCTTAATTTATCTAAGTTCACATACAACGATAAGCAATGCGTGCACTAATTTCACACCAACCTGTGTTCAGCAAATTATGAAAACGATCTATACGTGAATAATTCATCCAGGATAAATGTCGGTCGGTACACCCTGGAAAACGTAGCTGCAAAAAGACTCATGGGATAGTAGAGCTTCATACTAGGAGGCAGATAGACACTAAATTTAGGGACTATCCGCTTTACCCCGTCAGATGTGTTCATGTTCAGCGGAAAAAAATGGAAGAGAGTGAGTGAAACAAACGCTTCACTTGATAAGAGCACTGAAATCCAAGTGGGCTGGGCTGCCTACATGTTATCATATAATGGATATGGGAGATCGATATCCTTAAGTTCTTTAAGAAGTACAGGCATGCATTTAGCAGCCATATAGTCGCAGAAACATATAAAGAAGGTTGTGAGAAAGGTGAAGATAATTAATGAAAATAATTGAATATGAATTTTATTGTTGGAATTCTAAGCAATATTATGAAGT
This sequence comes from Prostheceraeus crozeri, assembly GCA_907163375.1. Classification (NCBI taxonomy): domain Eukaryota; kingdom Metazoa; phylum Platyhelminthes; order Polycladida; family Euryleptidae; genus Prostheceraeus; species Prostheceraeus crozeri. The sequence continues at coordinate 50,248 of CAJQUW010009129.1, read as the reverse complement.
TAGAAGTAAAAAAATTGCTTGCAGTGTTCAAATATACAATTTCTGTAGGTTGATCGCAGTGTTTCACTCATTAAATACGTGAAAGTATTTAATGAGTGAGTTCGACAGACAATAACTTCGGACAACTTCTCTGCTTAGCAAAATAAGTCCAGACGAACCGGAACATCTGCAGCCCTGTAGCTTGCAGAAATGAAAACGACATTCAACGTATTCAATGTAACAAAGTGCGTCAAGATAACAAAATTAAAAAACAAGCTAACGACTGGTTAATTTTTGATGTGCTAAATATGACATGGCTAAAAGAAAATCATTATATCCTAAAATGTCTAGAAATTTGAAAATACTTACTAGAAGGACAAGCAACGGTTATCCTCTCCTCATGTGGAATGAATTGGTGAGCAAGTCGCTCTTTTCAAAATTATGTTTACCACTTATATATTGAAAAGATTCTATTTAACAGTTAGCCCATTCAGATGATAAAAGGACAGGTCTGTTTCCAATCAAAATATCAGATCTAGCTAGCACAGCGGTATTACGATATCTAAAATCTACCAGGTGTGTATGAGAAAAAATTATTAAGTTATAAATCATGAGAGAAGAAAAAGAAAAGAAATAAATCATGAGTGATTCATGATTAGCAGCATGGATGTAGGGTACATGTTACAGGATTCTATAGCTTCTTGTTTGGAAGTTTACATATCATCGCCATTCGCCAAAAAACAATACATTATCCGACATTTAGTCTGTAGTGTGTCGTATTTGAGGAATTTCTCATAATTAAGCTATATTTGAGGAATTTTTGAGGATTTGAGGAGTAATAAACAAATTTGAGGAATTTGAGGAGTAATCACAGGCCTGAATATTTCTTTGTTTGCATTATCAATAATAAACACTCACACTCTAAGTCACGGAATCGATATGTATCGATCATCGATATGTAAACGCGCTGTTGACTGCTTCTTTTGTCGGGAACGAATTTTCGTCATATTTTCAGTGTTGGAAAGCTCAAATTCGTCTGTGTCTTCGCGTATTTTGGAAGCCTTTTTATTTTGGGACACAAACCTGAACTGTGTGTCCAAAAAGATTTTGTATACAGCCTTTTATTATCGAGGCAGTTTTTATTTACGTCATGTTTCTTATAAGTAGATTTTCATTGTTGATCACTTTCTGTCAACTTCCATAGTCATTGTTCATTTCGTTTTGTTGTAGATTTCTATGATGTCATGTGAATCATGTTAACGCTGACATTTGGCATCCTACATTATTATTTCATTCGGTCGTCATACATGACTAGAGACCACGAAAGCGCGCGTGTGAAAATTAATCTCTTGTAATTATATGCATATATTTTCTTTTAAAAATGAATTTTTTGGCGAGTATCTTTGTTCTCAAGTACCCTAAGTCTTGAATAAAATTATCAAATGGATTTGCTGCTATGCTTGCAGGCCGATAATGTCAATACACAGCGACTATCTTTGGAATGAATGATCTTGGATTCTTTGTCATCACCAAATCATTAGAAAATTTTCTGACAGCTTCTTTGATTTCATGTCTTGTTTGTTGTGACCCCTCAGGGTGAATCGCCCTTTTTATCATAACTTAAAGCAATATGTCAGGATTCCTTGCTGGCAAGGGCAATGGGCTGATCTTACCAACTCATTTGTCCCTGAATTGTGAAATGAGAAGTTCCCGTGCTGTCAGCGCGGAGGAATTCCATCTTGCTGTAAATGGACTATTGAACGAATGCTTCGCCTTACAAGATCAGGCATCGATTCATTTTCCATCGCTTTGGGATGAAAGCCCATGTGACTTTAGATAAAATATAATTAAAATTGTCATTTCTCCTACAACGCTGTGCACATCAAAATGTCAGGAAGCTGTTGGTGCATCTACTTCTAAATTGAAGATTCTCATTTAACCACGTGACTACGTCTTTCGATGCAACACAGGGAAACACAGATTATTCCACTCTCATTCTTTTTGTGCCGAAAAATTGGCAAGAATGGAGAGTGTACATATTTTCAAAGTTTAAAGGTTTGACCCAAGGTCTCCCGGACGCAGAGCGAGCACTCTACTACAAGGCCACAGCGGAGTGGAATATATATGCTTGCTATAGAGATGCGCATGTCAGTAAGATGAGATAGCGAAAGCAAACGTTAGGTATGTTAGATAACATTATTAACGATTTATACATATTTTCAGCAATGGTATGGCTGATATGGTCAAACATTCATCAACGTCAGTCATCATTTGAAGATGAGTGTCGATTAAATATTGCGTTATCAAAGTTAAGTTTCATCGTTGATTAAAAAACTTATGCTCAGTTAATCTACAGACGATAGCATCAGCAACTTTCCTGACAACCCACATGAGACAGTCAGAAATGGATTCTGTGAACAAAAGTGTTAATTTAAAATTAAGCTCATTAAGATTTTTCGCATACTACGATTCCAGAGCTGCGAACTCTACCTTTCCAGTACCTTTTGATACTTCAGCAACAACAACGTCATCTGAAAATATATTTGTTATATTCAAACATATGCGTCGGCTAGCCAATATTCGATGACAGCATAGGGATCTGATTCTTAGAATCATGTATGAGATTCCGGCGACACGCCGTTCACAGAAAATCTGAGATGACCCCTTTTTCGAACTTCTTACTCTATGCCCGATGCGAGCTACGACCAATCTAATTGGCAAATTTAATAACCATAACATATGCTCAGTTGATATTTCAAAGTGATTATGGTATAAGTTAGGCTTCTTATAGGTTGACAAGTCACTTCTATCAAGATCTTCTCTCAAGATAGTAATGAGTATTTCGAACGCCGGCGAGTAGATTCGGATGTATACTGGAGTCATTAACGTGGTATTCTCTAGTTGCCATGGCTCTAAGTAGTGAAAGTACCATGTAATGATACGTCTTTTTATACACGGCTATTTAAGAAATGAAGCTAGTATCATGTGACGCAGGATAATGATATCCCATCCTATAAATTATCCTATCTCAATATGACATAGATCTTGGAGATAAGTGACGAAAAACAACAAGAGGCTTGTTTATAGACTCCGTGATTAGAATGAGTGACAAACACAATTACATAAAGAATGATGGACATGCTCTTATGTCTCTTATTTACCATGACTTGATATGGAGGGAAAATCTTGCAACTTTTCACATTTTTATACATCATAATTGATGTTGGACATGAGCATGTCAGCAATGGACCCCTACCATGTTTTTGGACAGATCTCGAAACCAAACATAATCCATCCCAAATTTCCGGAATTCCGTATCTTTCCGTAAGAATCTCATGCATGGTTAGAAGGCTTCATTTTTGGTCTAATCAATAGACTACATATCTCACTCATTCGATTCAACTCATAGAGTTTGATATCTGTTTTCTCCTCAGTGTGTCCAGTTAACATGAACGAAGTAAATGTTTTATTTTCCCCCGACGGATTAGTTGTAGCACCAGAGTCCAGATGGACAGAAGCGACATGTATTACACAACAAATGAAAAACCCTGATTGCCCAATCCCTTCCACCTTCAGAAAAGAAGTCAAAGTTTAACACAACTTTCTCATTTCACTATTTTTAGTAATCGCATTTTATATGCACCTCAGTCCTGTCAAACAACGGCAACCCACGTTAATCATGCTGTAATCACAGTATTCCTGTCTGGACTGTACATTCATTCTCCATGGACAGCAGCAAATAGCTGTACAACATAGCTGTACACATCGGGCTGTACAACATAGCTGCGGGAGGAAAAGTTGATATTTCTTCTCTCAAGAAAATAGCTATTTCAAAGAAGCAGAAATGCGATGGAAATAAAGAAACATCACTAGCCCGGTAAAGTATTTAAGCTTTTGACTCAAGGCTCCTCTTTTGTCATTCCTACAAGTTGTTATACGTATTTCTACTCCGGGAGATTCTAGGCGACGCAAGATACCTGAGTTATGTGATATCTCCCTTCACCTCCATTGTTCAGTGGAAGAGAGGTGATTACATTTTGTTACTAATTATTGTCTCTTACTCCTGAATTCTTGGCTGAATCAATGTTAATCACTTTTATGATGCTCTCATAATCTTGTCATTTATTTCATCATTGAATAGCACTGTGATGATAAATGTAGCAAGTTTGTATTGAAATAAGTAAGATCAACAGATATCAATCATCTTCAACATCCTCCTTATTCAAACTTACCTCCTTTAAACTCAACCCTCACATCGTCTGCTTCACCTGCAATTAAAAAGCATATTTTACAGTTTACAGTGTATGAATCCTAATCACTATCAGTATACACTCAATTCCATGTGGCTTCATATACTCGTACAAGTATCTACAGGGTGTCCGCGCAAATTTGAATGAAAATTTCCAGGTGTTTTCCAGGATTTCCAGGGTGAAATTAATTTTCCAGGTTTTCCGGGGAAATTTAACAAAAAAACGGGGGGGGTTCAAATTTGAAAGAAAATTTCCAGACTTTCTGCAGAGAAAGTTTGCTCAAATGCACGCGTCAAATTTAAAAGAAAAATTCCGGGAAAAATCTACCCAATGTTCTGTGGTTAAGGAGCTTACACACCATAAAATTAATATTATTGAAGACAAAAATTTGAAAAGTGACGTAAAATTGGTTGAATTTTTAAGGCACAGGTGATTCCAAATAACAAATACCTATATGCATCAAACGGCTACATTGTATTTATAAAAAATGAAAATATAATCGATCGCAACAAATTTAAAGCTTGCGAATTGAGGAGAACTAAATAGAGATAGAGTATAACAATAAATAACGAAAAATATAAGACTTAACAACGAAATTTAACATTAACGGAATATCTGTTAAGTCCACTCTATAATAAAATGCAACAAGGTGAACGTCAGAGCGTTGTCATTCAGATAAGATCATTTGAACTGAAGCATTGCAGCGTGAATCCGCGGAAGGTGGCAGACCAAGAGCCAGAAAGAGGAACATAATGGCTGATGTGCTCCATATGCATGAGAGTAATCACAATCAGTTTAAGAGAATGACACAGAGAAGAATTGACCGAGGAAAGTTCATTGGCACACGACGTGTCGGGAATAATATATCTGCATATTGAAAACCTACTTGAAATGTGCTTGAAAATATTCGATATTAGCCTCGGATCATTCGGAACAAGTCTGGTGCCTAAATGAAGTTTATATGTTCAGCACCATTTTGCGTCAGTAGATACTGCCACACGGCAATCAAGTGCGTAATAGCATTAATCCTAGATTACGGCTCCTAGTTGCCCATACCACACGACGTTAATGTGGGAATTTATAACTTCTAGTTCACCATACCGCGCAGTGTTTGTGAGGGAATTCACAGCTACTAATTCACCATACTGCACAACGATTAGGAGTTTGACGACAGTTCATAGTTAACCATACCACGCAGCTCAGTCTCATTCATGTTATATACGTTATGATAGGAGATTCCAGTCACTGAAATATTCTAAAAATAAAATAGTTTCTATGCGAATGAAGGCTATAATTGCAACAAATAAGTAGAGATATGAAGAGTAAAATCTGGAAAAATAGAAAACACTTCAACCGTAGAGTAAGTATGACTTCAACAACCTGCAATTAGTATTTTAATTAGTATCAAAATTTCCAGGGGTTTTCCAGGATTTCCAGGTTTTCCAGGATAAAATTCATTTTCCAGGTTTTCCAGGGGGCGCGGACACCATGTATCTATCTTTTAATCAAAGCTTGAGGGAAGAGGAGGAGCCCCTACACCAAAGGTGTCCCTCAGCAGAAGATCGAAGAAAGAAAAGAAGGGATGATAAAGGAGTGCGACTAAAAAAACAAAGCAATTGTGCAACAGTATAGTAAAAGTATGTACAACTTGTAACTGTGTAACTTAGTAGGCTAAAAACAGAAACACTGAAAATAAGGCAGTAGAAAAGTGAATGGAGAAATACGGGGATGCAAAATGTATAATAACTAAGAACTAACAACTGTATAGCTCGTAGGGGCAAAAATGGAACTAAATATCCCAGATAACATAGCAGAAACACATAAGACAAATCTCTCCAAAGACTATCACCTTAGTGGAAACTCGATGAAGGCCTTTTTAAATGCTTCAACACTAACACATGTAGAAAATACCTCCAAAGGAAGCTCACTCTACGACTTTGCTGTTCTATGAAAGAAGGGTCTCTTATAATGTTTAGTCCGACACCAATGATTAGTAACAAGGTATGGATTTACGCATGCACTTCTTCTTATGAATCTGGCAAAGGATCGAGGACGTGGAGTAACAGAGGCAAGTTCATCAAAACATGAACCATGATAATAGAGATAGAAAAGAGAAGACAAGAGATTGATCTGCGGTGTCCGAGAGATGCCAAATTTGAAATGAGACTAGCATCATCTATCAGTCGAACTTCCCTGCGCTGAATACGATCAAGAGTATATAGGCTGTTCTGGTAACCTGATGACCAAGTGCGCGTTAGGCTCTGGCGATGCGCCCCCCCCCCGTGTTATCTACCCCGACCGACAAGTCATCCACCACACGTCCACTTTAAGTAGCCACTTGCGCCACGCAGGTATGCGTCAGTATTATTCTTAGGCCGGTAACAGCACGCGCAAAATCTAAATGGAAAATTTCTCTGAATTAAATCGAATCTAAATTCGAAATATTTCCTAAATTAAAGACATTTACTAAGGGATGCCGGAACAGCAAATCTCAGGCAAAGGGAGCAGAGCACACATCGAAATTGATCCCTAAGACCAAGAAGCTCCAAACCATCAAAATCCTTCGCGCAAGTTTGTTTATGGACTTTCATTCACATGTTTTTCCATTGTGTCCTTTTAGTTTCCTCCATTAACTTTCGGAAATTGAAAGCTTACATTTTGGGGTTTTGTGGAACCCTTTGAGGTGAAGCCTCACTTGTAGACTAATCAGAAAATAGATAAGTAAACGAGTTTCCATGTCTTCATTCAAGTTGTAGAACTACTGCACGTTGCTAAAGGATTGATACTTTGGGATGAGTCATCTCTTTAGATTCGTAAAGCTACTAATCAAAATGACAAAATTCCGAGAAAAAGGACTTGGAAACTTATGGATCTACGTAGATGATAGATACATATCTAAAATTAAGGTTATACTGATGTGAGTAATTATTGGAATTTAGCATACAGAGCATCCCAAAATTTACGTAATTAAACCTCTTTAAGAGACTTACCCGATGTCATAATTGATCAGAAACTCCAACCTGCAATTGAGAAAAATTCATGAATATTGCAACAGTGAAAATCTTCTATTTATAACGCTAGGAAAAATTGAAAGAAATATTCAATGCTCTTCTGCTTCGATTTATTATCAAGTCACGTTGATGTTCTCATAATGAAGGTTCTCATAATGAAGTTCTCATAATAGAAATGACTCAGTGACTAACTCTGACGCAACAGGAATGAGAAATATCTTGTCAATCATTCATGAAATACATCAGTCGCCTGACGATGCTTGCTCGGTGCAAGTGAAAGGCCTAGCGAAACAAACGTGCTGTTCTTGCTGTAATTATTTCGTGGGACTGTCTGAGACAATTAATTTAACTATTACAGAAATGGTTCATCACAACATCTTAGTTTAGGTATGAGGAATTAGGTAAGTTCGTGTGTTAACTTGGAAGTGTATGTATTAGAGGTTGAATCAAACATGCTTGTTTAATGATCTGTCAGCGTCAGGCAGAAGAAGGCATCTGCTAGAAATTCGGTGCTATTCCTATGACAGAGAGCCAAAACTCACGAAAAAGTTGTGTGACATGCGATTACTTGTCTGATGTCTCACCAGATCTCATCAATCCAGCTTCTCAGCTATTTTTAGGGAAATCGCACTTTCATCTGGCAATTCACTTGCAGTTTGTGATAACAAAGTAATGGAAACTTCTCCGACTCTGCTCAGAACGTCAAAACTAATTCCATTATTCAATATGATGTGTTCTGACAGTGACACTGATTATTTACCGTATATACTCGCATATAAGCCGATCTCGCATATAAGCCGACCATCTAAAATTGCTTTAGAATTACCAGTTTTTGCAAAAACCCGCATATAAGCCGGTACTCAACTTACCAAACCGTGTACCAATGACGTCGGCTTGGTTACGGCTCGCTGGTGACATAGTAAAATCCATCGAAGACTATTCGAATAATTCAAAGATGATGAAAGTGCGTCTCCTTATGCTCGATTTTTCCAAAGCTTTCGATGCTATTCCCCACGAAACAGTCCTAACCTCGCTCATCAACGAGAACGCGCTCGTCGAGCTGGTTACCTGGCTCAAGTCTTACTTCACCGGGAGGTTGCAAAGGGTCAAGAACGACGGTAAACTGTCAAAATGGTACAATGCAACCAGTGGAGTTCCGCAAGGCAGTATCCTAGACCCTCTCTTGTTCGCATTCGGCATCGACTCGCTAAATGCGCAATTTTCGAACAGCACCATCATTAAATTCGCTGATGACATCTATCTTGTGCACTACATACGAGAGAACAGCGACGATAATCTATCCGATGAACTCAAGCATGTTGGGGATTGGGCTGTCAATCATGGCATGAAGCTCAACATGGCCAAAACAGAAGTTCTTAACTTCCGAACCAAATCATCCCTACTGCTACCAGACCTCATCGACCTTGCTACCCAGGCTAGAATCGAGACCGTTCATTCGGCGAAAATTCTCGGCATTGTCATTGACGACAAGTTCCTAAGGAATGACCATGTCAGCTATGTCATCAGCAAAGCCAAGAAAAGGATTTTCTACTTGTACTCCCTACGTGAAGCCGGCTCTTCCAAACTCCTGCTCTGGCGCGTATATTGCTCCACGATCCGATCAATCATCACCTACGGGTTCCCTGCATGGTGCAATATCTCCCCACGCGCTTCAAAACTATTTCCCGGTTTGAGAAAAGGTTGTGTAAAATTTTCGCAATCGGCCAAGCCCCCCTCATCTCTGACTTGTGTCAAACTGCTTGTCTTCGACTAGCCGGCAAAGCTAAGGACAAAGACCATCCTCTCCACTGCATATATGATCTGTCTGCCACGCGATATTCATCCCGTCTCAGTAACAATCATCGGAAGCTCCCCGCAAAAAAATCGAGGCTAAAACGCTCACTCATCAAATTCGCCTAGTGAACCATCATCAGCATCATCATCTTCATCTTTCATCTTCTTCTGTATCATTGTGCATGTATTTTGTGTCAATTGTAACGGCTACTTCTGATTCTCGAATTGAAGCACCGAATAAAGATTATTATTATTATTATGATAAACATCTGTTCTTCTACATACCTACAAATAATAAGTGTCTGAAACCATTTGTGGCTAAAGGCGAAAAAAGCCTGCCCAAGTTAAATGAACAAGACACAGCAACAGTACGAATTGAATTTACCGAAAATCCGTTGATCAGAACATCTGACACGCTATATTCAACAGATGAGGATGCTACATTTCAACAGACTTTCTACCATGCAAAAGGTGATGTGCATCATTTAAATTGGTAGACCGTTTCATGCTGTGTCTCCGGTCAGTTTAGATCAGAGGACATATATGCTATATTTTTACTGATATAATGACAGCAGCTTGCGTCAATTGCAGTCATCACAAACGCAAAAAATATTTAAGCAAAGGAATACTAAAAACCGCTAAAGCAGATAATACAGCAACTCATGCATCGGTACAACACCTGCAAGTTCACATGCAGCTTAAATTTTATATTGATTGATTTGTGATGAGGATAAAAAATCGAAATGTCTCAAAGCATTATAATAAGTAGATATGCGTGGGAAGAAATCATGCTTGCGAATTCGGAAACCGCGACTCAAAATACTGGTAGGCAAGGCGTCACTAGTATGACTTGTTCGTTTTACGCAGGTGTAACAAAACTTTTGATGCAAGGTAAGGGCAATCGATCCGATCATGTAAAATGTAATTTTAAAAAAGCAAATCCGACGAGTCACGCCGAAGCGCCAGAGTCGAAAGACTCTTTGCATAATTTGGTGTGCATGTCACTGTCACATCATATATTCTTATGGAAGCAAAATTTCTCAACGAAATAAAATCAACGCATAAGACAAAGAGGGGTAATCGCGACGTCTTGACTACCCTATAGTCGACCTATTTTCCAAATAGGCCGAGGCAACTCCCCTTCCCATCAAGGAAACTGCTACGGTAGCTGAGGTCTTCCTCAGAGAATGGGTCTGCCGTCGTGGAGTCCCTGACAGAATTCACTCTGATAAAAGGATGAAACTTGAATAAAAATTTTCCGGGAATTGTGTAATCTTTTGGGTTCTATGAAATCACGGACCACTACATATCATCCTCAAGGGAACGGAGTAGTTGAGCGTTTCAATCGAAAGCTAAAGCAGTTAATGTTATGCGGATGTTGAGCGAGAGGAATGCGATCGGACACTGTCAGTACAGAATGAAATAAATAAAGAGATCAAATGCATGGTGAACTGGTGCAGAAATAACGACTTGGAATTAAACAAGAAGAAGTCGAGTATAGTGGTGTGTCTTAAAGGGAATGAAACACTGCGAAATCTTGCGTTTGATATTCCCAAAACAGATAAGATGAACATTCTTGCTGTGACATTCAACAATCAGCTGACATGGACACATCACGTTGATAGTATCGTCCAAACTTGCAACCGACGTTTATACATCTTAAGTCAAAGAAGCTGGTGTCAAATCGTGAACTTCAACAAATGTTTAATGGAATAATTTTGTCGCGGATTGAATACGCGTGCCCATTATTTGTTGGACACCCTAAGAAGCAAACCTTGAGCAAATGCAGAGATGCGCATTTAAGATAATCAATAATGATGTGACCTATAATATCCCTATAGGTCGGATATAAGTAAAAACTGTTCAAGAAGACTTTCATAACCAAGGCCCACCTCCTATACAAATACTTACCAAAACGCATGCAGTAGTCGCGACATTTTCTTACTGCCCTATATCGTTTCCAGAAAGGAATATACTCCTTCTTTCCGCATGTTGCGAAATTGCTGAACAGTGATTTTTCTAAAAAGCTACTTTGACTTATGACTTCAAATGATAATTGTAATAATAATAATAATAATGCTATATTTCAAATACTACATAGCGGTATTTGACAAAAAACAAACTCGCAACAATTCAAGAAAATGGTGAAAACCTTACAAATGACTGACTGTACAATCTTGATTTACGACGTAAAGGAAGTAAAGCTCTAGAATGTCTGGTGTTACAGGTTTCAGAGCGAATTTCAAAGAATTCGCTGAGAGGGTGTACTTCAATGTTCTTGGAAACTTTCGTTATCAGTTTGATGCACGATTCGTCCAGTCTATTCCTCAGAGGAAGAACATTTTTGATATTGGCCCATCTGGCGGCAAGGCGATCAATTCGTTCGATCTTAGCGAAGTATTTCATAGGCAAACACATATCACTGGCCAGCAAAATTCAAATGACACATTACGAGGCCGTTGTAGGCTCGCCAGATAACATTACAGGTATTACAATTCACTTTCAACCTTTTTACACAGGAAAGACTCCTACACATTTTTTTGTATAAGAAGTTGAATTGAACATCCCATTTCGAATCATCCGTGAAGTAAACCCCCAGAATCTTAACAGAACGAACTTCATCAATAACAAACCCATGGATTGTAACAGGAGCAACAGATGGAGTCATAGACCGCCGAACAGATAGAAGCTTGGTCTTATCAATATTGATGTTCAGTTTCTTACTCAAAGACCAGTCATGAAGAGTCTACGATAGCTTGGAAATCAGAAGTTGAGTCTCTTTCAACAAAATGGATAAGGGTAATGTCGTCAGCGTAGGCTACCACGGCGGTGTCGGAAAAGGAGGGCAAATCATTAATCAGGAGGACAAATAAAAGGGGGCCCAGTACAGAGCCCTGAGGGACACCACTGGTGATACACTTCCAGTCCGTAGTGGAATTTTCACACGTTACTCTCTGAAAGCGATCAGACAGGAAGCTTTGGACAAACCTAACAGAGTGGGAATTACAGTGAAGTTGTTCTTTCAAGGTGTTTAAGAGAATACGATGACTTATGGAATCGAAAGCTTTTTCGAAATCCACAGCAAGTAGTTTCGCTGAATTGCCGGGATTTTTGGAAAGATGTTGAAGTAAGTGTAGCCGAATAGAAAGTGCTGCATTGGTACAGCCGCCAAAGGAGTTCGGAATGAAACCGAATTGATTACGATTTAGAGGCACAGAAATGGACGGTAGAACAACCTTGTCCGTATCAGCCTTTCGAGAACCTTGCTGGCGAATGGAAGTATGGAGATTGGGCGGAAAGTGCCGTCAACTTTGGGTAATGGCGTGATGTTAGCAAGTTTCCATTGCTGAGGGAAGATAGCAGTCTCGAGCGAACGATTATAGATTATAGCAAGGGGCTTGGCTAAGACCTCGGCAAACAGACGGAAATAGTGTGGTGGGATACCATCAGGTCCTGTGGAATTCGACTTACATCTTCTAATCATGTTATAAACAGTGAATTCAGAAACATGAGGAACAGACAAAGAATGGGTGCTATGGACAGAAGAGCTGTTGAATAAATGGATATCAGGAGGTGCAAAGTGCTCAATAAATTTGTCATTAAGCTCAGAAGCTAATGAGGGATCAAGACGAGAGTCAAAAGTACATTTTAGTTGGCTGTTAATTGTTTTCCAGACTTCTGAGGGAGAGCTTGAGTGCAACCGAGAAAAGTGCCGAGACTTAGCTTTGAGGATTTGGGAGTTGAACTTCTCCCTGGCGTCCGACAGAACTTTCAGAAAGGTCAGAGGAGCGCATCCGAACATGTTTTTATAAATCCCTTTGTGGTCAGAACGACCGAGAGGAGCTATACAAGTCGGAGTTTCAAACTTCAAAGCATGATTAGTGAGAACAATATCTAAACATGTTGTACAATTTGTGTCAGACCATTATACTCAGAAAAATCATTTATACTCAAACGGAGATCATTAACATCCCCCAAAATCAAAACATGTTTGAGAAACGTTAGGTGGGCTTTGAGGCTTTGAAGTACAGGGCCACATGAAACAGATGAGTCAGCGAAAGAAAATACAAATTTTGAATATATTGTATTCATATCAATGTATATGCACATGCCTCCATGTTGCGATAACTGTCCTATTTCTATGTGTACATTATGATTTTCATTTACTTCAATATACACTATTATTGTTATTATTACACACAGCACAACAGGGTTTTCTCCTGAGGTGGCCACTTATGGGCGCGAAATGAGAATGCCGGTTGATTTCGAACTGGATCTAGAGAATGTTGTTGGACGGGAAAGCTCTGACTATATCTATGAACTGCAAGAGCAACTTGTTCGTATGTGGGAGGCGGTGAAAAGCTGCGCGGTGGTAGAGCAAGAACGGCAGAAGGAGGCCTACGACAGGAAAACTACAAGTATGTGCTTGTCAATATCAGATTGGGGACTTGGCTATGTATTTCAGGACGGCTGTCCAAAGGGACACCACTAAAAAAAAGTGCACAATGCAATCAAACAAAACGTAACAATAGAAAAATAAAACAAGAAGCGGATTGCTTGCGTGTCTTATAATCATTGCAAAGCTGCATCATTGGAAACGATCATGGCCACCAAAAAATACTTTCATCCCTAACAAATGCGAGTTTAGTTAGGATCATTATAATTGGCCTGGCCATATTGTATGGCCTGGCTTTCTGGCTTTTAATGTGGATAGGCCCATGTTGACGCCTCGGACGGTCACAAATTATGATGTCTGAGAAGCAACTGCATTGGCAAAATGCGTTTGACTGAAGTTCTCACCTCAAGTAAGAAAATAATAAGAAACAATAAGAAAGTGACTTATTCGATAGCAAAAACTCCTAACCACAACCAAGCACATTAATTTCGAAAAATTCTTGCAATTATATAAAATCCATAAAAAATCATACGATTGGCTGAAAATTTTTAAAAAATCATCGAAAATCGTACAATTTAATGAAAAATCGCAAAATCGTACAATTTTCCGAAAAACCCCGCAAGTCGTGCAACTTCCGGGAAAATAGGAAGAGTACACAGGTATGTCATAGGTATCTGACAGTGGTTAAGTGGTTGGCCTAGCGATCTTTCGGTCCAGAGGATGAGCCCGAAAGTGTCACTGGAAGTCGTCAGGAAGGGCATCCGGACTAAAAGTGCTACAACGATCCATAAAAGTCTGACTACGCCAGCACCGTCCAAGCACCATGCATGGGGAGTAGTGATGTTGAAGCCTCTGGGTGGGTTCTGGGTAAAGGTATATACAAACATACGATGAAACTAAATAATATCATTGGTTTTAGAATGTGCCATTTAATTATAAATGCAATAAGTAAAGCTCACAATGGCTACACTGCGTGGGTCGCCACATCTTCGCTCTATAACAATATACGGCTAAATGGTAAGTCGCAGCTCCGGTGTTGTAGGAAATGGGATGGTGATAGGCCTATAGGTTTATAGGCAAGTGACATTGGCTGAGACATTACCTAATTATATTTCCTTTCCAGCTAATACTGATAATTATCTGTGACACAATGCACAACTTAGCTGGCGCACCTGCAGGCGGTAACTTCTAGAAATAGGACTCAACACGGAATAGAAAGGTAGGGTAAATAACCGATCCACGCGTATCTTCGGGCGACGTCTGCGTGGCTGTTTCGGTGTTCGACCACATGTCGTAAGAAGACGGAGAGGTCCTGAACGGTATGGAGTAAACGGATCGTCTCGTGGAAACGGATAGGTTTCTTACAGTAGTGAACCATTTTGCCCTAAAACCAGGTTGAGGTCGGTTAGTGGCTCGGTCATTACATTGGCAATCTATTCAGCCTACAAAGCAAATTCACCTAAATGAAGCGTCTTGAATGTTAAGTGTGCTAGTGTAGTAGTCTTTCAGTTAAAAATAAAATTAGAACTGAAAAATACAATATAAAAGAATAGTCGATGATGTCAGTTCTTCAAAAATGACACAATAAGTTGGTCTGCTCAAAATGAAACTGTTGTGAAAATATATCTCTGCACCCAGTTGACCCTACTATTGGATGTCAGAAAACTAAGACTTATCAGAAGGCCAACAAATATAATATTTTGGACACCGCCTTAACAGTGGCTATCATGTCGATTGAGGCGGTATTGATCTCGGGACCACTACACCAGCTAGGTCGGTAGATAGGTTGTTACTCATCCATGTCCGTTTCCTCAAATATTCTCAAAAGGAAACTTCAAATAGTTCAATATAGCACGAATTATAGAAACTCAATATAGCACGGCTGATTTGCCTCGTCCGTGTTTGTTCTGTCTTCGTCTTCCAACCCCTCTAAAAATTTGGTGATTGATTAAACGAGGTTAGCATACCTAGATATTAAGTCGCCAAAAGCGACTCATAAAACACTGAGTACAACATGCAGTCATTTTAGTGTTTCATTTGTCGTCGATAATCATAGGCTCAGTTCAGAGGCGAGAGACCGCAATCTCAAATAATATTAAATTCCTTAATGAAAAATTACACATTGCAACAGGAAAGCAAACACTGCAATCACAGAAGCAACATTCTAAGATGCAGACTAAGTACGATAACTCCTTCACACTCATGTAACATTTTTAACAGACGGAAAATAGCTGCGCGTCTTTCATAACAGCTGATTATAAACTTGAATATGCGAGTAACAAAAGTGCAACGGAAAATAGAATTATATATTATAAGGAGACATTTGAGCCATGAGTAACATGAGAGACATTGAATGCCATGAATGACATGAGTTGAATGAAGAGACCATGAATTCCATGAGAGACATTGAGTCATGCCGGAAAGGAAGATGGAAAGACATTGAAAGTCAAGGTTTTCAAGACTGTCGTGCCACCAGTGTTAATGCCTATGGCTGAGTGTGGAAGATGAGAAAGAAAGAGGCGAGACTGTTGACGACAACAGAAGTGAAAATGAATTAGAAGTGCCATCCGTATATGCGACTGACAACAACTGATATTGTAATCGACGTTACTCTGAAGATTAAACGAAGGAGAAGACCGACGAGCAGGCGGTTGTGCGATAAGAAACTTAATATTGATATTACGAATTGGATCCAATTCTTCTGTGATGTCAGCTAGCTGTCAACAGGCACAATTTACTAAAGCTCGAACCATGGCCCGAACCATCTCAAAAAACACGTGTGCGCACACACATGTACTTCAACAGTGGAGCGTGGTGCGGACAACTGAACCAATGAAGCTGCTATGACCTATGACTTTTCCTGCCTCCCAAGTTTGGGAAATGGAATGACCCTTCATGGTTTCATCCAATCGGCCACCTCCATCCCTTTATCTGCTGAATCTCATTTATGGCATTTAGATCACCATTTTTTAGACCTCAGCAACAGACAAAGAAAATGGACACTTCTGAATGAGGAATTATGATGACAAAATATCTCTATTTTATTATCATCACAATTTATAGCCGCGAAACATACATTTCAGAGCATTTTCATAATACTATCAGATTCCAGAAGATACTGAAACACTCGTAAAACTGCAAAATTGAAGTAACAAATTGACGGAAAATTGAATGATGTCAGTGGAAAATTCAATAACTTTACGTATTTTGTTTGTTAAGCTGCAGAAAATATTATACATATGTTCTTGATGTATTTTAAATTGTTTTCATTTTTGCAAGCAGGCTGGAATGCTTTAAGAAGAGAAATAAATATTATTTATCGTTAATTTGTTGCTATTGTTGCAAGTTCGTGGAAATCATGTTAAGAAATCCTCTCTGATGTGAGATTGCCGATTCCTGATTGCATCTTTTTATCGAGAAACCTGTCGCTCATGTTTCTCAAGGCCATATTGCATCAGCTGAGAAATAAGAAAGCGTTGTCTAGGATAACACTCCCATTGCTCGAACAACCGTTCAGAAAGTGTTTTGATGTTGATAGGAGAGTGCAGATGCGACTTTCACCGTTCTAAGCATTCCAGGTACACTCGATCAATGAAATATAGAATGTGAGTCATTGGATAGAGCTGTGTTCCTGAACTCACAGCAGCAGTTGCCACCTACCTTGCTCTGTGTGGCCGGCCATTGCTATCTTGGAAGATGCTCCCTTACTTGACATATAATTGACCAGTCGTCGTGAGATTATTTTTATACCGGATAGAAAATCAAGAGAAATCACAGTAGATGGCATTCTAAAGTTAAAATAATAAACGACGGCTCTTCTGTGTTCATCGCCTCCTCATGGTCGATTCGTTTCTGTCACCGTGAGAAGGCACTGGACGACGCAGGTCCTTCATTTTTCATTATTTTTTAGCTTTAAGTATCATTGACCAAAACTTCGGAGAACTTTTCCTTGATTTTCCGGTTGACTCCCCTACTGCTGGAATGATAAAAGAAACAATATCAACGTGAGATGATGCATTTCATCCACGTTACCTCTGATGAACGCAGCAGCCGTTCTTACACCGTGCCAAATGCCGGCCCAAATCATGACGCTACAACCGCTGATCCGACCATATTCTAAAACGCAACAGGCTGCATCTCCATCAGGCAGTCTGTCTGAACACCAGTGTCACATCGTGTAAATCTTCTGTGATTCAGTTGACCGTATTGGACCTGGATTGATCCTACGTAACGTGACGCCATTCGCACAAATTCACTAAGAAGCATGCTTGCCACAAATCTGTGCACTTTCAATTCCAGTGCTTCAAACGTTGATATGCAGTCACACGCGAAGCGCTCTGAAACCGATTTCCCTTCGTCCTTCGCTGCAATGATTTACTTTCGATCTATGACTATCTGTTTTCTTCGGACTTGCAAATTTTCCTTCACACGAACTGTTTGTTATTCACGGATTTTATACTATAATGCCAAACTGATCATGAAACTCAAAAGCACATGCTTCGACGCCGTCATATCTTGCTATGAAGCCAGTCTGGCTTTTGAAGTCAATCAGTTGTCAACATAAGAAATCTTAATAACTTTCCGGCATAGGAAAGAGAAATGTCCCCAAACTTGAACAAAATATGCATTAAATTCATTAGTAGCAGCTGATGTTGCTTTTCGACTGCTAGTGAACTGATCAACCTTAAGAGTCAGACAGTGTCACACCAGGCAAAGAACAGGGTGTCTACAAGGCCTGGATATCCTGGATAAATCCTGATTTTGAAAATTTGACCTGGATATCCTGGATAAATCCTAATTTCGTCGAAATTAAAAGTTGTGAAAAACTTTCTGAGCTACATTTTTAACGTTAACAATAATGTAAACAAAATGTAATTATGCTTTTCGGTGACTTTATCTTCGTTAGTGCTTTTCGATTTCATTTGATAGCGTAAACTAATGTTCGTGTATGTTTTCTTTCTGTTTTAGGTTACATGTGTTAATTTAAGTTTTTTTCGTATACTTGAATTTTCAAACTCGGTGGGTGTCTCAGACATCGCAAACAGATTAGTGACTCCTATTTTGTAGTTACATTCAATGACTATCAGTTAGTGAATCTTGTTCGTTGTAGTGTCGACGTTCCCACATCCTTGACCTCAACCACATCATCTTCAATGAATGCTGATACATCTTCATCGATGCACACAAGTAAAATTTCTACAATTAACCCGGAAACGAAAACGGCTCCTATTACAGCAGCTATGCAAAAATGAAGTACGGTATATCATCGCAGAAATAATTTGGGCCTTGGATATGGTAAAGAAACACCGTTCACAGCGATCATGTGATGATCAACAATCTATATTTCAAGCGATGTTCAAGAACCACCCTGTTGACAACTTCCAAATGGCCAAAGATAAGTTAGGCTACGTTGTGACTTTCGGATTATCTCCACATTTTCAGAAAGAGATGCTGGCCAGAGTACATACGTCCAAGGAGTTCAGCATATCTTTCGATGAGGCATTAAACAAAATTGTTCAAAGGGGACATCAAGATCTGTGGATTAGATACTTCAACGAGCACTGGTGTTGTAGTTAGTGAATATGTAACGTCAGCATTTCTCACTCACTCGAAAGCTGAAAACATTTTTCAAAGTATCAATAAAGCATTGGATAAAATTGGTGGCTCATTTGTTGATGTCTTCAATAGATTGTTGCAAATCAGCATGGCAGTCAATCACCGAAGAATTTCTGCATAAGTGTGGGAAGGGATTGCTCCAAACAGGTACATGCTCGCTACATGTCATGCGTGAGTGGAGCATTGCAGTATGGATTGAAAAAGTACTTAGGATTTGTCAACTGTACTGCAGAGCATGTACTACCTTTTCAAAGATTCTCCTGCGCGCAGGGCTGATTATTGGCCACACATATTACAGATTCACCTACATTTCCTAAGTCTTTTTGCAAATATGGTTAGGTGCAAAGCAAATATGTATGTAACAGAGCAATAGAGATTCTGTCGAACATTGCGTCGATGTGAAACCTCAACCCCATGTAGCATCATTCTCAACAGTCGTTGACGCAATCAATGACCCATTTCCTGTAGCGAAGCTGCATTTTTTCAGCTCCGTAGCGTCTCAGTTTGAGCCATTTCTACGGCGATTTCAACACGACAAGCCTATGATTCCATTTTTAAACGGGTTTCTCACGGGCCTTGTCACAGATAATGTACATTGAAAAGATTCGTTAAGGCATCGGTCATGCCGGAGGTGGGGACAGACGCTTCCAAAATTCTGATATGTGATCTGAATAACGATGCAAATCTGAAGGAAATATCGCAAGTGGATCTGGAATACAGAGCCAAACGCAGCATCCCAAAGAATTTTCATCCACGCAGAATGTTGGAGTTCGGTCAAGCCGCTCGAGATTGCTTTATCGCGATAGTGGATAAAATACTTGAGAGCGGTTCGCTGAAACACGATCTTGTTAAAGACGCTGCATCAGTCTCTCTGCTTGTCATTTTAACCAAGTCTTTAACGCTTTGCGAAATGCGTTTTGACATTTTATTGAACAGAATGATCGATTCCAACTGCATTTCTGTATCTCCGGCTGATTGAGCAAAGCAGGAATATTCCGACTTCATTCAATTAGATCTAACGAAAAAGGAACTACAGGTATATTTCACTGGTGCTGCATGGATCAATACCAAAGTTTGACTACTTAATGTTTTCTTTAGAAATCGGACGAAAATTTCGATTTGTACGCCCTCTACTGCTGTCTTCTACGAAACAAAGAAAGTTCTTAACACCTGTGGGCAGTAGTGAGGAAGGTTTTGGTCTGATTCCATGGTCAAGCGGCAGTACAAGGTGGTTTCAGCATAAACAAGGATATGCTAATAGAGAATCTTCATGAAAGTTCTATTTTGGCGAAACGTGTGGTCCATAACGCTATTCATTATTATGGAGGGGTTCTACATGTTTCGCTAACTGCTTCTTTGATCGAATCGGTTAAGTATTTATCCCGGCGACGTGTAATGGCACTCGAACTATAAAGGAATGAAGATCAGCAAGTTAAAGGCAAACATGTTGCTGAACTGCATTGTGAATTGAACAACATTGATACTCAAAATTCGATCAATAGAGAGAAGCAGTGTGAACTTGACGATCAAGCTACGGTGCTCAAAAACTTGAAGACTAGTTTATGACCACTTGAAAACCAGATAAAAGCGTAATTCGTATTATAACTGAGTGTTTGAAAAATATAGCAATATAATGTTGTAACATATAGCAGCAGTTATTTTTAAGCCTTAGTGAGACAAAACGATTTTACGGTTATTATTCATGCTTTGGAATCTATTCCAATGCTTTGGTATCTATTTTGGGTTCTATTAGACACAAAAGAAACAGCAAAAAGAGAAATACGAAATACCTAGCAGGTAACGGCACTGTTAAAATGGCGATGACACGAGATGGTCATTTTGTGACGATCATAAAAATTTCGATAAGCTCCTTGATTTTTGCAATGATATCTCCTGGATATCTCCTGGATTTGAAAATTCCTGATGCAGTAGACACCCTGAAATAAATGCTACTCTCCACTGAAAGGGAATGACCTGCCTAGCGATGGTAGTGCTTATGCAGTTAATGTATTTGACAAGTTCATTAGCAGACTATTGCCTATCCTCTAACGATGTGGATTCTTCGTGCTTGGTTGTTTGCTATCAAGGAGGAGGTGGAGATCTCCATTGGAGGCCCATTCTGAAATAAGATTGCCAATTGAGTCATTTCGGCGATAAACCCCTGTTAGTATGGTGGCTGTCCCACCAGAGTATGTAACACCAGTGAAAGAGGGAGTTCTATGTTCGTATTAGGAGGATGGTGTACTTTCACCACTGTTTGAGATACGTCTATCTTGCTAGCTATTAATTTCGTCTGACTATTTTGGTTATACTAGGCCACAAATTAGGCTGACAATTTTTTATGAGGTGACGATTCCGTGATGTGGATGATGAATAGCATCTTCAATGGAATACCCAAAGAAGTGGACATAGCTTCTGCATTTGTCACATGTCTCTTGAAGGAGGATGATCGGTGCTAGATATTCTATAGAACTTCGTTCTTGACTCTAGTTGAGTTGAAAGATTATTGGAGCACTTGCATCTTAGATGCATGTTGTCGTTTCGACAACAAATATGATTTCCATTTGGGTTTGAGGTGCTATTCATGCTGTATGCTTCAATTGTTGGTATTTGTTTCTCCGATGATTATTGGGATACTTAAGGACCATGTGAAGATTGCCAACTTCCTCACCAATTTCTTTATTGCATATTATTTCTGTTTTGCATGTTAAATTGAATGTATGACCACCATCCATGCATCTAGTGGCTCTTTCCTGCATTAATTGAATGATGTACCACGAGGTGGTTACACACGACTCGCAACTTGCAAGATGTTTGCAGAATACCTGTACAGAGTAGTGTTTACCAAAACTGTGCTATCCGCACCTGCTCGTACTGGTGCACCGGACATGATAACCGGTTCATCGAAAATTTTAAAAAGTTGCACTGAATCCCTTATTAAAAAGCAAAAGCGAATAGTAATTTGTCTCGCGTTGTAGATCGTCGCGGGATAGTCAATTAAGACTTCAAAATCTTGAAAGTTGGCTCTTTATCTTTCATAGTAAATGTTCATATTTTTTGGAATTAATTGCAAATTATGATTCCTATTAATGCAAATTTTATTTTCTTATAGTGCATTAGAACTTGAAACAGTGGTATAGATTAGAACATATTTCTCTTTTAATTTTCATCCCATACTTACAAGTTGCAATTGACTTACTCACACGTCTCTGTGATAATTGTAATGGAATTCTTTAAACTAGATGAAAGCAGAAATTATACAGATATGAAAAAAATATATTGTTAAAAAATACAATGACTACATTACCAAGTCAGTGGCGGACTAAACGCCGGATTTAAATTTATTCTTTTATTTTTAATGTCGGAGCACATCAAGAAAACTAGAAGATTTGAAGCGATTTCACCGCAATCTACAAAATACTATGCAAAAAGGTCAACATCTCGACCTTATTCTGCTTCAAGCAGTCTCTCTAATGTGATTGTGTTACCGGATGCCGAAAAAATCTTTCGGGTGGATCGCTGGCCGCTGGGAAGCTAAGCGGGGTGGCTAGCATCATGCAAATTCCTGATAAATGGTTAGACCTGCAAAACTCATGCAAAAGTCTTGCAACATGGTAATCGATCCTGCAAAAAGTCACCTTAGTCAAAAGAAGTAGTATTTTTAAACCATCCATCTCTGGGAACTACATTATAATGCTCGTACTGATTTGATGTTTCCTGACTGATACAAATATTAATGTACGTGCGATCTTAGTAGCTCTAGTAATTGCCAAAGATTATTGTCTTGGAAGATGCCGAACCCATTATTGTAGGGTAAAAGTTGGTAATTTTCATCAACTAGCGTTTTCGACCAAGCGCCGCTGCGTTGGTCATGACTCATGATCACGAAATGGTTTAAAGTTTTGCTATTTTTTTATCTCTATACAATTTTCACTCAGCATATATGTACATTGGTTTCATAGCACGTAGACATACATAGATAAATAACATTTATAAAGTTCTAAATATCTAGTAATATGAATTGACAACTTAAACCAGTTCGTGATCTTGACCAGTGTTATTTTGTCGAAAACGTTCGATGATGAAAATTACCAAGTTTTCGACGTTACCAAGGAGAACGTTCGACGTTATCCCTTTTTGATGTTTGAGCTTCTCAGATAGTAATTCATTGCACACATGCAAATCAGCCAAAGATTGTTAATTTTTTTGTTTTTGTTCGAATCAAGATTTTTTCTGATAAGTTATGCTACAGAAATCAACATAAATTGTTACTTGTTGTACCAACTACGTCCTCTTCATTCGGCACGCGCGACAACTATTGCTGTATTGATAATTATACAAACTTATACACTTGAAATCAGTTATTGTAACTGTCCATCAACTGAGGTGCTTAATAAATGATTACTAAATGATCATGCAAAAGTCCTGCAAAATTGAAATCTGAAATCGTTAGTCACCCTGCTAAAATAACCGAGATCATAGCAATAGGGTAAGCAGTATTCACTAAGTGATTGAAGAATTCTGAGGTTGCGGGAATTGAGACTTCGTGGCCTAAAATATTATATTAGGAGCTAGAATTATCTCATTTTCACATCTTTTCTCAACATCTGGAAATGATAACCGTGACTTTCAGAAGGTTTTATTTCCTTGATAAAGAAATTTGAAGTTTGAACAGAACTGAATTGATAAATAGAATTGAATAATGATCTCACAGGTAGATTAATTTATCAAATAATCAAATTATCAATAAATTAATATTATCAAGTATTAATTTATCATTGTATGCTCAAAATATTTTTATCTCCAATTTGCTGTGAAATGAATTAATTATTATAAATAAATGGAACCACGAAATTCACAAATGTGTAGGCTATTGGCAGGAGACCTTTCGTCCAATTTCAACCTGTGCTAACTTTGGACAGAACCAAATTTTTAAAGATATATTCAAGAATATATTGAATCTATGCAGCAAAAATCAATTTGATCGAGATACGCGCATTTCGATGCACCGGCCTGATAACCGGTGCAAGTAGGGGAACCGCTTCAACGCGTACAGGCCTAGTGTTTTCTATAATTCATTTCATGATTATCTTAATTGTGTGATTTTCTGACAGAAATAATGATAATGATAATTTATTTGGAGAAAGACATAACATTTAAAATACATGCACGACATTACGAGAAATCAAGGCAAATAGAAGCCCGAAAATGGGCAGAACAAATCTGACAAAGGGTTGGTACGCTAAATCTGCCAGTAAGGTTAGGAAGAATTTGGTCACCAAATGTCATTCCGCTGAAAGTACGATCTTATAGAACGCTTAAATTCAGTTACTGTTCGTACATTAACTTCAATAGCTGAGAGGTTGTTCCAATGTCGAATGACGTCGATGGTGAAAAAGTAAGCGCGATATGAATGATGCGATGTTGGGATAATCAGTCTTGTAGGATTGCCTCGAGAGGTTCGGTGGGAGACGGTGAAAAAATCTTCAGGAATTAGAATAGTCATGTCATTCAAAACTTTGAAGAGAAAGATCAATTTGTATCTGATTCTCCGGGCATACAATGGGAGGAGGCCAATGTTGAAAAGACCACTTCTATAATTAATGTCACGAAGATGTGGGAAGAAGCGTGTGAAACGTTTTTGAACTCGCTCAATTTGTTGTATGACTCCTTTTTGAAATGGACACCAAATAATGTTTCGGTATTCTAGAATACTGCGAACATAGGATTTATACGCGTTCAATAGCAAAACAGTCTCACGCGAGATAAAGGTCTTCTTTATCATACCGAGCAACATATTAGCTTTGGATACCATTTCAGAGATATGAGAAGAGAAACCATGCGGTCTACTGACAAAAATACCAAGATCTTTAAAATCTGCAGTTTGATCAATCGTCTCATTGTTCCAGACATATTGATGTTCCTGATTAAATCCCACAAAACTCATAAGTCTGGTCTTAGATGCATTGATTTGAAGACCATTATTGTTGGACCATGTTTCCACATTTTGCAGATCTTTTTGCATCGAAGTTGTTTTTGAAGGCGATGTATAATTTGATGTCATCGGCATACTTTAGTGTCATGGAATGCTCTATGTAGTCATCAATTTCATTTATGTAAATTGAGAACAGGAGGGGACCAAGGACTGATCCCTGGATCACATCGCTACTGATATTCTTCGTGTTTGAAAGTACTCCCCTAATCCGGACA
Source organism: Prostheceraeus crozeri (assembly GCA_907163375.1). Lineage (NCBI taxonomy): Eukaryota > Metazoa > Platyhelminthes > Polycladida > Euryleptidae > Prostheceraeus > Prostheceraeus crozeri. The sequence continues at coordinate 24,992 of CAJQUW010009129.1, read as the reverse complement.
CGTCTGTTGGTGAGGAAATTTGAAATCCATTGAAAGAGTTTGCCTTCAATTCCATAAGAGTTGATTTTGCGAAGAAGGTTATCATGAGGTACCTTATCGAAAGCACGCCTAAAATCAATAAACGCAGTGTCCACGTACAAACCTATATCCAAGTTGTGAGTTAAAAAATCAAAAAATGTCACACCGGCGGTTTCTGTTGACGCACCTTTCGTAAATCCATCCTGGGTTTTCAGCAAGATATTGTTATCATTGAGGAATTTGAAAATAGATTTCGATATCAAACGCTCATAATACGGCTTATACAGCTAGATACAGCTATAGGTCGATAGTCGGAGTAAATAAGTTTGGAACCTGACTTATAGATTGGTGTAATTGTAACATGTCTTCAAGAATCAGGAATTGTAGCATGAGACATTGATTGTTGGAAAATGTGAGCCAATTTGCCAGAAATAAAATGTCCTGCTTTTTTGATAGCGACGTAGCACAAATCATCGGTAATGATGACCCACCATGCCTGCGGTGTCCTACTGTTTTTCAGAAAGCTGCTCCACAATGGCTGCGGTGTCCTGCTGTTTTTCAGAAATCTGTTGATTCATTCTTCAAAGCTGGTCAAGATGCCACTTGCTTGCTTTCATAAAAGAAAGATCAGAATTTACAAAGTTGATTCCCTTTTTAAAAAAAGATGCGTCTCCTACTACCGTCCTTTTAGTGACTATTGCCCTTGTTGAAACTGTTTAAGATATTTCGCAAGTAACGTGTCGCAATTGTTTGTATCTTTTATCACTATTCAGTTACCTCAGTCAAAATCAATGGCACCTGACATTTCTATGATGACCACCATTGAAAAGGCAGAATCATCGAAGCTTCACTCCGCAGCGAGAATGAGATATGAAGTTCATCTGCTCATTTTAAATTTTATGTGAATATTGTGTGATGCATCTGATCAAGGCTTGATCTGATTTAATTGGCGATAAAATAATAGAGTACACAACATACATGTACGTTGTACATATGCAGTATTCAATATGAAATGTGTATTTATGATATATCAGTTGATAGTCCATATTGATCAAATATGGCTATAATACCTTTAAAATTAGACAGATGTGGCTAACATTTCGAAAATGACGCGTTTATGTAGTTTCAAATTGACTCTCAGTAATAGTTTGTGCCCCTCTGGCAAATTTTTCGGTGGGGCCCTGTTAGCAATCACTTCTCTGTGAATAGCGTGTGGATTTTTCCGCCGCGCGAAATTTTCATTATTCCGCCAGAATGTCGACACTGCAGTCATTTGATCATCATCTTCCGAACCATCTGTGAGATTGCTATTCAATGAGGTCCGAGCAGCACAACTGTAGTGATGAGTTTCATCTTGCTGGTAGAACTGACTTCGATTTAGCCATGTTCAAGGTACTTGTCATCTTATGGACATCGCAATCCTGAGCACAATGTGTGCATATTTCCCGTTAGGAGTGTTATGTAATTGGAGTAATGCACCTTGTTGATTCAACGATTTTATTTCCGAAGCTTTTTCCAAATAGAAATAACGCTTTCATTTGCACAAACTTTACATAGCAAGTTTGATCGTAGCATTCATGGTATATTATGTTTTACTTTTAAAGATTTCCAATAAATATGATATTGATTAAGGCAGTTGTTGACTTCATGCATCTAAGTTAGCTTATATTTTATTCATTATGATTTCTAACAATTATGTGAGTCCAACGGGTTGCTGGGACCATTGTAGGACTTCAGTGGTTCCGCTTATAATAGACACAAATAGCAAACTGCTAGCACGATGAAGTAAATATGTTTTTACCATCTCATGTTAATTGATAATGGATGATTTGTTTGTTTTTATATTTTGCAAAATTCACCAGTTTCTCATACTTGTCATATTATTTTCAGCTGACTGCGTTTGAAACGTTGAAGTCGCGCTCAGTATGAACATCTGACTGAAGCAGACTATATCATGTCTTCATGTTGTGTTCATCCAACGAGTTCTGCTGCTAAAGAAGTGAAAGTAAGTTCCATCTCTGTTTTATGATAATCCCTCCGTTCTCAAAATTCATCTGTCTTCTTAATAACCTCTGCAATAAAAAAATGCTTTGCTACTTGACCTTTGCTGACGACGTAGTTCCCTTCGAACAGTGCAAGATTCATCGAGAGATTGTCAACGAAAGTAAAGTTAGAAGCATAACACATAGGTCATCTTTTTTGAGTAATAACCGTAATATCTATGTCAGTAAAACCTATTGGATGACCAACTTACAGCGCAAGCAACACAATCAAAATTGATAGCATACTGCAGCGCAAATTGAAGAATGTATCTATTTGGGTCATATTCTGACTACAAATAGCGACATGCCCTAAGAAGTAGACAATAAAACAAAAATAAATGGGTGGCATTTGCGATGATTGAAATGCCAATTAAATCAAATACTTCTCAAATAAGCAAATCTAGCAATTTGTATTTTGCAAAAACAGTTTGTTCCACGACGTTGAGTTTACATCATAAATTAAAAGCCGATATTTCACAGCACGTCTGGCTACGTCGTCAGGGCAGACTGAAACGCACGTCTCGCGAAGCAAGGCGTCAACATTACTCGCTAGACAGAATGATGTCGGCGACAGTATGCACAAAAGTATGGTATCTTAAAAAAATAATGCTGAATAGAAAGTCATAGAAATCAAATAAACGATATGAAATGATATGATGTGATATGAAATTCACATCGGTTCATAGCAGGCAAGCGCTTTGAATGCCAAACCTCAAAAAAGTAGCTTGTGATAATCAGTTTCAAATTCAAGAGCTTCGACACCGGTCTAGTTTATTGCGTGGTTGGAGAGTATAGAGCAGGGGTGCGCAACCTGCGGCCGTAGCAGAGGCAAACTGCGGCCGTGACAATGATAAGTAAATGAAAAAGAATATTACAAATATTTCTAGAGTTCAAGGCAATCGAAAAACAATCGTCAGTATAGTAGCATACTAGTCACCTTGCAACTGTCGAACACCTTTATGCCCATGTTGCTTAGAAAAATGCGCGCCCGCAGGCGCGATGAAGGCGTTCAAGCAGTTCGATAACTCATGAATAGAATATTTTAGGGAAGTTACATTCATGTGCATTCATGGCTAGAGTCATCAGCTAAAAGAAACAATTGTAATTTGCTCGAATTGTTCGCGCGCGCTAGCTTCAAGTCCATGACCTGAATAAGGATGCCTGCTAGATCATTTTCTGCAGCGGTAGTGTTGTGTGAAGCAATTGATTGAATCGAAAGATACTGTAATTTCTTTACGAGATCTCGTATTTCTACCTATTTAGATTTTGTGCATTTTCATAAATAAAATATGTTAAAATTTCAGTTGTGTTTTTATTTTTCGTTTATCATTAAATTTAAAGCTCACAATTTGGGTTGCGAAATGACTGTATGATTAGTAATAATAAGATGCTTTATAACTTCAATAATAACGCAAGGTAGGCAGGCATATATATATGAGGTTCTAGAAATGCGTGCGAGTGAATGCCCAGAATAGACCGGATCTGTGATGAATGAATTAATGGATTTTGTATGACTCGTGATTCCTTTATGAATTATTACAGTACCTTAGTAAAGTGCTTTCTCCTTCGGTTGGAAAAAATATGCTCTCATCTTTTCAAGTGCTAATAAAACCTTACGCTTAAAATCTTTTCGGGTCAAAAATGACGATCGGTCGTATATGGGTTAACTTAGTAACTCCTTCTTTACGAAGTAAGCCTTTATGCGATTTTCACTGCGTCATTCATCAGGGTAAGCTAATTTGAGTGGTGGAATATAAAAGGATTGGCTATTGACATAGTTGTTTGCGTACATATTAAGTGCGGCCGTGATTGTTTCGGCTTTCGAAATGGCGGCCGAAAAATATAGAAGGTTGCGCACCCCTGGTATAGAATGCTCTGCGACTGCTCACTGCTCAGGATGCACTAGCCTAAAAGCGGCGCGATGTTGACCGCCAAGCCTCTAGTACATGCTCTTTTCTCCTACTGATATTCATTAAAATCTGCCTTCATTTTTTTAACATCTAGTTCATTAACACTTTGATCTAATGTAATAGATATCAAATTGAAAAGATACTTAAATTTTAAACTAGGCTATACGATGTGAGCCAAGCTGTATGGTCTTATGTAGCTATCGTGGATTGCATTTGGTTTTCAGGCATTGAATGCTGTTGCATAGTGATGTCACTCATGTAATCAATAAACTGCAATTCAAAGTGCGACTTTCATTTTTTGGTTTTGTATGTGATGTATGGATGCAACACAATTGGACCCTTTTATCGGACATCATTTTTTGTAAAATTTTCAAATGTTTCTTGAGTTCATCCTCCTGATCAAGAATCTGCCATTGTATTTCAGTAATTCGCAGCAAAATTGTATATATATATATATATGTGTGTGTCTGAAATATATCATTGAAATGTGAATGCACATGATAAATTTAATGTTTCTTCACTCCTCAGAAACCATGGAAGTGATGCTCCAATTGCATCTTAGTGATTCGCTTTATGTGTTATTAACGAATGAATAATGAAAATGCAGTATTATGATGGTATTACCAATGTCATGTTTGAATTTTAAACTTGTCGATATATGCCTCATTCGTTTTCAAATCATTTCATTTGTCATTAAATCAAATTATTTTCTTTTTCAGAATTCCGACCAAGTGGGTATACTTATGTACGGATTTTCAAATCTAAAATCAAATTTGGCATTAAGAGAAGGACACCGTTGTCCAAATTGTGATACGATTGGTGCATCGGGAAATTATTGCAATTTTTGTCAGCGCTTGATACCATTTTCGGCTCAAACTGCGATTGTGCCCAAGGCAACAACGGATTTGGGATATTTCCTGCATAATTGTATCGTGAAAAGACAGCGAACACCTGTTGCCGCCATGTCAAAGCGGTACGAAACAAAAGTGCAAAACGGGCTTTTGATAATGACGCGTAGAAGAACTTCGAGAAGTGAGCTTGCATCTGAACCAGATAGAAAGAAGGTGCGCACAAATAATTCAGCGAAAGTTACAAACAGAGACAAGATGATCAGTCGTTTTTGTGACTTTACTTCGCGAGCTGTACATCGACCTGCGGCCATAAGGCAAAGAGACGGAGCAAATTATGGAAATAATAAAAAGTCAATTGTACGCGATCCAAATACTAATGCAGTAGTGAAAGAATCTGCATCTAAAAAGGCAGATGTGATCGATGTTGAAGTGAAAGACAATCGTATTAATCTACCTGTTTCAAAGGCCTCAAGAAATCGAAGTGAGCCAGTTAAAACAGCTGTGGTTGCTCCGTATTTCGGAGAAAAACCTGCAACTAAAATATTTGTGAGCAGCGAGCCCATTTCAAGGAATTCTAGTGTTTCTACTTCACAAATCAATCAAATACTCGGACCGCGTCCACAATATCGGCAGGCTATTGCAGTGGCAGAGCCTGTAGCACAGGTGGATTCGCAGTCTGATGCTGTGATTCAATCGCCAACTCAAACACAAGCTGCACGTCCAACTGTGTTATTATCTAATTCCTCTCAACAGCAGTCCCAACTTCCCTTGCAGACTCAAGTTCAACAGAGCCCTCAGATAGCTAATCAATCAAGACAACAAATGATTCAGTTAGTTGTTACTAGCCAGACTCAAGTACTGGAACACTCCACCTCTTCCACACAATCAATCCAGGCCCCGTCTGCTGCTGCCGCTGCCAATAATGACGTTACAATAAACAATTCCGTGTCACATTCTCCTGGAACACCAATACAGCGTGCTGTGGTTTCAAGCAGATTACCTCGGCCACTTCAACAGCACATACAAATTCGTCGTCCAATTCGTCATCCCAATCGTCGTCAAGCAATTCAGATAGCGAAACCTGGTACTGGCACTACGGTTGTCGCTAATCAAGCTTTTGTCAATCTTCCCCCTGGTCGTGTAGTTTATGTGCAACAACCTGTTTCTGAAAGTAACAATAGTTCTGTCTCAAATGTGTCGACTATCATACGTAACACGCCCATCAATCAAGTTACTGGTCAATCTACAGTGAGGTCTACTACAGTGACAATCAATAATGTGAATGCGCCGAGTTCGACAACACCGACTTCAACAGTGTCTCAAATTTCACCATCTCTCCCCGATTCGCCTGGACCAGAAAATGATGAACTTGTGATAATAGGACTATCTGGTGTTTCCAGAACTCCTGTGGTTACAAGAACCGTAACAACTACGTCAGAAAACTCCAATAGTACCCGATCATCATCTCAGCAAGGACAGACTTCTAAATATATCGAGAAATTCGTCTATGCTCCAAATGGAAATGATGGAATTACTTTGACAAATGAAGATGTCCTTTTGCTCAATGCAGAATGTTACTTGAATGATGTCCTAATTGATTTCTATCTTAAGTACGTTTTTCATGCCCAACTATCTCAACAGCAACAAAGAATGACTTACATATTCAACTCATTCTTCTACACTCGCTTGACTCACAAAATGCCGACGCATGGAGACTTTAGTCAAGGTCACGCCAGTGTTGCAAAATGGACTCGTCGAGTTGATCTTTTCACTAAGGACTTCGTTTTGATTCCTATAAATGAAAACTCGCATTGGTTTCTCGCAATCATATGCTTTCCATGGCTGGTTGGAACTATAAATTATGCTGGACTGCTTGGCGGAAACAGAGACGTAAGGACAACTGGAAGCGCTGCGCTGGACCTTTCAATATTGAATGACGCACAGCGCTCTCATTACAGGGAATTAAGATCCGGAGGCATTGAACCAATGCCTTGTATTCTAATGTTCGATTCACTTATTGGCCAATCTCGTAGTCCTAATGTAAAAATTTTGCGTGATTATTTGCAATGTGAATGGAATTTGAAATCAGCATCAGAGCAAGGTAACCGTTTTTTCAATAAGGACACTATCCGCGGTTTCAGTCCTAAAGTTCCCCAACAACCCAATGGCTATGATTGTGGTGTATTCGTACTTAATTATGCGGAACTATTTTACCGTCGACCTGTTCGATCGTTTACAAAGGGTTATTTCCAAAATGAGATGGATGACTGGTTCGATTTCACTGAAGTTCGTCACAAGCGTTTGGACATCCGAAATCTCATTATTGATCTCTGGAGAGGTTGTCAAACTGAAGTCAATTCCGCATCCCAGTGATTCATTCGGTTCAAAGTATTGGGACTTTCTTACCGTTATATGTACCCTACCAACATCGTAGCACGGGTTTTCCATTATACTTCGCTATTCGTACTATTGTTAATTGTGGCATTTAAAATCATGAGAGGCAAAAATTAGCAAATTGTGTAAACAAATTCCGAACGAATGACATTGGATGAATAGCGGCTTCATGGATCCATGTGATTTTGCAGCGCTCAATGTACGCGGTGTGGATGATTCTTTTCAGTCATCTTTGGATTGTATATACCGACAACGATGACGCAGCAAATACAAAAGGCATAGAAGTCAGTGGTGCAAACTTCTATCGGTTGAAGTCCGTGTTACAAACTCATGTGTCCAATAAAGAAATCATTTCGTCGTTTATAACTTCAAATGAGTCACAAGTTAACCATCTCATATGTCTTCTCAACTTTGGTACAACACTAATGTTGTAGATGATATCTTGTAGACGTATCAGGACAGACGATTGTGTGTTTACTGAGCATTTAAGTCTTGTCTTCATTTAATGCCCAAAACACACGTTTGGATGCATTATATCGGATGGTTAGAAATGTTGCGATGATGGTACTGTATATTACTACGAAATCCTCGATTCCGGTACTAGTTGCCATGTATATTGACCCATATTTTCGAACATTCTTGTGTACATTTTCGTGATTGTGATATTAAGTTGGATAAAGTTTCCAGATCATTGACTATTTTTGTTTCTCCATTTGAAAACAATTCACAAAAATGATCATATCTCAGTGCTGATGTCGACCACTAGTCTGCATTTCTGCTCTACATTTCGCATGCAAAAATTAGTCAAGATGGCATGAAATATTTTTATGCGATTTTAACCAATAGTTAATCGGGTTCCAATGAATTATTCAAGACAAGAAATGTCAGGTGCATGTGACTGGCAGTGCAAATCAGCTGTGATCAGTGTAACATACAGGGATATGAATAATGTGACTGCTTCTGACATAGCCCGAAAGTGATTGATAATTTAAGATGTAATTTCACTGCCTGCGATTATAACTGACACATCTAAAAGCTAAATCAGGTGACAAGTAAGTAACCAAAATTAAATGTATGATTGATGCCTCAATAATAATCCTATTTAGCAAACACGAAGCTACAGAACTGAAGAAATTTGCACCGACAACACTTGACATATACCACTCATGAGCTCCATGAATGAGTGCTGCCTGCACCCCAAAGACCAAATCGTATTCTACCCATAATAAACATTTTCACTTGGCTTAGGACTTCCAAATCGCTCGAATTGTGCATCATTTTAGTGCACTCAGCCATATCCAACGCTTTGACAATGAAGTAGTAGCAGATCCATTATGAACAAAGTTGCGCGGTGAATTAGCAAACGATCACTCATGGACACCATTGAAAGGGTGGCGGCTTCCAGTGGCTGACAGTGTCGGCACTGTCTAGCGCTGTGGACACCGTGCAGATTCAAGAAAGTTTTATTTGATCTTCAAACATGAAATCAATTTGATTATTAACAAGCCTTGGTAAGAATCTACATCAAACAATTGGTTGTAAACTTGGTCCTTCCTAGGACACAGCAACATTGAGCGAGGTCAAAAACTCAATGAACTTTAAGAAATAGATGAAATTCATTCTACGCATGTCTCCTATACAAGACGAAAACAGCATTCAAATAATGACTGGCTACAATACCTCATGACAAATTTCTCGCAGCTCAGCGGATTAATAATTGACACTAGCTGAATTCATATTAATTGCTTTCAATTTGGCTTAGCTGTTTACTCCTTTGATCATGGAATAATCATTGGAATAATTGCTCAAGTGTAGTCCCTGTGTATGATTGTGTTCTACTCTGTGATACAGAATGTGCATATATACGTGATATTTGTTGTTTTGCTAAAGGTAATTTTGAACAATGTACGTTCATGTATTAATAAAATTTTCAGCATGTGTAATGACGTATGCAACTTTCTCGACAGATTTCTCGACACTAAGTTTCGACCAATCAAAACATTTCGAAAAATTTAATATTTTATTTTTCTGTTTGCATATAATTTACTTACTTAAAACCACGCGATTTCCACGAGGTAGCTTCATGCTTTCTTAATAAAATTTACAGAAGGTGACTTGCCCCACCGGTTTCAATTATTGTCACATCGAGTACTATCGAATTCCTACACTATCTGTGCTGATCATGATCGTACCTCCAGATGTATAATCATGATTTTAAAGGCTTATTTACTCGATAGTCTTTAAAATCTCCTAGAGTTTGCGTACTCTGTGGAAAATTCCTTTACTGACATTTATTGGTCTGTACATCTAATTTTTGCACATCTCATCATGATACCCTCTTTTATTTGTTAGTGATGTTCAAACAAGTGATGTACGGACCTCTCACCACGTATATAATGTTGATCATCATTAGAGACAACTAAAGATGTCCGTCTTTACCTTCAAATAACATTGTGGTCTGTCTACTACTCTGATCTTTATTTCAGCACATTCTGGCGAATATTATATTTTTCAAGAAAATCATAATAATGTCTTATCAAGAAAGCGGCATTATCGGGCTGCTAATGAGATATGATATCGGTTCAATTGTAGCCGACAGAATTTTAACTCATGCCCAGCAGCTCTCCAATCATAAAACATACCTCCTTCTATGCTGTTCCACCTCCCAGGCTCCTCTCGACACTTTTTTACCTATCCTCGACACATTCGACAAATCCCAAGATTCACTCACTCCTAAGTCTCAGATATCTAACACACCTCTATCAAAAAGTGTCGAGAGGGGTCTGGGAGGTGGAACAGCATAGAAGGAGGTGTGTTTTATGATTGGGGAGCTGCTGGGCATGTATTTGAGTCGTTTCAAGATCGATCGACACTTTTTTGATAGAGGTATGTTAGATATCTGAGACTTAGGAGTGAGTGAATCTTTGGATTTGTCGAATGTGTCGAGGATAGGTAAAAAAAGTGTCGAGAGGGGTCTGGGAGGTGGAACAGCATAGAAGGAGGTGTGTTTTATGATTGGGGAACTGCTGGGCATGTAATTGAGTCGTTTCAACATCGAATGACAGATAGGACTGAGCTTTTATCTATACATTCTTTTGAATTATTAAGCTTCGGGCTGTCTTTGTTTAGTCTGTTGATGTGAGAGGAAATGCATGTAACTAACTTACTTAATGATCATCCCATACAAGTTTGGGTAATCAGAAAATTTCCGATTTGATGGTGAGGAATTGTATGCAGAAACAGAGATTTTGCCTACCTCTGAATCTGTAGTTTTCGAAGTGATGATGTGAGGATCTCTATCTACTTGCTGCGCTTAATCGTCTGTTGATATCCATTTGGAGTTCAATTCTCCTCTCTCTTTACATTGAGGGAGCCTGGTGGATGCGATATCACTGACATCATTGATAGCAGGCCACGTCGATTTGCACAAATCGATAGCATGAATCAGAAATGTATATGGCCTATCATTAACTGCATTATTCCATTCGAATTAACCCACATATTGCCAAAGTATATGCAAAATTGAAGGATTATTTCAAAACATTTTCAATCACAGTTTGCCATCGTTGTGCGAATCATGCTGTCTTATCCCAATGCCCGTATTGTTTCATTACTAGGAGAATGAGCTGGTTTTCCTCTACATATTGCAATGTCAGTGGACGAAGTCACTGATTTTTGCTTTTCATGATTGTGCCTATCAGACAGTATGTCATTTGCATGAGTCACGCCTTTTATTTGCATCTTTTTCAGTGTAATATACATTGATTTTCTACCGACTATAAACTCGTGTTTTAATTATTATGCACGCTTGACTCCTATATGTGCCAATGTTCACGGTCATCGTGGAGCGCGGTCGATGCTCGATTCTCCGCAGCCCACATCAAGAAACTTAACCCCATGTGTCCATTGTGTGGCCTTACGTCTGCTCGCTGTTATCATCCAATTGATGTATATCATCATGTGATTTATTGTAATAAAAATCATTACCATAGAGTATCCCTACTCTATGATTATTGCTGTAATAAAAGCATCATGCACGATTGGGAGTGAAGCAATCAATATCAAGTTGATCCACTGACAAAATTTGGGTGCAATACATCATTTGAACGATAACTAACAACAATTAGGTGAAGCTTAATCTTTAGTATACAGTGTTGAAGAATGAGTTGCATGATTGCCTTTGGAATGGTTGAAATTTCTTCCCTTTTAAGCACTTTTCTCAAAGTGCCGAAGCCTTGTTATGTAAAATCTTGCATCTGTCGAACTAGTAGCGACGAGTAGCTGCAAAATAGAGAGCAAGATGATTTAGTTGATGCTGTTTGCAAATAACAATAGAGCGTTTTTGTACTATAATATTGTGTCTGTCGTTTAAGAAATCACCCTCCAACCCATTCCAAAACTTGGTAGAGAAAAAATGAATTCATGAATCAAAATGAATGAAAAAATTAATCAATTAAAGTAAAAATAATGTTTTTTAGGAGCTGTCATTAGAATTATTCACATTTTTCACAAATACGTTTCTTGTCTTATTTAAAATGACTACCCTACGTAGATTAAAAAATAAAATTTAAAATAACTATTCTGCTCACAAATTTAAGTGTCGAGAAATCTGTCGAGGAATGTGTCGAGAAAGTTGTATACGTTGTGTAATGTTGTAGATGTAAAATCACGATGCATCAGGAAAATCGGACTTGCAGTTGAACCCTTTTAGCGGTACTGAGTATCCCTCCTGACTACATTTAACTATTGCCTTCTAAAGATTGACAGGGTATTTTCTATTAACAGATAGTGTGCAGGGTCGCTATCCACCCAGAAAGCAAAACAAGTAGTTTGTCAAGCTTTCGCGTGAGCGTTCGCTTCTTCAAACCTAGGTAGACGTGACAATAATTGATGAGAGTGCCCAACGCCCTGCTTCTTTCTTCCTTGTGAGATCAGTGAATTTATGTATGTATGAAAAAAATCATTGATCGTCAAAAATTCAATGAACGTCTTAAGAACACTATTGTAAATGCTCAGTCAAGGAAAGCATCATCACAGTATTTTCTAGATCGCTATTGATGGATGCCAAATTTATTTTATCAATCGAACAAATATTGATGCCAAACAAATGCGGCTGTCTTGGCGTCCCTGTTCCTGAAGCAATGTTAGCAAGTTTCTCAATGACTCAAGTTTCTCTTTGACTACAATGTACCGATTTTAGCATAGTAATCCCAAGATTTTCGTGGTCCAGTTGCCACGGCTCCGACCGAAGACCCTGTGACACATAGTCGAGCCACCAACACGAGGTTACTAGGAATTTTTATGTTTATATTGTTTTAATATCGATTGCTTTTGTCTGTCAATGATGTCAAAATAGGAATCTTGCGGCCTAATTTCATTAGTGCCTACGAAGAAAAAACGTGGCAGATGTCTTGTCAAATCTAAAAGACAGGAATCAATGCACTGTTTAGCAGTATTTTAAAAAGTGATATCTTGGCTAACATTCACCATAGTATTCGGTATTTTGCTCAGCGACTTAGCAAGGCCTAGAGACTGACTTCAGCATGGATGAGATAACAGAAGCACTAAAGTTGATGAAATCAAGGAAAACTTACGGTCGAGACGGAATTCACAACGAGTTTTTAGTGAATCTTGGTGTGAAGCTCCTTCGGTGACTGTCAAAGCTCTACAACGCCTGCTTATCTGCTGGCCACATACCAAAAATGTGGCGCCGCGCCTCCACGACCAGCATCCTCTAGCCCGGTGAAGACGCGAACCTCCTTAAGAGCTATCGTCCGATCTCACTTCTTTGTGTGAGTTATAAACTTTTTGAAAGGATGATTCTCTCCAGAATTACACCGATTGTCGAGGTTATTCCAAATGAGCAAGTTGCTTCTGACCGGGTCGCTCCGCAGCAAATCAAGGCGCCTTTCTAACGCAAAACATCGAAGAAAGCCACGAAATGTGGCACATCACCGGTGCCGTTTTCCTCGATCACACCGCCGCCTATGACACAGTGTGGCTGTAAGGTCTTGAGTTGAAGTTTTATCGGGTTATTTCGGCGGTGAAGCTTACCAATTTCGTCATGAGCTTGCTCCAAAATCGCTCCTTCGTCCTCAAGACTAGTGGTGGCCTTCGTCCTCAAGACTAGTGGTGGCGCTTGTAGCAAACCTTACAATCTGAAGAACGGATTCGCATAGGGATCCGTCCTTGCTCCTGCCCTTTACAATATATAGACAGGCAATCTCCCTGTAACCCACGCCACTCGCCGTATGTACGCAGATAACGTGGTCCTTGCTGTCTTGGACAAGCGAGTTGTAGTCGAATGCCGTTTATCTGAAGACATGTTGGTCATTCACAGCTACCTTCATCGATAGCGACTAAAACTGTCTACCAGCAAGACTGCTCGTTCCGCTTTCCATCTGAAAAACACATGGCGAGCTATGATTTGAAAGTTAACGTAGGAGATGCAAGACTGCGATTTGAGAGCACTCCCAAGTACAAGCTGGGGAGCCAATTTCGACGCATTTACGCATATCAACTCTGGCGTTGGTTGTGGCACCAGTCGAATATTGTTCACCTGTGTGGATGCGGAGTGCTCACACAAAGATTTTGGATATTTCTGTGAACGAGGCGATGCGAGCCATTTCTGGATGCACTCCAGTTAATTGTCTGCCCTTTCTGTCAGGTATCTTACCGACTGAGAGCCGTCGCGCAGAAATAATGGGCAAGCATAACATGAAATCAATCAAGGCAACTCACCAGCTCCATGAAGTGCTGCATGTTCGAAAGCCCATTCACGACACCAACTTTAAGATGCGCCAACCAACCAAAAACCTGTAAAGCATCCAGTACTTGACCAACTCACTCCCTACTTCCATCAATGGTCCACACACCCTCCGGGCTGTAAGTAGCCCCACACGAATGGGCACAACTCAACCGCCTCCGAACCGGTGCAGGGCGTTTCCGGGCTACCCTAGAAAAATGGGGCATTGTCAACTCGGCGGAGTGCAGTTGCCGCATTGTTCAGCAAACCCCAACCCACGTCCTGCTCGACTGTCCGATCCTGAAACCACCCTGCAGCCTCAACGATCTGGATAACCCAAAGCTGTGGATGTACTTAAAAGAGCTTAACTTTTGAACTCTCTGGATTCTTTATACGAATATATATATATATATATATATATATATATATATATATATATATATATATATATATATATATATATAGATCATTACTAGGGCATTTTATAGGTCAATAAAGTCAATTTTTTTACTATAGGTCAATAAAGTCAATAAATCGCCGATAGGTCAATAAAGTCAATTTTTGACTTGCGTTCAAATTTTGTATGTACATATATATTTTACAAAACGTTAAACCCTTTTTTACACAATGTTCACCCCAAGCACAGCCAAGGGGCCACACCACACCAAGGCTACTTATATGAAAAGGGTTTGTTTGGGTATGTACTGAAGGTTACTGTACACCACATTCCATGAAATTAATGACAATTAATGCATATTGTATAGTCATTGTCACAGATCAAAGAATCACAGATAGCAAGTTAGCAGCAGCTTTATTCAACATCCCTCACGCCTCACGTCACGGGATTATGCGTCATGATGAGTATGCATCGATCTTTGCGTCAGTACTATATTTAGAAGTCCTGCGCATCCAAATAATGACATCGAAAATAACGTCATTTATCTATCGTCGGAACATCCAATCATTTGAAAGAATGATACCCGCAGTAAGATATTGGTTTTGGTAGCCTGGAGAAACATAACTTGGTTACTCTTGACTTGATCCGCAGCGCGAATGCTATCTATAGACTGAATTAACCG
Source organism: Prostheceraeus crozeri (assembly GCA_907163375.1). Taxonomy (NCBI): domain Eukaryota; kingdom Metazoa; phylum Platyhelminthes; order Polycladida; family Euryleptidae; genus Prostheceraeus; species Prostheceraeus crozeri. The sequence continues at coordinate 9,953 of CAJQUW010009129.1, read as the reverse complement.
CCATGCCGAAAATTGTTGCATCAGATAAATTTAAAGTTTCCTCTATCGTGAAACAATATCCTTCCGAATTTTCATCATCACCTGGTGAAAAGCTATATTGCAATATTTGTGAGTGCATTGTAAAACATGAAAAAACGTTTCTCGTCGATTCGCACAGAAGAACAGCGAAACATTCATCGAAAGCTCATAGTCCTTCGACAACGCCGCGTCCTAACTCAGCTAAGAAACAGACTTTCTTGGAATTAACAACGTCTGAGTTTGCTCAGAAAGTAACGAAAGCTTTCCTCTTCGCAGATATACCTTTACACAAACTTGAACACCAAGCAATAAAAGATCTTTTTAAGACAATGGGCCATACAGCTCCAACTGTTTACGCATGTCGAAGGCAAGTATCCGTCTTGTTCGAAGAAGAGAAGAAGCAGATTATTGACGCTGTAAGTGGGAAGAAAGTCTTTTTTATTGTTGATGAAGCTGATGTAGGTGGAACAAAATACTTCAACGTGTTAGTGGGTGATTTGGAAAAACCAGACAAAACATGGTTATGCGATTGTATACCTCTTGATTGTAATCTTGACAGCGTTAAAGTGTGTCAATTGGTAGATGACGTCATAAGAGAATTTTCGATACATCGTTCCAATTTTCTTTTATTGATCTCCGATGCAGCCCGATATATGACATCAGCTGGTTCTGTTCTGAAAACTTTGTATCCAAACCTGTTCCACATAACATGCACAGCCCATCTATTACACAATTGTGCGATGAAAATTCAATCGTTTTTCAAAGAGATTGACTCTGTCATTGCCACTATGAAAGCCTTGACTGTAAAGAACAAAGATCGCAGAAACCAGTTTGCAAACATAGGACTCACCATCCCTCATCCGGTTATCACCAGATGGGGCACATGGCTAACTACAGCAGCGTGGTATTCTCGAAATTTCCCCAAAGTCAAGGAAACAATTGATTCCATGGAAGGTGAAGGTCTATTGTTAACTCGTGCGAAAACTGCAATCAAAAATCCGGAAGTATCGAACCAACTGTGTCAAATCATGAATTATTCTTGCTTGGTTGACATGATAAATCGTTTTGAAAGTTCCAAATTTGCGTTGAATGATGCCATTGATGAGTTGAAAAACATTGAATTCTTTTCTGATCCCTGCTCAATCAAACCCTATATTCAAAAACGAGTGAATGGTCGTGACTTTCAAGCAATTTTGAGTATGACTAAAGAGACTACGCCGCCGGCCGACTACGCCCTATTACAAAGGGCACAGTCGACAAGCGTAGCTGTTGAGAGGAGTTTTTCTATCTTGAAGAGTATGTTGAGACCAAATCGACCATTCAAGGCCGAAAACGTCAATGTATATTGTTCCAGCCTACAATCATCCACATGACTGACGAGTGAAGCTTCTATTTAACTCTTCCATGTTCTCAAGTCTTCCAATTTGCATATTCAGATTTTTGATATTTTCTACCGTTTTATATCTTTAGTTCATGGAATGACAGATCATTTGTCTATGATACATATATAGTTGTGATCACAAATCAGAAATAATGGCTTTGATATCTTTAGTTAAATGGGAGAGGTAAATTAAATGTCAGTAATTGATATTTAGTAAAGAAAATGGATTTTTGGATCAACAAATTACTAATTTGAAGAATCAATTTTTAGGTCAATAAATCAGAAATTTAAAGTCAATAAAATCAATTTTTTAGGTCAATTTTCAAATGCCCTAGTCATTACACATCAAGACGTCAAATGACCTGTGTCGAAGAATGGCAATTCTCTTATTGCGCTCTGAGCCAGCTCGGGGAGAGCGCTTTATAAATATACGATTTATTATTATTATTATTATAAATGGCCTCTTGAATCTTTCATGTTTAGAAACGGCCGGTTCGGTGAGTCAGTATTACTTTTATGAACTTTCGGTAAGCCATAAAGACGCGCTGGCTGAGATCCAGACGACTTGATTTTTGTCAAAATAACTCGGCTGATGTACTTTTTCTTTTCAAACCAATTTTCTGTTGAATTAATCCTCTCTGAAAATGAAGGGATGTTTCTTCTTCGACACACTTGCTAGCGAGAGGAGTGGATCTCACCCAATCATACTTCATTTGTCAATTTCATCGTAATTTTCATTTCTGTGTGTTAGCCATTTCGCATCTGCTTTTACCATTTGTTTGTAACGCTGTTGATGATGGTATGACCTCATATACCAAAACATTTCCGGAATACCGGTACACGATCGCTGCTGATAACGATGGTCTCGAAAAATATTACCCTGGACGATCTTTCTTTGAAATATATATTGATTTCTACTTTTTGTAGGTATGAAAGTAAATTTATTTTTTCTTATGCTGAAATTTTCGTAAATATTCTGGTTGTCATTGCTGTGATAAAATTCCATCAAACGAAGTCGCTTTGTATAACTTTGAATGTCAGTCTTTAATTCGAGAACATTGCATTTTGGGGTGGGAGTAAATTTAAGACCTTTCATCAGCTAATTCACTTCAGGTTGTTGAAGATTTCTTATTGATAAATTCAAGCATTTTGGATCTACCATAATGGGTGTCTGTGTCACTGTGTTCGCTTTTTCGGCATGTTTTCCAACTGTCATGATCTAAAAAAGGCTTGGATCTACCTTGATAATGTATTTGTCACTCATGGGTAGCTCCCATAAGAGGGGAGTGAAACCGGCTGGAATATCATTTGACTTTTCCTTGAGTTTATATCTAATTTATTACTTCTATTGAAAATTTTCTTTTGTAGGCCAATACTGTCAAAAATATTTTCCTTTTTATTTGATGCTCTGTTATAGGCACCGCAAGATGGGGTGACTTTGGACAGAATAGAAATCCGACCATTGCATCAAAATTACCTCTTTCAACCGGTTTTTAAGCGATCGATCATTGTGGAATATGATATTATGATGCACAAGCTGAAATTTCATGGCATTTGAGATTCTTGTAATATTTCATTTATTATTGAAAAATTGAATTTTAATTCACATTCCCCACCCACCTAAAATTGAACTTTAAAAATGGTACCGCTGTTTTAACGCAATCATATATAAAATGCAATCTCCGTGTAGTACACATCAGAATTACCTATATTTTTTTAATCTATTGCACTTCTTAAAATAATAATTCAAAGCATCGCAAAATGCCTGTCCATAGTCACCCCACTGATATTGGACAAAATGGGGTGACTTTCGATTATAATCCGACATAATTGTACTTTACTATAGTAAATAATACCATAAGTCATCAACTTTGTCTTCCATAAAGACCATCAGGCATTCACTAATGCTGTTTAAGACATTCCTTGTCCCAGTAAGATCAAGAAACAGACCTTTGACATCCTGGGATTTCTACACCTGCTTGCTACGTAGCCATTCATACCAGCAAAATGTTCCTCTCGGATTTTTTTTTGCCAACAGGAAAACACGATGTTATGACTGAACATTCCAAAGACTCACTTTTGTACTAGTCCCTACACGGTAAAATGCAGGTGTTTCATGTTGATATTTTCATACTCATTTGTTCTATCTCATCAAGTGTCCAGAGTCAGCCCACAGAGTGCTTTTTTTGCAAAGTGCTTCTGCTGATCCAACGGAATTTTTGTACCGAATGCAGAGACTGAAATGCGTTCTTATAAATGAGCAGCAATTATTTAAATTCTACAAATATTGTTCTAAATGCCTCTTTCTCATTTGCAACACACAGCTGACAGTGTCGAACGATTCTTTAGCGGTTGACGTCGAAATCGACTCCAACATTGTTTTCAGTCATTCGTTCAACTCGAATGGCTGATGGTCGAGGCTTGCGATAAAGTCGATCTCGCACGTCACATGACAACCAAAAATCATTAATGGAAATATCAGGAGATCTCTGAGGTCACGCTGTTGTACCACCACGTTCAATCCATCTTCCACTGAGGTGTTCGTTAAGGTAGTTGCTGATAAGGATAAAATACTGCGCCGACACCCATCTTGTTAAAAACAACAAGCATCGGTTGCTTCGACGGCAGAAATATGTGGGCAATGCTGACTCGGGAATATCCTTGAGACAGTCACCAGACGCAGTGGAAGGAAAAATGCAGTAAATTACACCTTTTGCAGTCTTTTGCATACATCATGGCCCGACAAGTGATAATTATCAATCTAATGGGCTCTGTTTTAGCTGAGTGAATGTTCCTGTAGCCATAAATGTTGTGATTGTCCTTATTGACATTGCTATTGATGTAAAAAAAACAGCCTCATCAATGCAGTAAATGCTGTTCACGAAGTTCGATCATGAGTCGGGCATTTTCTCTAAGAATAGTTGAACAGAAATATTATCCCTGCTGACAGTCGTTCTCGTGCAGTTCTTGGATCCATTTCACCTGCAATGGGCGTAATCCTTCGTCTCTCGAAATGATGACGTGTATGAGCAAAAGTTATTTCCTAGTTACTAAGAAATAGTTCCAAGCTACTTGAATAAAGTTTTGCATGGAAGAAGAATTTGTTCTTGCTTTGATTAGATGGATTTTACCATAACAGCAGAAACTTTTGTCGAATAATTTCATAAATATTCGAAGTAAGTGACTTCGACTAATAACTCCAAAATAATTTGTTTTTGGGTCAATCGAAGCAATAAACGAATCAGACTAACTCTGGCTTACTTTTGCCCACGTTGAAGTCTCAAAAGTATATTGCTGCTTGCAGGTTGAAATAGTGTGTGGAAGTGTGTTGTGTAGCAAAAATTTCAACTTATGTTTGTATACATTTGCCCTTTGTCCACACGTACTGATCCCTTGCAGTAGATATCTCTACTGCCGATTGTCCGCGTTAATTTTCGGCGATCTTCATGAATTTAATATTACAGTTCAGATATCTGAAACGTAATATTATATAAGGGTGAGGGTCGTAAGGCACGAAGCGGTTCTGAGATCTGAATTGTAAAATCATTGTGTTAAGGTCATCTATAGTTGATTCACAATTGCTAAACCGTCATATTACGATTCAATACTTTAACATAAGAAGATATAAGAACCTCAAATCAATGATGTGTAAGGTTTGGGTCTATTCACAGTCATGCCAACATGCACAATCCTTGCATTAATCTCAATGTTCAAAATGCCCGACAATAACACAGTTGAACTATTTGTCAGTTGGTTACCGACATTGTCCTGATTATTGCGAACTATTTCAGGTTTTACTCAATTCTCACACGTATCCCGAAAATACCTTCTTGGGGCGAAAGCTCCTGTAGCTCCTGGCCAAACTCCCGGTAGAAAGAAAGTTTCAGCGAAATGTAGAATAACATGTTCGTTAAAAAGCGCGACGGGCCTTCGGCGTCCTTCGCCTTCTTCTAAGGCCGGTGGCAGCGTACTTGCTTATTGATGATTTTCAACGAATACTTTTACATTTCGTGGAGACAAAGCTTTTCTCTCTCAAAACTTCCTTACAGTGTCGCATACATGCCATCGTATAAAAAAGAAGCTAGAAGTGACCGTTTAAGTATGACAAGTCTTAATTTTTGACTCACATTACGGCATCAAACTTTTTCATCATAAATGTCATTCTTTTCTCTCGATTTTCGCTGCGAGGGCTGATTAATGTACATTGTACAAGCACCTTGGCACCATTTACAATTCAATGCTTCATGAATGATTCCACTAAGTAAATGGATGAATCTTACTAGTGAGTGAGTGAGTTACTTCATTCAATTTCATGCGAGGTGATTTCAGCGGGTGTCTACTTTATTTATGAAACAATTCTGATGACCAACATGTCATTATGATCAAAATGTTAAAAAAAGTAGTAAGTTACTAGCCATCAAAAATCATAAATTTTGTGAAACATATAGAGTTTGATCATGACGCTGGGACCCCTGATCTACTGACCACTTGTAAAAACAAACAAATTACTAAGTCAATGACAAATGTGGAATATAGAATTTCTGTGACAGAACTTCAGCTTCATAATAAAACTGGGATAGAAATATATGTGCTCACTTTATTGTGCAATAAATTATGAAATGGACTGTATATCTTCGTATATAGGTCTATATTAGCAATTCGATCGATTGGGTGTGTGACAAATTGTTCAATTCTGGAGACATTCAATTGTTCATTATAGTATGTTATAAATATATATGTATTGCTGGTAAAGATGCATTTCACAGACCACATTCTGTGACTCTAATTTCGAACGTCTGGTTGAGACGAATGACACCACTTTAATGACATCAACGTATGGTGGTGAGCGACAGTGATTTCTAGAATTACCATTCTCTTTTCCATGATCACTTCAGCCCAATTAATAGGTGTTTCCTTACAAGGGATTTCTATGTCTTGGACAACTAAGTTTCACAAAATGATCGTCATGTAGTAATAGAATACGGAATCTTTCTAAAGTAACAGCGGATGAACGCTTATAATTATGTTATGCGGGCAGGCTAGGCACCATGGACATTTCTTCTATATTGCGTGGATGTCACGACGAAAGCTGATATCATCAAACATTGATGGTTATGTTTTGAGCTTCTCTGACGCTCACGCTTAATCTGCTCCCTAGTAATGGGCAAAAGACCGTTCCAGGCCACCACAAAATTCAAAAAAATAGTATCTTTAAAAACGACATAAATTCATGAATTTAGACCCTTTTTCAGGTTTTTAAGACCTAAATACATTAATTTAGACCGTTCCAGGACGCCATAAAATTCAAAAAAATAGTATCTTTAAAAACGACATAAATTCATGAATTTGAACCCTTTTTCAGGTTATTAAGACTTAAATACATGAATTTAGTCCATTCAAAAAGTACCATTTTTTCAAAAAATGACATTTTTAAAAACGACATAAATTCATGAATTTGAACCTTTTTTCAGGTTATGAAGACCTAAATTCATAAATTTGGGCGTTTTTAAAAATACCCAATTTTCAAATTTTTCAAAATCTCAAAATTTGAGAATTACAATTTTCATTGCTTAAATCATGACCGTTCAAGGACACCGAAAAAATCATAAAAGTTGAGAATTTCAAATTCATGAATTTTATCCATCTTTCAGGTTTTTAAAATATATCATGTGACTAATAATATTTCTTTAAAAGTGGAAGAAACAAAAGTGGAAGAAGCCGCAAGAATATATCCTTCAATATCATATGAACGTAGTTCTACTACCCCCTCCCTTCTAACTTCTAGGGGTCCACTCTGACTTCTAGGGGTCCGTTAAAGAAATTTTTTTATTATAAAATGAACAACATAAATGAGTTTTTTAAAATTATATGGAACGCAAACTACGACAAATTTTTCGACCTAAAGAAAATCGCAAATGAATTAGGAATAAAGAATTTTCATGTTTCTAATGAGAGACGAATTACAATTCCTAAAAAATAAGCAACAGGAACCTTCAGTTCCCGGAACAAAGTTTCCATCAATAACTGTAAATTTCGTAAACCAATCTTCACACTTCAGACCAAAAAAAAAAAGGCGTACCATTGGTCAGCAGGCGTTAAAAATCATCAGCAGACACTATTATTTGGATTCATACGGATTGCCCCCTACAAATGAAGTAACAGAATTACTTGGAACGGGAACATACAATACGTTTCAAATTCAAACACAGGCACTACCTATTGTGGACAATTATGTTTATACGTTTTTTTACAAAATTACAAAAAGGAGTAACCATTTTCTAGATATTATGTTAGAGTTAAACATTCTATACCTCTAGCGAAGCTTGCTTAAGCGCCACCTAAAGGTTAACGCTCTGTTTTCTGTAATTCATTTTGATAAAGACGGCCTCTGATATCCTCATTATCTAAATCTTTAATTTCATAAGTAATCGGATAACTTTGATTTATTTTGCAAACTTCACAAATATTTCTTTAGTCCAATAGCCAACAAAGCCTTTTTCAAATTTATTCTTATATTTAAATATTCTAACTCTATCTCCAATTTTAAATTTCGGCTTAATTTTCTGCAAATTCGGATTACTCTCATTCAAATTATTATTCTCGAATATTTTCTTTCGTACTAGATCAGGGTCGTCAGAGGCATTCTTTGGAGTTTCTTCAATACCAGAATGAACTTTATTATTGTACTCTTCTACAATTCCCTGGTAATATCTTCAACCATTTTCCTGATTTCTATTCTTTGCTCAGTAAATTTCTTGAATAATTTATTTTTTAACGTCCGATTGAATCTTTCTATCACTACAGCTTTTCCTGCATTTTCAGTTGAATAAACTGAGCCTTGGCGAATGACTTTCGTCTGTTTCAAATAGTGGCTGAACGTTTCTGTATATAAAAATTCCGACCCTTTATCAACAAAAAATTTTTTTGGCTTTCTATTACTTTCTTTAAAGATTTCTTCATACGCATATTTAACTGATAGACCACTTTTATTTTTTAAAGGTTTTAACCACCCTTACCACACTCTAGCACCAACACGGCCATATACAACTTCTCACCACCCCCCCTCCCCCCCATACAACACTATCCCCCTTCCCATCATCCAAATTAACTACAATTTATCTGAAATATATCTCACTACTCTCTGTACCCTATATCCAATACTAAATATGCCCCCACCTCTTAATCCAAGAACAAACCCAAATCCCCCTGAAAAAGAAACCAAACCACTAAACACCCACAAATCACACCCTCCCAAACAGACATCCCCAACACCGACAAAAAAAACCCAAACTCACCACAAACAAAACCACGCACCTACACCCTCCCTCCCTACCACAAACACTACAACCTCACCATACCAAATAACAAACCAACCCCCATCAGACCCAATCCCCACCCCCTACAACACCGAAAATCCTCTAATAACCCTCCCCCTATATTTTTTTTTTTTACCTTATATTATGAATATTTCGCCGCTTCACCCCCCTCGGAAACTTACCTTACTCCCATCCCTCCCCCTAACACAACAGTTTGAACCATCTAATCTGCCACAGACTACACCTTCAAAATTCTTTTGGATTATATCCTTACTCATTTAATCCAGCTATCATCTCCCCCAATCCGTGTATTCGCTTCCAGCACCGTCGATAACCCCATCACCAACTAACCACACTCATACCCGAATACACCACTCCCCTGCAACACGTCTCTATCAGTCCCTGGGACCCAGTCATACAGCCACATAATCCACACCTATCGCCCCCACGCAAAATAACCCCGGGGGACACCTACCGAGCCCACCCCGCTATCCAAAAGCCCCAAACCCCCACTCAGCAGAACTCCTACACGCGGCCTCCACCGCCCCAAACAAAAAGCCCCACCCCGCCAACCCAAAAACACAAACATCTCCACCCAACCACGCCACAATGCATCAACATAATATAACCCCGGGCAAACCCATCACAACCTACCACAACCCAGAACCACCCAAAATCATACAATGATCAACCAGCTATTCGCGTACGCACAAAGTAATGCCGTGCTACTATATGCTTTCCCAACATCTTACCAACCCCCTCCTATCCCCATCAACCATCTATACTTCAGCCATCCGACCGAGCACCCCGCTTCGCCACCGCCATCGACCTGTCATATACTCAGTCCTCAAATAGTATACACCTACTACACCCTTCACCTATAATAGCTCTAACTTATATCCGAGCCTACCATAGCTAATCAGCCTAAACTAGCTATCCCTATCTTATCTCACCTCCAATAATCATAATTCCACACTACCCCATATCTAACCCATACCTCTATCCGCCCCCTATATCAATATACCCCATACTTTACTACCGAAAAATAAATGCCCCCCCCCCACCACCCAATAACCACGTTTTTGCGTCCATACTCCAACCCATGACCCATATCCTCCATACCACCTACCGCGAAACTAAAACTATCCCCGCCCCGAGACAAGTATCCATGTCCCAATACTATCCAATTCAGAACCAGCGAGGAAGAACCGCACATAACCATAACCCCAACACAAACC